>WOXC01009627.1:0-362103 GCA_011680675.1 Gymnobelideus leadbeateri | reverse complement strand
CCCTTCCCTTCCCTTTCCCCTCCCCTCCCCTCCCCTCTCCCTTCCCTTCCCTTCCCTTCCCTTCCCTTCCCTTCCCTTCCCTTCCCTTCCCTTCCCTTCCCTTCCCTTCCCTTCCCTTCCCTTCCCTTCCTTCCCTTCCTTCCCTTCCCCCCCTTCCCCTCCCTTCCCTTCCCTTCCTTCCCTTCCCTTCCTTCCCTTCCCCCCCTTCCCCTCCCTTCCCTTCCCTTCCCTTCCCTTCCCTTCCCTTCCCTTCCCTTCCCTTCCCTTCCCTTTCTTTTCCCCCTTCCTTCCTTCTTTTCATACACCAATCCATCATCCATCCATTCATCTATCTTAGAGAGTTGTCTGGAACAAAAGATATAAGCTGCCTTGCCCAGGAACACTTAGCTAGGATGATATCAGAGACAGATCTTGAACCCAGATCTTTCTAACTCCAATCGAGCTTGCTATCATTGTAACTCTGCTTTATAGATTAAGGCATTTTTAGCTACACTATTTTACTTGATCTCCACAACAATTTTATGAGGCACACAGCTCCTCCATTCGAATGTAAGCTCCTTGAGGGTAGTAACTGTTGCTTTTCTCTTTATTTTTGTACCTGGCACATAGTAAGAACATAATAAATGCTTGTTTATATATATATATATATATATATATATATATATATATATATATATATATATATTAAGGTCAGTAGGAGGGATGACCTCAGGTAAATCAGTTAACACTTCTGAACCTTAGTTCCTTCCTTCACAAGAACAAGAACTTTTACTCCATACCTCACAGGATTATTTTAAAGAAAGTGTTTTGTAAATGACATGTGAGGTATTCTGGGGAGGACTCTAAGTCCCCATGAAGTAATGAAAGGCCCCTCTCAGGAGAATATATATTTAAAAGAGGATTGTAAGAAGAAGAAAATAATGAATATAAAGAAAGGTTTGATCAACCATTACCCAAGCTACTTGGTCAAGAGCACATAAGTTAATAGCAAAAATGCTATAACTGGTCTGGTATGTCCAAAACAATTCTGTGTGTTGAATAATTAGCAGCAAAGGCAAACTTCTTTTGTTACTTGTTATGCGTCTATAATTATTAACTAATTATTAACATCTCCCTCAAGTACTTCCCTCGGAATACATATCATCCAGTAACACAGGCTTCTCCAGTGCCAAAAGCTCATATTGCTCTTTCTTTGAGACAGCTGACACTGGCAGCCCTTTGCCCTGGCTCTTTTTTTTTTTAACCTCTAGTGACCTGATGTAAATAGGTGTGGCTGAGGGCAGGAAGGGAGGAAGGGAAGAAAGAATGAAAGAAGGAAGGTAGGGAGAGAAAAAAGTAAAGGAAAGAAGAGAATGAAGAAGGTAAGGAGGAATAAAGGAATAGTGATGTATTTATCTTTAATGTCCCCTGTATTTCCTTTTTTTTTGGAATTGCTATTCTTCCCTTGACTTCTTCCCCCCCTTCCTTTCCTTCCAGGCTTAAATTCTGCTTTAATTACAATATTGTTGCTGTATACCAGTCCCATTTTTTCAGATAAATTCTAAACCATGAGGAAATCAAGAACAGATCAGAATTAAAGCTGACTCACCTGTAAGTTATGCAGAAGTGATATACCAAGCCTGGCAAAGTGGAGGACTCTAGACAGATCATTGAGAGGCAGCTATCCTGTCCCTGGCCCCAGGATGGGACCTTCCAGATATATTAGTACTGATGGGAACACATCTGAATACTGCATTCATTTCTTGGAACCACACTTCAAAATGGGGCTTAAATAAGCTAGAGAACATCCAGAGGAGGGCATCTGAGGTGGCACAGAGCCTCACATGCTGGCCAGATGAGAATCAATTGAAGGAAGTGGGGAAGTTTAGCCTGGGGAAAGACAGCAGCAGGGAACATGACAGTTGTTTGCAAGTACTTGAAAAACTTTTATGTCTGGAATGTCCTCATTTAACCAATGAGGGAAATGAGACACAGACTTATTCTTGATAAAATAGGTGGTAAAGTAGTAGAACTAGGATTTGAAGTCATGTCCTCTGACCCAAAATTAATAATAATAATAATAATAGAATAATAACATTAATTAGCATTAATTTAGGTTTACAAAATACCATTTATAGGTTTTATATAGTTTACATATATATATATGTACATGTTATTGTGTTGTTATTCAGTTGTGTCCAGTCTTTGTGACCCCATTTGGGATTTTCTTGGCAAAGACACTGAAGTGGTTTACCATTTCCTTCTCCAACTCACTTTACAGGTGAGGAAACTGGGGGAAACAGGGTTAAGTGACTTGCCCAGGGACACACAGCTAATAAGTGTCTGAAGTCAGATTTGAACTTGAGTCTTCCTGACTCCAGGTCTGGTGCTCTATGCACTATGCAACTCAGCTACCATATCTATACCTATGCCTATACCTAGACTTAGATTTATATCTACGTCTCTATCACCTCATTTGAGCCTCACAACAGCCCTGAAAGTTAAGTGCTATTATTATCCCCATTTTATAGATTAGGAAACTGAGGCAGACAGGGTTAAGTGACTTGCCTAGAGTCATACAGCCAATAAGTATCTGAGGTAGGAGTTTGTAAAGCCAAGCACAAGCAGCTTCTCAGAGCATTGCTGCTGTGAACAGCTTTTCAAGGTTCTAATTTCACAGTATAGTGAACTCTCTATTTAATAACAAATCCGAGCAAAACATTCACAGAAAATCAAAATACAGCATTCACCATGTCACAACTCAACAACTTATCACTAAAATGGCCACATAGCTTTCACCAAAGTGGTTACATAGTTTTGAACAAAGTATAATCATTTAGTCAATCAATCACTTAGTAACTTAATCATTTAATCATAAAGTACAAAAGGTCAAAGTCTTCCACCCGTGGGACACACTAAGTTACAAATCAGTCACCAGTCACTACTCAGTACCCTCTTAAGGGGAAGTGGAAAATACACAGGTTATCCACTCCTTGGTCACAAGTAAATCACAATTTCATCAATACTCAGTACCCATGGAGAGGTCTTTTCATCTTGACTCAGGGCAGGCTTTCAGCTTCCATGGCTCCTCTTCTATGGTCCCAGCTCCCACTCGAATCTAACCAATTTCTACCTCAGTTCAAAGGCAGACAGCTCCCAGCTCCTTGTCCAGCTCTCCGTGCAGTTCCTGTTCCACATTGGAGCTCACAGTGTCCAGTCCATCTGTAGCAGCAAGCACCCCAGAATATCCAGGGTGGCTGCCAACATCTGCTTTTCTAAAGGAAAACAACTCAAAATCAGTTAACAATCTTGCTTTCATCAAACGTATCATTTACCTAGTTCAGGGGAAAAAGTCAGCACCCCGAACTTCAGAGTATACAGATAGAAGTTACAAGCAGACAGAGAAACAATTCAGCTGACAGACCTCCAACTGTCTGACCATTACATCCATACTTAGTCACAGTTACCAGAGAGGAAAGTACCAACATCTGGGTTTTCAAAGACAGGGGGCTCAATGGCTGCCCAGAGTCTCATCTGGTCAAATCACACAACATTTCTCAAAGTGAGCCCCCAAGGTGAAGCCTCACACCAGGGTTTATATAGCCTTCTCCTGGCTCAGAGCATGTCACAACCCTCTTCACCCACTGCCCAATCACAGAGCACGAAGGTATAGGCATTCCTGAAAACCAAGCCTCCTGCCACAGGTTCCAGGTGCACTTAAGCCTATCAAAGGGTCTAGGGGCAGGGAAGATCTTAAATTTCCTTTCCCATAACACCACCTCAAATCCTTTACAGTCTCTGTTCCTGGGAAGACAAGGCTTAACAAAGACACAAGAACATTTGTACAGACTACCATCGCTATACTCATGCTTCATCAGTCTTTGTCAGTTCCAGCTGGCCTTTGGAAATCCTCAGCAGCCTCAGCAGCTCTGGCTGGCCCTCAGAAGTCTTCAGCACCTTTGTTCTCAAAATCATAATTACTTTCTCCCATTCTCAAAATCAAAATCATTTTCTCCCATTCTCAAAATCAAAATCACTTTCTCCATGGAAGTTCCAATCTAGCAGCAGTAGCCCAGCCTTCAGGTGCTCATCCCAAGAAGTTCTGAGTGTCCACCTTGTGCTCTTCCTTAAATATGATATAACTCCTCCCTGTTCAGCCCCTTCCTGTTACATCAGCAACAGGGATTCATACCTTCTGTTTCTTTATCAGAGGCTTAATTTGAAACTAGGTGCTAAGTACCTCTTAGCTTAGCAATACAAAGGGGTCTTCAAATTTCATTACCATTACAGAGTTGAACTCAAGTATTCCTGACTCCAGAGCCACATCACCCTTTCCACTGAATTTTAATTTTTATCATGGCTAGAGAGAAAATACTTTAGCCCTTATTATCTGTATCATATATTTTGGCATTTCACTATACAGTGTTTTTAATTCTTGTATTATTCTTGTTCTCTTGTCTTTACAATTAGATTGTAAGCTCCTTGAGGTCAAGGACTATTAATTACTACTACTTTTTAAAAATATCCCTTCTGTGCCTAACCCTGAAGTTGCTCAATAAATACTCATTAAATTGGATAAAACTCCCCCTTTGGGAAAGCCCAGTTCAGTAGGGTAATTCGAAGTGCTGTAATTGCCATTGGCCCCTGAAATCACTTGGGTCAGCATATCAGTCAATAAGTGTTCCTTGCCCTCAATGAGCCTACATTCTAATATGGGTAGACAACACATAAAAGAGAGAGATGGGTATACTGGGTGAAGGTATTTGCCTTGAGATACCTACGTAGGTACTATTATTGAGGTAATTCTCATTTCTGGGATTCGTCATAGGATTTTCTACTCCTAGGCTGATTTTTCAGATTTTAACAAACTCTCAGACTTCTCTACTCTCAACTGGTATGCATTAGAGACTGCAAATTCACTTGGGCAGTCACCTGAGGCAAACATAACTAAGAGGATGTTTGTTGGGGGAAGGGAGAATGGACATCCAGTACTTTCTTCATATTTGCCCTTCTGAGTATCTCTGTCCTTCATTCCCTTCATCAGTGCAGAAAATCAAGAATTGGCTATACTTTAGTAGAGTGAGAAGCTGAGGGAGTTTGGGAAAGAGGAGTCGTATGTTCAAACTGATCATGGTGTGCTCAGTTTAAAATAAAAGCACCAGCAGATGATGCTACTGATACAGGTTATCTACACTGAGACTGTCTTTCTTCATGGTGGGGATGAGTTTCCCTGGTTCATCCATGTTCCACCACCAAGGTCTCTTTGTGAATGGTATATGCCAATCATGGTCAGAAGTGAGTGGTTGTGATTGTTGGATGTGGTTATTTTCTCTGCCAAATTAACTAGTCTGTCTGGGGATTGAACTCATGACCTTGGCTTAATTAGTACCATAGTCTTAAGAGCTCAGCTGACTGGACTAGACTTTTCTGTGTAAGCCCTGCTGGAAATAAGTAAATGCATTTCCAGAGAAGAAGAGTTATAGAAACATTGAAGACACTTGAGAGCATTAAAACCGCTTGCTTTTTCCCTTTAATCACCGTCTATTTTCCTAATGGGATTGAAGTGCTTGTGATTCCTGCTGTTTTATATACTTTGGTGCCGTGTGGCTCATTGGGTTTTCTTTTCATTTATGCCTTTGTGAGTTTAGTGAACAAATGACCTTCTATGTCATAATGCTTTCCTTGGTCTTGACGCATAGAGCAGAAACTATCAAACTTTGGAGCTCTTTCCTATTGTCCACTCAACTTGGTCTTCAAAAGCAGATGGCACTGCTGACATGATTTGTCAGTTACTTTTTGAGAAGATTTTGTAGTTCTTTGGATGCTTAAATCAAAACAGCAAATAATCTGTGCATTTGGTTCATCTATCAGACCACAGATATCACCCATCTACCAGTTGGGGAAATAGTGACTTACTTCTTGGGCTCCTGTTGAACTAATTTATTGGTCAAGATTTCCAGTACCCCCCTTACCAACTGTCTGTTGGCCTCATGTCCCACCAGCACCTTAAATTCAACATGCACCAAACAGATCTGATTATCTCCCTACCCACTTAAGAGTCCTGGAAGTTCTCTAGGTCTTTTGAAGGAAGCATCACTCCGTCATCCAGGTTTGCAGCCTTGGAGTCATGCTCTACTCTGCCCTCTCTTTGATCCCACCATGACCAATCAGTTACAAGTCTTGTGGATTCTGTCTCTTTTATCTCTCCCCTCTGAATCTTCTCCACTTGTTATCACTCTATTTTGGGCTCTCATTACTCTTCTCGCTTTTTATTGTAGTATTTTCCTATTTGGATTCCCTCCTTCATAGGATCAGTCCTCCACAGTCCATTCATTATGTAGCTGCCAAAAATACCCTAGACCCATAACTTATTGATCTCTTTCTTCTCCTTTATCAGAAGGTTATAGATAGTGAACTAGAAGGATTCTCTTCTCACTCTACTAAAAAACATGAAGAAAGGACTGGATCTAACTCCCTCATATTACAAATGAAGAATTAAGGTGCAGGGAAGTTTAAAAGCTCAAGGTCACATAGGTCATGACAGAGTCAGGATTTGAATACATGGCTCCCAATCCTGTATTCTTTCCACTGTTTCATGGTACCTGAACATCCCCTATAGCCATGTCCTGCCATTTCTTCTTAAGAAATGTCTCAATCTGTCTCTTTCTCCTCATGGCCACCATTACCCCTTTTTATTAAATCACTCAACAGCTTGTGCCCAGTCTGCTTCAAGAATCTCCTGCCTGGTATCAGGGACAAACTTTTGTAAACAGCTGCTATATGTAAAAACAACCTTAGATTTAAACCCTTAGAGGGCATGGGCTGTTTTCTTGGTCCAGACACTAGCAGTTCCTCATATTCAAGTAATTCTTAATAAGTACTTTATTATGCTGGTAATGGCATTGAGGACAATGAGTACCTCTTATCCACCCATGCAGATGCTGTATTCTCTACAAGGCCATGACAAAAATTTTGCAGAGAATATTCCAAAGTTTAGACAAAAAAAAAGGCCAAAAAGGATTATTTCTCTTGAATTAAAAAAATACCCAAACCAGATATTGCAATGCTTATAAGGAGAGTAGGTCCTTGGTTGACATAATCCAATTTACTGTGAAAATGAAACAGCTTCTCCAAGGGGGTTTAGCAAATCCCTGCTAAAGGATATAATACAATACACTGTCATTGTTGATTTAAACTTGGCCAAAAGTTTATTTTTTTTTTCAGAAATAGCAGTTGAAATTTCCATGTTCATTCAGAGGATGGAGTAACTGTTTCTAATGTCTGTGTTTGTCCAAAATGCAGATGAAATAGAAGTAAGTTATTACAAATTGGGGGTCATAGAGCAAGCCTAACACCCTTCTTATTGGTTCCCTTATGCATTAAATATAAGTGGTGTGATAAGAGGTATAATATGCTCCCTTAGCTACAATAATTGTAGCAAAATTTTCTACACTTGGAGTTTTGGGACTTGAGCCTTGTAAACCTCGTTGTGTCTGCTGCTATGCTGAGGACACTTTGGTATCTTTCTAGAAAGTGTCTTCATATCTTTGCTAACTGTATTCTAATCACTGAAATACTCCCCTTCTCCCATCTGTTCTGTTTATTTCAATACTACCTGTTCTTTGAACAGTACTTTAGGGTGGGGACAACAGAAGTTTTGCTGAAATTCATATTGCTGGTTACTGTCCCCGGGTATATTTGTATATTTGTCTATTTGATGCCCTGGGCATTAGACATGTTAAGTTGTGCTCTGTCTTGAAGGCCTTGCTCAAGTTTCACTTCTTCTTTGAAAGTGTTTTTGATCATTTCAGTTGGAAATGATCTCTTTCTTCTATGAAGTCTTAGAGTATGATCATCTGTAGACTTCCAGAATTGATAATTTATAAAATTCTGAAATGTGGGCAGGCATGGCCAGCTCTTTGGGGGTTCACCAGGAAAGACCATGATGGCATCAGGAAATGAGGCTGTCACTTTAATCAGGCACAGACGTTGTTGGGGTGAATGACACAGAAAGTATGGAGACAAGTAGCAAAAAGGATATATAGAGGCAAATGGTGTGGGATCAGGGATGAGTTTGCGAAAGAAGGTAGACCATTGGGGAAGATTAAGGGGAGCAGGAGAAGCACAGATAATCACTCCCATAAGCATGGATGAGAGTTGGGAGCACTTGGCATCATGGGCCCATGGATGCTCATGGCATCTTGGAGAGAGAAGAATGCTTGGGGGGCAGGAGTCTGAGGTCTCATTTTATTTGGTTCTTTATATGGCTCTTATCTGTGCCACCTTGGGATTGGTTCCTTTACACATCTACATCATCTCAGAGTTCTGAGAAAATTTTAAAATTAACATATCTACGTCATCTCAAAATTATCCATAACATTTAGAGTTCTCTGGTCTTATTGCAGACGTCCAGAGCTTATCTGAGGTTTATAAGTCAGAGGACCCAAAGGCCCTGACAGGAAAACCTAGATGTCTTTTCTTGATTGAGCACGTATTGCCAAGATGTGATTTTTAGTTAATATATGATACGACTTGTAAGTTATGCTCCTCTGACCTTTGGGGCAGTTTGTACTTGACTTCTGGGTTCCCCTTTGCCATTTTGCTTCCTGCTTTTGCCGTTTTATACTGGCTACATATAAACTTACTCTACTGACAGTTGGCCTGGGGATAGTGTGTGTGGGGGAACCAGGACGAGATACAATTTTAATATATCTCCTATGATGCTTCTCTGTGTATATGCCTTGTATCCTCACCTACGTTCTTGGAAGATAGGAACTCCATTTCATTCTTCTTTCTCTCCCCTACCCCCTTCCTTCCCTCTCTCCCAGTATCTGGCACATAGGTATTTAAATACTGACTGAATCAAACAACCAATCAATTGCTCCCTGGAGATATTGGGTATTGCTTTTAGATATGTTGCCTCTACCTTCTACATTGTCTATGATGGATTAGGAAGTAGCAAGGCGTGGCAAAGATGACCAACCTTTGTAAAAGCAGGGAACTTTAGCTCCTGTCCCTACACATTTTTATTTCTCTTATGGTGACCTCCTGGGAAACGATAGGATTGTTTGTAACTTTCATGGCCTTTACAGGTATGGAGGAAGCATGTAATGCTCTGTGTCATTGTCTTTATAGGGTGGGGTCAAGGGAAAAGAATGACTCTTCTGCATGGATGGAGGAGGAAAAGTATGAAGGAGGAAGAAAAAGGGTCTGTAATCTGCAAATGAATCCAAAGCAGGGCTCTGGAAATTGTGAAGCAAGACTGGCAAATAGATCTAGGGTCTCGATAGAATTGCTTTTTGTTGGAGGAATAAATGTTTGACTACTGCGCTCCTTTGGCCTTTATGTAAGAACAGCACCATTTTTTGTCAGCACGCCTGTATCTTATCCATTCTCCTTGCACACATTTATATCTGGGTGGATTAGGTGAGCCTAGTAAATAGTCTTTCTGCTTCACCAAGATAGGGTAAATTTTACACCCGCACATAATCCCTTTTCTGGGAAATATTGTCCATAAGTAGGTCACCTATTGTAAATGAAATTAGACTGTAATTAAATTTAACTCACAGTTACAGTATTAGAAGAACTGTGCTTCAGTAATTAGGCTATCCTTGCAGTCATACTGGCTGTTTCTTTTCTTTCTTTTTTTGGGGGGGGGGTGTATGTACTTAATAAATTAGATAATGAATTTTAGACTTGGGATTTTTTTGTACTCAGCATACCCCTCTCCTTTTGAGTCTGAGCTCCCTTTTTGTGAGCCCTATTCTGGTCCCCTAACAACTGTCTGCTCAGTTTTTTTCCCATTCTCTCAGCTAGATGGGCCCAAAATAGGAGCTAGTTAGAAATGGACCCTATGGACAGGACCAAGCCAGAGAAGAGACAGAAGAAAAGTATGCTGCTGCTGGATTTTTTTAAAATTAATAATAGTATTTATATATATTTGAAACATCTAATGTTACTACCTCAAATTTCAGATCCATTTCCTTCCTCCCTTGTCACCCATTCCTTCTTGGGAGATAAGTAATTCAGTATATGTTGTATAAGTCTAGCTATGCAAAACATTATCATGGTAGATATATTGTACAAGGCTGCTTATAATTCCCTCCCACTCATCCCACCCCCCACCTGGTCCATTCCCTACATGATCCTGTCCCTCTTCTATAGTGGGTACTTCCAACCTCCCCTCACCCCAAGGATGCCCTCCCATCCATCATCCCTCCTCTCATCCCCCTTCCCCCTATCCTGCTGCAGGTTGAGATATCCCATTTAGTATGTATGTCATTTTCTCCCTGAACCAAATTCAATGTGAATGTGGTTTTGCCTTTTTAGCCTTCCTTATTCTCCCCCTCCTTTGCACCCACTTCCCCTACATGAGATAGTTTACCCTGCCATGTCTCTCCCCATCTCCTCTTGCCACTTTCCTCTCTCACCTCATAATTTCATCCCTTGAGTATTCTCCCTTCCCAACAAATTCAACCTATGCCCTATATCCATATATAACTGTAACCATATACACACACATTCACATATGTATTCATATGACCACACCCCCTTCTTCCATTATTTTCATAGTGAGAAAGATATCATCAGTCACAGATATTACTTTTCCATATAGGAATGTAAATAGTTCAACTTTGATAAGTTCCTTTTGATTTCTTTTCCCTGATTACCTTCTCAGGCATCTCTTACTTCTTGCGTCTGGATGTCAAATTTTCTATTCAACTCTGGTTTTTTCCTCACGAATGCTTGAAAGTCCTCTATTCCACTGAATGACCATATTTTCCCCTGAAACAAAATACTCAGTTTTGCTGGGTAGGTGACCCTTGGGTTCATTCCCAGTTCTTTTGCCCTCTGGAATATCATATTCCATGCCCTTCGATCCCTCAGTGTAGAAGCTGCCAGGTCCTGGGCTATTCTGATTGTGTTTCCACAATATTGAAATTGTTTCTTCCTGGCTGCTTGTAGTATTTTCTCCTTGATCTGGGGATTCTGGAACCTGGCTATAATATTCCTGGGAGTTTTCTTTTTGGGATCTTTTTCAGGAGGTGATCGGTGGATTCTTTCAACCTCTATTTTGCCCTCTGGATCTAAAACATCAGGGCAGTTTTCCTTGAGAATTTCTTGAAGGGTGATTTCTAGGTTCTTTCTTTGATCATGGCTTTCAGGTAGTCCAATAATTTTTAAATTGTCTCTCCTGGATCTATTTTCCAGGTCAGTGGTTTTTCCCATGAGATATTTCACATTGCCTTCTAATCTTTCGTTTGTTTGGATCTGCTTAACAGCATCTTGATTTCTCATAAAGTCATTAGCTTCCATTTGCTCCAGTCTAACTCTGAAGGAATGAATCTCCTCAGTGAACTTTTGAGATTCTTTTTCCATCTGGCAAATTCGACTTTTTAAGGCATTCTTCTCCTCATTGCCCTTTTGGGCCTCCTTTGCCATTTGAGCTAGTCTATTTTTTAAGGTGTTGTTTTCCTCAGTCAGGCTGTTGACCCTCATTTCATACTTTTCCTGCATCCTTCTCATTTTTCTTTCCAATTTTTCCTCCACTTCTCTTATTTGATTTTTAAAGTCCTTCTTAAGGTCCTCTATGGCCTGCAACCCGCTCATGTTTTCCCCTGGGGCTTTTGGAGCAGGACTTCTGACCTCACAGTCCTTTTCCCGCTCTATGCCCCCAAAATAGGAGTCTAGGGTTGCATTTTTCTGTTTCCTTTGCCTTGGCATGTTGCCACTTAATTGCTTGACTTTTGGGCTTGTTGCCACACTATGGCTTTAAGGCCAGCTAGAGGAATTTTCGTCCCGAACGTGTGGGGGGCAACTTCCGTTTCTGGCAAGCTGTAAACCCACCCACAACTTCCACCCTAGATCACAATCCAGATCCAGGGAGGTTAAAGCAAGAGCGATTACCCCCAAGACTGATCGCTGGATTCCCCACGATTTGTAGGCTGGGAGCCGGAAATGCCTCATGAAAACTATAAAATGGCGTGTCTCCTCAGCGGCTTCTAGCCCCCAGGGGAGGGAGCTGACGCATTCCCCAAATACAGGTCCCAAAGTCCATAGGACACTAACCTCTTACTTTGTCCTAGGCAAGTCTATGTTGATAATTCTGGAGTCGCCACAGCTCCTGGTGTTCTGGGGTTCCTCCAGCTGGCTGCTGGCCCTGCCGCCCTGGGGCTAAAACCTCGGCTCACGTGGACCTGGGCTCGGCTCGGCTCCTGCGCTCTGCGCGCTGCCGGCTCCCAGACCGCTGCGCTGGTCCTTCCTGCAGGGCTGCTGGGCTGTCCTCAGCGGGAGGTTAGCTTCTCTGTGTCGTTCTGTGGGTGCTGGGGCTCCAGAAGTTGTTCAGAGTCCCCTTTTACATAGTTTGTGGGGAATCTGGGGGCAGAGAGGCTTGGAAGAGCTGTTTCTACTCCGCCATCTTGGCTCCGCCCCCCTGCTGGATTTTTTTAATGGAAAAAAAGAATCATGGACTAGTAGAACTGGAAAGGACCTCTTAGATCGTCTAGTGCCACCCTTATCATTTTAAAGATGATAGAATTGGAACACAGAGGGGAAAGGATTTACTTGTCCAAGGTCATATAGCTAGGAGGGGCAGAGCTGGGGCCAGAACCTGGGTCTTTGGGCTCCCCTGCTAGCACTTTCTCCATGACACCAAGCAACTTCCTTGGCCACAGGGTTGCCCCCTGTTGTTCAGGATGCCTGAAATCAGTAGGAGAGATGAAGTTGGTGTTCCAGGTTATGTTCATGGGGCATATTAGAGAGCCCTGGCACTGTTATCCTTGGGCCTAGCCTTATGAATAGATTGGGGAAATAGGTGATTCCTGAAGTCCTTTCCAGCTGTGAGGAGATCATAGATCATGGAATCATAGACTGTTATAGACACTTAGAGGCCCAATCCCCTCATTTGACAAGTGGGGAAATGGTTTCTCAAAAGCTAAGTGACTTGTCTAGGGCCCCATGGAAAGTTAAGAGGCTGAATAGAGAACCCAGGTAGCCTGACCCAAATAGGGCAGCTACGTGGTACAGTGGATAGAATGCCAGGCTTGGAGTCAGGAAGACTCATCTTTCTGAGTTCAAATCTTCCTCAGACACTTATTAGCTGTGTGATTCTGGGTGAGTCACTTAACCCTGTTTAGTTTCTTCATCTATAAAGTGAGCTGCAGAAGGAAATGGGAAACCACTTCAATATCTTTTCAAAGAAAACCCTAAATGGGATAATGAAGAGTTAGACATGACTGAAAATGACTCAAAAACAACAAAAGCCTGACTTAATCCTAGGTTCTCTTCCCCAAGTCAAGCTAATTTACTCATTTCTTCTTAATAATAGATGAAGATAATTAAGATTTAGTTGTAGGGGCGGCTAGGTGGTGCAGTGAATAGAGCGCCGGCACTGGAGTCAGAAGGCCCTGAGTTCGGAACCGGCCTAACCGGCCTCCGACATTTAATCCACACAAACAAAAACCTAGCGGTGTAACCTTTGGCAAGTTACTTAACCCCAATTGCCCTAAAGGGGCGGCTAGGTGGCGCAGTGAGTAAGAGCGCCGGCCTCGGAGCTGGGATGACCCGAGATCAGATCCGGCCTCAGAAAATGAGCACCCACGCATAAATAATGACTAGCCGTGTAACCTTGAGCAAGTTACTTAACCCCAATTGCTTAAAAAAAAAAAGATTTAGTTGTAATGCTCTTCTCTCTGCCTACCCCCAACCTATACCCCACCCTCACTGGGTTCTCACAAGTTCCCCTAACATTTCTATGAACACAAAGGATTTAATATTTGCAAAGTATCCAGAGGTTCAGGGCCTTACCAGCCTTCAGTGTGGTGTACTGATTTAGTGCTATTACTATCACCATTTGTAAGGAAAATCAACCATTAAACTAATAGCTTTCTGTGTTTCTCCAAAAAAGTGATAATTTATTTCTTTCTAGTGGCCATAAATATAGGCAAATGACCCTTCCCTAACAAGAACTTCCCATTCTGACTAACTCTTCCTTAATTAGATTTAGATAGTGCAGGAGACTACCTAGCTTACTCAATTTGACTGTTTCATGCTGAAATTGCCTTACAGTACTGAGAAACCTGGTTTTGCAAAACTCTTGGTCTGGTTTTACTAGTAAGACCATCACTCTTGTACCTTTATGCCTTATCTTGAGGCATTCATCAGATTTGGGGGCAGCCAAATGGTTTTTAAAAGCAAAATCACAAACATCAAAATTAGGACTCAACTACTGGGATTTCTTAAAAGAGCAAAAAAGGAATCCCATAGAGAACATTCTGGCTGGTTAATGAGGAGGTGAAGTGTAACAATCTTGTATATAGCTTTGCTATCACATTATATCAATATATATAATTAAGACATATTTTCTAATCTGCCCCCGGGAGAAGCTGCAGGTAAAATAAGCTTAGAAGAAAATAATGGTTCTTGTGGTACAATATATTAGATTGATATCTTTTAATGCGGGTACAAACTGCATAGAGGTAGAATGGAAAGACTTGAACATTGTCTGTATGTATAATGTAAAGGCAGAGTGACTAGTCAGGCCTTTGTTCTCTTAAATACCCTGGAAAAGACAAGCACATGGAATGCAGAGCTGAATAGCTGCTTTCAGAGAGACTTCTCACCTCACTGTTCATATCCAGCCTGCTTTTCTGACTCAGAAGTTGGAGGCTAGACTGGAATAGCCCTGCCTGGGGAAGTTCTCAGTGGAGGAATCGTTATTTCCTTTCCTTTCCAGGGACAAAAGAAGGAAGAGTTTTTGTGCTATGACAGCTTGGAGGACATTTGAGGATCTGGAACAGAAAAATCATGCTGAATAGATCAGTTAGTTTAATAAGTCAAAAGCTCAAGTTCCATCTACGTGTTTGTCTGTGGATACAGAGAAAAAATGAAATTGTGCCTGCTCTCTATTGGGGGAAATGACATGTTTGATGATGACGACTCTTCCTCTTTCTCCTTGTCTCCCTCCACCTCCTCCTCCTTCTTCTCTTCTTCTTCCTCTTCCTCCTCCTCCTTCTTCTCTTCCTCTTCTTCCTCCTTTTCCTCTTCCTCCTCCTCCTCCTCCTCCTCTTCTTCCTCTTCCTCTTCTTCCTCCTCCTTGTCTTCTTCCTTTTCCTCCTCCTCCTCTTCCTCCTTTTCTTTTTCCTCTTCTTCCTCCTCCTCCTTCTCCCACTTTTTGCTTGCAATTTAATTTGTATAGAGAATTTGCTCTCCTAACATAGTTCAGCACCTTTCCTGCAACTTAAAATCTTAGAGATCCTGGAGAGCTAGGAGGTTAGATGACTTCTCAGGATCACCTAGCCAGTGGGGTAGAGTCAGGCCTTGAACCCAGGCCTTCCTGACTCTGAAGATGACTCTCTAGCTGATTCACCACTGCCTCTCATTATGATCATCATTGTTGTTATAATTTTCATCATCATCATCATTATTGGTATCCAATCAGTCAGCAGTATCTGAGTGTCAAATATCTACCTAGCATGTTTTTTTTTCCTTTTTGGAGGGCAATTGTGGTTAAGTGACTTGCCCAAGGTCACACGGCTAGTTTTATTTTTGTGTGTTAAGTGTCTGAGGGTGGATTTGAACTCATGTTCTCCTGACTCCAGGGCCGGTACTCTATTCACTGTGCCACCTAGCCACCCCTAGCATGTTTCTTTAAAAAAGGTTCTTCATGCTGTATTTGAACCAATAACCTAAAGCTCTGCTAGGGAAATATCACTATAGTCCTCTGTTCTATCAACTGAACTATAAAGCACCACTTTCATGATGTCTTCTAGATGATAAATTACATGAGGATAGGGACTGTGTCTTATTGATCTTTGTATAGTGCTCAGTATTTACCTAGCACAATATAGAAGGAGCTTAATGAGTATTTTCCAGATTTGGTGATTATCACTATCTTGCTTAACATTTTTTCAGTGACTCCCTCTTGCCTGCAGGATAGGTACAAACCTGTAAGTCTGACATGTCACAATGTGATCTCAGCTAATATTTCCAGCACAGTCTACAGCTCTTCCCTTAGAAAAGCCCTTCATTGCAGTCAGCTTGTCTTAGATTACACCATTCTCTCTGTTTGGAATATCTCCCTTACTCCTCTAATAATGTATTCTTTTGCCCTTTGTCTATGCTATTTCCCTCTTCCTAGAATGTCCTTTCAGTCACTGCTGCAGATTAAAGCCTTACTTTTCCTTCAAGGTCCAACTTCACTTGCATTTCTTTCATGAAAACTTCTTTAGTCACCCCTGGTCTAATATGACCCCTCTCATCCCTTGACTCTAGACAGTGTTATTGTCAGCCGCTTGCTTGTTCTATGATGTCCTTCTTGTGTTTCTGTCTTATACTTTTCATGTGTACAGGTTCTATATCTACAGTTAGAAACTGTAAGCTCTTTTACCTGACCTTTTATAACCTTCAACACTTAGCATAATGTCTTGTGTATAGCAAGTGCGTACTATAGATTGGTTGGAAACTTCAGTGGATCCATGTTCTTGTTGATATCGGTCCAGTAGTGTGAATTACAACCCACTTGTACCTTTTTATCTTATGTAATTCTTATCCATATCCTCCCATAAATTTTCCATAAAATATCAATCCCAAATTCTGGAGGCCTTCCTCTAGATCTTTTAATTAACATTCTGATGATACCAGTATAGCCCTCAGATAGTCCATATGTTTTTTCTTGCTCTTTTTACTTGATTGGTTCATTGTCTTTTTCAAAGATAATTTCCTGAATGATTTTTTTCATACCACTTCTTGCATGCAAGTCATTATTCTTAATATGCTACAGCTGACCTACATTCACAATACATCTTTCCATTACCCTTTGTATCACTTTAATTTTCATTCTTTGGAGATTGTAGTGTTCCATGATCCATGGAATTCCATAATCCATCAACCAGATGCAGTCACATAGTTAACTTAGTCCAGTGATCCTCTGATGATCAATCTCAAATGAGGGGAGAGTAGTTGATGAAATATACTTCCCTCTTCTTGGTAGTGAGGTGGGGGACTATGGATGTGAAATGTCACATATGCTATGGGGAACAGTGGCTGTACTGGTTGGTTTTGTCCAACTTTTTCTATATTACAAGAAAGGATTAAATGGGAGAATTATGACATGAGAAAAATGGGATATATAACAAAAGGCATGAATAAAACTTAGAAAAAAATCAAATGAGACTTAAAACAAGGAGATATCTTCCGCAAAGGTTTCTGCCACTGTTAGGATGGGCTTTCTGTGTAGAGTCTAAATAGAATTCAGTCCAACCAATATAACAAGCATTTAACAAGTACTTACTATGAGTAAGACTCTGTGCTAGGTGCTGAGGACACAAAAGAAAAAAAGGAAAAAATATGCCTTTGTCCTGTGGAAGGTTGGTGATTGGAAACCACGCAAGCAACCAACTAACTAAGCAACCAACCAATTGAGCTTACATTTGACTTAAGCCATGTAACATGTAAACAGATGACTTTGGATAGGGGTGGGGTGGGGTGACAGAGGTAACAACCAGGTGAATGAGAAAGGAGGTAGCCCAGAACTGAACTTTGCAGGAAACTAAGAATGTTGAAAGGCAGAAGGGAGGAAGGAATGCATTTCATGCAGGGGACAGTCTATGCAGAGGCTCAGTTAGGAAATGGAGTACCTCATTCAAGAAACAAGAAGTAGACTGGTTTGCCTGGAATCCAGAGTGACTGAATGGGAGTAACATGAAATAAGTTAGGAAAGGTGGCAGCCAGATGGTGAAGAGCTGTCAATATCAAGTTGAGAATTTTGTATTTTATCCTAGAGGCAATTGGGAGCCACCGCAAGTTTTTTAAGTGGGAGCGTGGCAAGGTCAGACTACTATTTTAGGAAGATTGTTTGTCTAACTGTGTGGAGTCTTGATTGCAAGACTGGACGCAGGATCCCATTGAGCTACAATTACAGTTATCTAGGCATGAAGGGATGAGGACCAGGTCTCAGTGGTAGAGACATGAGCGGTGAGGAGCAGGTGCAGTAGAGAGTCTGAGGGGCAGAATCTACAAGACTTGACCCATGATTGAATGTGGGGGAGGGGAAAAGGGAAAAGTCGTGGATGAGGCAGTGTTATGCCACGGAAAGTAGAAAGGGGAAGGGGAAGGAAGGGAGCAAGGCTTTTGTTTAATGTGCTCCTTGCTTTACAAGTGTTATCTCACAACAATCCTGTGAGGTAGGTGCTCTTATTATTCCCATTTTACAGATTAGGAAACCAAAGAAGACAGAGATTAAGTGACTTGCCCAAGGTCACATCACTGTGTCTGAGGCTAGATTTGAACTAATTTCTTTCTGATTCTAGGTCCACTGCTCTCTCCATTGCCTCACCTAGCTGCCTTGGCTCATTGAGCTTGGGATCTGAGTTTGAATATTAGCTCTGTCACTTAGGACCTTTGTGACCTTGGGAAAGACAGTTAAATTATTTGAGTTTCTGTTTACTCACCTGCAAAACGAAGAGGTTATAATAGATGACCTCTAAAATCTCTTCTGGTTCCAGATCCTGTGATTGAGATCATATCACTGGGTGACAGGAAGGATGGCAGTGCCCTCAACAGGAATAGAAGAATTTAGAGGAGGGGTGGGTTTAGGAGGGAAGATAAGTTTTATTTTAGATACATTGAGCTGGAGATACTTACAGGATTTCTGTCTGTTACACAGAGATATTCAATGGGCTGTTGGTAAAGTGAGACTAGAGCTGAGGAGGGAGATCAGTGCTAAATGTGGAGATGTGGGAATCACTAGTACAGATGTAGGGGAGTTGACTTATGAACAATTTCCCAACACCCAAGGCCCAGAATATAATCACAAGGTGTCAGTGAGGCATTTAGCAAACGCTACTGATGATTTGCACTTGATCCTTTATAAAGTGAAAACAATTCCCTTGAGTGAATTAAAGTGTTCTACATTATTGGTCAAAAAAATTATATATGCTTTTACAAGGTTTTATCAATAGGCACTCAGCAGTTTGAGAGAGTAAAGGAAGAACTAGGCCCCTGAAAGGGAATAACTTTTGGAGGAAGGAGATAATTTCTCCCTCCTTTCTCCTCACTGTACACCCTTCCTCCTGCCCTTTCAATGACCATGTTGTTTTGAAGGGGAACTACTTGACCATAAGAGCCAAAGCATATAAGGGGGAAAACACACACACACACACACACACACACACACACACACACACACACACACACTCCAGACAGTCATAGACATAGGGAGGTGGTCACTTGAGAGAGGGTAGATTTCCAGGAGGGAGACCTCTGACAATAGAGAAAGGAACCAGCAATAAGCTGAAGGGAGAGCTAGCCTTCGCAAATGAGACCCCACCTGTGAACTGCCCACCAGAGATGCTTTCCCCAGGGAGTAGGGGGATTTTAAAGAGGATTCTCTGAGGAGGAAAAGGACTTGTAGGCCCCACAGTTCAAGAGTTGCATGTTTCCTTGGTCTCGTGCGTTTCCTACACGTATGCTTCACTCCTAACGTACTCTGTGTTTGTGTCTGCTCTCCAGTGGACACTATATGTTTGTGAGCGTGCCCCAGGTTTATGGCAAGGTATTTTATAGCTCCTGTTTGTTGCTGTTTGCTTTCCTTTTACTGAGAGCTAATTGTGTATGCTGGCTATCTTATGAGCTGTAGTTCTAAAAGGGTGACCTGATAGGGTATGCCTTGGAACCTTGAGAGTAGTCATTCTTAAACCTGAGGCTCCAAACAGTGACTGGAATTAGTCTAGAGCAACTTAGTCTAGAGCAGTGTTACCTAGAGATGATAGTTGAACCTATGGGAGTTCCTCTCATCTAGAAAAAGGGCATAGAGAGGGAAGAAAATAGGGCCCAAGGCAGGTAGTTGACTTGTATCTGCAATTAGATCATGGAATGTGGAAGATGATACAACATAGAACATTGAGAAGGAACCAGCAAAGAGTATTGTAGCAAAAACCTGGGGAGAAGAAATTATCCACCAG
The DNA here is from genome assembly GCA_011680675.1 of Gymnobelideus leadbeateri. Classification (NCBI taxonomy): domain Eukaryota; kingdom Metazoa; phylum Chordata; class Mammalia; order Diprotodontia; family Petauridae; genus Gymnobelideus; species Gymnobelideus leadbeateri. Next base: position 342,163 of record WOXC01009627.1, on the reverse strand, counting down.
GAAGACAAGAGTTATCAAATGTGGCAGAGACATCAAGAAGGCAGAGATCTGAGGCAACATCGTTGGATATAACAATCAAAACGTCCTTGGTAACCATAGAGAGAGCAGTTTCTCTCAAATGGTAGTGTTGGAAGCCAGTTTGTGAGGGGCTGTTGAGAAATGAGAGGGAAAAGAAGCAGCAAAAGCAGTGGTTGTAGATGTCTCTCTGACTCAAGCCAGGACCCAGGAAAGTCTCTGGTCTCATGGACTAGATGAAATCCCCAGAGCCTGACCCCAAAGGTTTATGTCTCTCTTTTTGACTTGTTAGGCATACAACTGTAGTTTACACCAAGAAATCTCCAAATATAGCTTAAATATAACTTTGTCTTAGGTTATGCAAATATGGGTAACAGGTCCTCAGAGCTCCTGAAACAAGCATTTAAGGTAATATGCATATGAATAAAAACAGTTTTTATTTTATCCCATTGAAAATGCAGATGATGCAGGACTCACAAAAGCTCATAAATATATACTGAAAACCCACAAGGTACTCTCCCCAACCTCTGGAAAGAAAACATGTTTTGAGACTACTAAATAAGCCACAATACCCTTCTTATTCAACCTGCCCTATCTGAATAATTTCTTGTAACTGCAGAGGTTTAGGAGAGAGGAGTAAGACACAGCAGGGGATGATAAGGTAGGAAGCTGTGTTGAGATTGAGGGATTTAAGTGTTCATAATCATGAAAGACGGATTCTGTCTAGATGACAAAGTCTTTGAGACGATCCTGTTTGCTGATGACTGTATCAAGCCCCCAAATTCTACAGTGCCTTCTTGACAAGATCCATGGTCACTAATAATAGTTTTGTCTTCAAATCTACACCGATAAAGCTAAAAATGCCTGTTGTTCAGACTATGACATGAAATCTTTCATGAGTTATTCCACTAGTACACATGTCTTAGATAGACATTGCAGATAGAAAGTGAGCTGGGCCCAGAAATGAAGAGGACAGAGAGAGCCCAGAGTCAGTTATATTTGGGAAACTGGAGTCAAGAGCTATATCTAGCACAAAAACCTACCTCTCACAAGAATGTTCTGATTTTCACAGAATCATAAATTTAGAACTGGAAAGCCCCTTAGTCATTTAGTTGTGGTCCATGAAAACTCTGAGGATTCTTATCCCAGCTCCCATGGCCACTCCTACTGATGAGTTGGGTACCCAGAATGTATATACATCTTCCTTGGTGGTAATCTTGAGGGGTTGGGGGGCGCGCTGTAATTTTCTAATATCATTGGCTCTGGCCTCTGCCAGTGGGCTTCTTCCCAAGCTTATTGGTTCAGAATCTATTTAGTCAGCCATCCTCAAGTATGTTTTAGGAATTGATATTTGTTAAGATGGGAAAATAATAACAATTAGTACAAAATATCTCCCTTCCTGCCAAATCTGAGACATTTTCCCACAAGTACATAAACACATAGTTTGAAGAAATTGGGCTCAAGCTTAAGAAAGCAGATGTGGCCAGCTCCTGATCACTAGAAGTCCTGCTCACCATTTGTAGGATAATCAAGATAGTCAGATGAATCTATGTCCATCATTGTCTTCAGCTTTGGATCAGATACATTTGTCGCCAAATTGGGGATGTCATTTAGGACACTTATAGGAAGATGGGAAGGGTCTAGTAACCTCTGGATCATTTAAAATGGGAAGGTCTTTCTCCAGTCAGATCAAGGAGTGTCAGGAGGCCTGGCTAAACCCATCTCTCCTTTCTCTTCCTTCCCCCCACCCTTCTCACTGCCCCAGATGGTTTCTCCTTAGTGGCATGCTTTCTGTCTCTGTCTCCCTGTCTGTCCATGTCTCTCCCTTTATCTCCTTTTGACTGCTTCCCTCCTCTCATCTATTTGATCTCACTGCCTTTGATTTTTTTTCTGGCTCTTTCTCTGTGTATTTGGTCTCTCTAGTGCACTCTCTTTTCCATCTCTCCCCACCTCTTCTTTTTCATAACATCTTCTCTATAGAAGAAAATTCATTTACACTGAATTGTTGGGGACTTGATAGGTTCTCTTTCTTCCCCAAAGGGATTTGCATTTTTAAAAGGTGATGCTGAGAGAGAGCAGTGAGTGATTAACAGAAAAGAATGAATTGTGACAAGTGGAATTTCAGGCATCAGTAGGGAGAAATATTAGGACTAAAAGAGCTCTAAGCATTCCCATTACCCTCTCACGCCTACCCTAGACAAGGCCCTCTGATAGCTCCCAGCTATTCCTCTGCTGGCTTTCTTCTGCCAGTAAAAGCAGACAGGGCTTGAGCATCAAGAAGCCGGGATTAGAATTCTGACTCTGGCGTTTATCATTTGTGTGACCACAGGCAAGTGGCTTAATTGCCCCTGACCTCATTTTCTTCATCTATCAAATGGAGATAATAATACCTGTACTCTCTTTGTCTATAATACCCTCTCAATGCCACATAGCATTCCTGAAAGTGCTCTGTACATATGAAGTCACAGAGAAAAACACTGCTGTTTTTGTAATGAAGATGAAGAGGCAATGTGGTTTAGTGGATGGAGTACTGGGCTTTAACTTGGGGTCATATTCTTACTAGCTGTATGACCCTAGGTAAGTCACTTAACCTCTTGGTGCCTCAATATCCTCATCTGCAAAATGACCCCAACACCCCTTCTACTAGTTCTTTTTTTTGGAGGGGGGAAGGCAGGGCAATTAAGTGTCTGAGGCTGGATTTGAACTGAGGTCCTCCTGACTCTAGGGCTGATGCTCTATTCACTGGGCCACCTACCCGCCTCTATCCTTTCTAGTTCTAAATCTATGTTCACATGTTCTTATGTTCATGTTCCCTGGGCTTTGGGGCCTCTGCTGCTAGTCACAGCATCTTGGGGAGGCTTTGTGGTATTGGGGAGAACCAAGTTGTTCTTCCAGTTGGTATTATCCTCTTCCTGACCATCATCTATGCACTCTCCACCGTCACCTCTGCCACAAGTTGTATTTTGCTTTTCTGCACTGAATTCTTTTTCAAAGCTGCCTTTTCTCTTTATTTTAATTATATTCACCTATGCAAACAGGTACACAGGAATGATGGGAGTGGGTATAGGGAGATAATTTGGAGTATGATTTTCCCTGGGCCCCATGGGGATGGCTCTGATTACGAGGTTTATATTTCACATTTTGTCTGTCTGTCAAGCTATCTGCACATGCAGAGAGAAAAATGCACAGAGAGTACCCATAATCCCCCTTGACCTGCTATGATGTGATGCATGTCTATGTCCTGAAAAAAATGTTTTATGTTTGTGGTGCTATGATTATCTCCTTTCTGTAATTCTGGAAGTGGTTGTATTAACTTATTTTGTTATTGGAAGTACTTACTGACTTCATTTACCTTTTCCAAGCCCATGCAGTGCCTGGTCTGTGGCACAGATAACTGATGTATACCATTCAGTTTCACATTTTATACCATTTGTCTACAAATGGAGCCTCCTGGGGACTGAGAACTTCCTCTCTTCTGAGAAGCAGCTTAATTATTTCTCATTTTCCCTTTCTTGATTGGAAATATCACCTGTTAGAGGGGGGTGGAATATGTGGGAAGGGATGGTGGTAGCCAGCCTTTACCTGACTGACTCTATGGGAGCTTTACATCTCAGGAAACCAAGAGATCGAGAAGTTATTCATGGAACCAGAGTAATAACTAGCAATTTTTGGGCCTGAGACAAGTGACAAAAAAGCTTTTTATTTGGCTAGCTAGAGGGTAGGGAGGTTGACAGAGGCTCTAGGATATTTCTAGAAAGATCTCTTTAGAGAATGAGAATTTGAGAAGGCAGTTGACTTAAGAGTAGCTGTCATGGGAAGGAAGTACCCTCTAGTACCTTTCTACTTGAACTGATTAATTCTCGTTAACTAGGTGTTAACCTCAGTTGTTCCTACAAGCTGAAGGACTGAAAATGTTGTCAATACTATCTGAATTTTGATGCCTTGGGACACAGCACTAGTTGCCCTGACCTAGTTATAGCCTGACTTAGAACTAGCTAGATGACAGCATAGAGCAAGCAGGACATTCAAATTTGTAAAAAGGTCAAAGGATTTGGAAGCAGAAGCTCGGTATGCAAGTCCTGGTTATGATCTCTCTTACACATGTGAATCTGGGGCCAGTGATTTTCCTTCCCTGAGTCTCAGTTTCCTTGTGAGTAAAATAGGAGAGTTGGACTAAATTTCTAAGATCCCATTCAGGTCTAAAGTCCTATGATGCTATGTGCTGGTTTATTGTGTGTGTGTATGTATATATACACATACACACATATAAATGCATACATATATATGTATGTATGCATAGATAGATAGATGGATTGATAGATGGATGGATAGATGGATAGATAGATGTAATATCTTTGCATGGGAGGGTAATGGGAATGCTTAGAGCTCTTTTAGTTCTAATATTTCTCCCTACTGATGCCTGAAATTCCACTTGTCACAATTCATTTTTGTCTGTTAATTACTCACTGCTCTCTCTCAGTATCGCCTTTTAAAAATGCAAGAGGTATATGTGTATATATATATATGTATATATATACTCATTTATTAATTTCTTTAGTCAAAGTTTATCTTGCATTTTCTAAGCTTTAAGCCCCATTGATCTTCAAAACCAGAGGATGACTTCACATTGATTTAAGATTCAGAATGATAGGTTGGTCCTCAGGGATGATTATAGGAGTTGGGGTGGCTACTTCCAGTGCTGGACACCCCCAATTTCCCCTCCCTCTTTGGTCAAATATTAGCTGAGTCTTAGACTCTGCCACTTAATACCTGTGTGACTGTGGACAAGCCATTTCACCTCTCTGTGGTCTAGTTTCCTTATCTTTCATTATCTTACTAAAATGGTAGTGTTGGACTAGATATGACTTCCCTTCCACATTTAAATGTATGCTCCTAAGACGGGAAGGAGAAAAATCTATACCATTGTTGTTATTGAACTGAATTTCTGAACATTAAGTCCTAGAATTAGGGTCAGCAGTGATGGAAAAAATGAAAATAAAGTCAAAGATCAACAATTTGGAGAAGCTGGTAGTGGGAGATGGGGGCAGGTTGGATTGGTGAACACTGTGAATAATAATTAGTAATAATATTAGTAATCATAGCTAACATTCATAACATGTTTTTAGGTTTACAAGGTACTTTACATGTGTTATTTCACTCAAGCCAGTGACAACTCTGAGTGCAGATATTTTTATGTGCATCTTACAGATGAGAAAATGGAGGCCCAGAAGTATTGAATGATTAGCTCACAATTGTGCAGTGTTTTGGACGAAGGGTTTGAACTCGTGCCTTCCTAACTCCAAGTCTAGTGCTGTGTCCACTATGCCAGAAGTTAGACAAAATGAAATAATTTTTTATTAAATAAATTGCTATTTTATATTTAAAAAAAACTCATCTAACAGAAGTTCTGAGATCAACTGCCTTAATCTTTAGGGGGAAAACACACACACACACACACACACACACACACACATATATATATATGAGACAGCTAGGTGGCACAGTGGATAGAGTGCTGGGCCTGGAATCTGGAAGACCCAAGTTCAAATTTGGCCTCAGACACTTACTGTGTGATCCTCAGCAAGACACTTAACCTATGTTTGCCTTAATGCATGAGAGAGAGAGAAATGGCAAACCACTGTAGTATCTTTGCCAAGAAAATCCCATGGACAGTATGGTCCGTGGGGTCACAAAGAATTGGACCTAAGTGACTGAACAACACAAAATGTACCTAAAGGACATATGACCTTTTAAATCTATCCTCCGAGTGCCTCTGCCCCCAAACCTGACCTTAGCCACAAATCGACCAACCCTGAAAAAGTGTGGCTGGAGGGAAAGGGTTTTGGGGTGGGATGGGATACTGATTGATGTCTTCAATGATGGTAGTCATTCAACAAGTATTTAACTCCTTTCTCCATCAGCAGCTCTGCTTGGCTTCTATTTCAAGGAAAAACATGCCAACATGAAACATGCCCCTGCACTGAGTACTCCCGGGTCCCCTTAGCTTCCTTTTGTGTGTTGTTCTCTCTAGTTAGACTGTATGCTCCTTGAGGGAAGGGATGGCTCCTTTTTCTTATTTATATCCCCAGCACTTAGCAGAGTGCCTAGCACATAGCAGGTACTTTTAAATATTTATTGAATTGAACTGTGTGTCCAGTCCCTGGAGATTGGTTTAAAAGAAACAGAAGTGACCAATCTGGGAGGAGCTTTGACCTGCTTAGAAAGGCAGGACATATAGGCAGTGTAAACCAGGAGTATGGACTGTGTACCTTTAGAATGGATTTGGGGGAGAGATCCTCTAAAAGGCAAATATTCTAAACAGGAAGATGATATGAGAAAAGAAGTGTGTGTGTATATATATATATATATATATATATATATATATATATATATATATATATATATATATGTATGTATGTATATTTTGCTGTATGTGTTGCTATAATATATATATATATTACAGCAACACATACATATATATATATATATATATGTATATATATAAATATATAATTTTGCTGGGTATTCTTGCCATAGCAAAATTATATATTATATGCTGGGTATTCTTGCCATAGGATCATAGATTTTGAGCTAGAAAGGAACTTGGGGGTCATCTAATCCAACCCCCTCATTTTTACAGATGGAGGCACCAAGGTCCTGAAATGTTAAGGATTTACAGAAGGTTATACAAGTAATAAATGGCACAGCAAAGATGTGAATCCAGGTCCTCTGCCTTCATATATCCAGCACCCTTTCCAATGTGCCATGCTTAATTACAAGAGACAGTGTGGAAGAGTAGAGAGAAGGCTGGCCCTGAAGTCAGGAAGATGTGAGTATAAATCTTGCCCCAGCTGGATTATACTGGCTTTGTGGCTGTGGATAAGTCACTTACCTTACCTCTATGACCATAAGTTGTAGTTGTGTGCTAATAGAAACTCTTGCCACTGGAAGTTGCCAAAACCAATGAAATCATAGGCCTGTCCTCCACTCCTCTTCCCGCCCCCCCTTTTTTTTGCTCATGAAGGAAAGAAGCTAAATATACATATGGAAACCAGCATATTATATGTTTGTAGGTTGTGATTTTTATTCAATTACTTTTTGTCAGCTAAGGTTTTTAAAGTAGAGCAAAGTGCTCATTATCTAAGCCCACACTTCCCAAGCAGAAAAACATTTTTTAATGTTTAGATGACTCAAAAAGACTGAAATGGATTTTTTCACACCAAAAAAAAAAAAAAACCCACAAAAATGTACTAAGGGTTTGAACAAATCTAATCAATTTTTAACCATCAGAGAGTTCTCTGGGGGCAAGAGTTGTAAAATACCAAAAAACAGGGGATTAGAATGAAAGGACCATGCCAAACAGCCTTGCATTAAATCAGAGACTTCAACCTTTTCCCTTAATTGCCTGAAGTTTGAGATGGATTATTACTCCATGAACACAAACTCAAGGCCATTAAGTAGACATAAGGGGTAACTTATATATTGAAATGTTTTAAACAACCTTGGAATGGGAGAACATTTCTTTATTAAATACGGAAAGGGGCATGTCAAACACCTGTGCCTGCATGGATACAGCCAGTGTTTCCTTTATATGCCTCCTAGGGATAGTGACTGTAATAGCTAATCTACCTAAGCACCAGAGGCCAGGCTGTCCAAGGAGTGACTTCACGTCACTTCTCTGGTCTAGGCACAAGCAGTTCTGGGGCTTCCCTTCTACACAATTTACTCACTAAAAACTGGACATTTGTAGACTACAATATCTCTAATTTCCTTTCCCAGGGAATCTCACTAGTCTATGACTATTCCCAACATTAATGCACAAACTTGTCAATCAACAAGCAAACATTTTTATTAAACTCATACCAAGGGTATGGCACTGGGCTCAGCACTGGAGATAGAAAGAAAAACTGTTCCTGCCCTCAGAGAATCTGTAATTGAATGGGAATGTGCCTACATAAGAATGAACACAACATATACAGAATCAAAACAAAGTAAACTCAGAAGGTTAGGATAGGCCTCCTGTAGACTGTGAGGCTCTTGACAGTGGGGATGAGTTTTTTGTTTATTTATTTTTGTCTTTCTTTGTATCGTTAATACTTAGCATTACGTCCAGCATATGGGGTGCTTTATAAATGCTTCTTAGCTTAACTGCAGAAAATGGGGTTTGATCTGAGCCTTGGAAAAAGTCAGAGGGTCCAAAATGTGGAAGAGCATTCCAGGAATGGAGGGAAGCCAGCTTAAAGGTAGGACCATTCTTTTCTCTGTAGTGCAATCTCTTTCCCAATTTTGCATAATTTTTGTGTATTGTGGAAATTACACACAATTTGTGTAATTATGGAAAGTCTAGGTGGATGTATATTAATTGAATGTATTTGAAAGTAAAAGGTAATATATTAGATTGCTTTGATGTCTTAGGGAAGGGGAAAAATTTGATACTCAAAATCTTTAAAAAACAAATGTTGGAAGTGATCTTTATGTATAATTGGGAACTATTGAAAGATAAAATTAAGAAAAGAAATAAAAGCAGGACTTAAAATCCACTGTGACCCATTAAACCATGGCTACATATTAATCTGAACTTCCTAGTTTTTGCCTTTCTTGTCTTAAGATTTAGCTCTCACTGCTACCACAGAGACAAGTGTACACCAAAGGCACTTTGCCAAGTATTGCTGGATCTCTGGATGTGAAGCTCTTCCTTGTGGGGCCGTATCTTCTGCTTTAAATCTCATCTCACCAAATGTCATCTTTCTCTCCTTCCAGTGGTCTGATGTCTTCATGGTCTGCTCACTGGAGGGCTGGCAGCCAGAGGCCATCTCAGCATCTTCTCCTGTAGATTTTCTTATGAGGTGCTGCAACCCTCCCCAAAGTCCCCATTAGCAAATAAAACAGCTGGAGGATGCTTGTGCTTCCACGCCTTTCTCCTTCTTCCTCTCCATTTCCCTTGCTGGCCTATGACTTCTCTGGTAACCTTCTATAGGAATCTTACTTGGCCTAAAAATTAACACCAAGAAAACTCAGGTGCTTTATCAGCCACCACTACATCATTCATATGTGGAACCATTAGTTACAGCAAATGGAGAAGTTTTGAATGGTACGGATAAATTCACCTACCTTGGTACTGTACTTTCTAGGGATGTACACATTAGGAATGAGGTGAACACATGCATTTTCAGAGCTAGCTCAGTGTTTGGGGGATCCAAAGGAAAGTACGGGAGAGAAGAGATATTAGACTGACTACCAAACTGAAGGTTTACAGAGCTGTTGTGCTGACCTCATTGTTGTGTGCCTGTGAAAACTGGACAGTCTCCCAGTGCCATGCCAGGAAACAGAATCACTTCCGTTTGAATTGTCTAAGAAAGATTCTGAAGATCACCAGGCAGGATAAGGTACCAGACCCCGAGGTCCTTACTCGAACTAAACTGCCAAGCATTTGAACTCTGCTTCAGAGAGTGCAACTCCGATGGGCTGGCCACTTTGTTCAAATACCAAATGTACGCTTGTCAAAAAGATTGTTTTATGGAGAACTCACACAGGGCAAGCATTCACATGATGGTCAGAAGAAGCAATACAAGGATACTCTCAAGGTCTCTCTCAAGAACTTAGGAATTGATTGTGGGACATGGGAGACACTGGCATAGGACCTCTCAGGACCTCTGATATGTACCCACATCAGAGAAGGCACTGAGTTCTGTGAGCAAAGCAGAATTGAAACAGCTCAAAGGAAACATAAGATATGCAAGTTTAGAGAACCCACCCCAAATGTTCACATGGCATATTTGTGCCCAACTGATGGTAAAGCATTCAGAGCTCATATTGGTCTGATCAGCCACAGTCAGAAACATTGAAACTTGACTCTAGCCTAGTGATGTCATTTTGGTCCTTTTTGAGAACGGACAGCAACCAATTTGTAAAGAATGGATGCTTCCTATAAAATGCCCCTTTATCCCATAATGTATCATTTACTCTAATTCCCCCAAGACTCTCACTTATTGTTTCTGTCAAAGAAATGATGGAGGACACCATGGAAGGGAAATCCAGGTTTTTTCAAACATGAGTTACAAATAGAAATCTTATTTGTCATGTCTCTGCTTGGTCCTGGCCACAAAGAAGGATACAGCAGGAAGTGTTGGTGGGCTTGGAGATAGTAGACCTAGGTTTGAAATCTACTTCCAATACCTATTAGCTGGATGATCTTGAATAAGTCTTTTTAACTTTCTCAGCATTCGTTTTCTTAGAAACTATCAAATGGAGGTATTAATGTAACCTGAGTTTTAAACCAAGCCTGAGACATTTTGTGTGCCACATATGCGTGACTATGGAATGCTAGAGAGAATGCTGAATGCTACGTGATGTATAAGGAGTGGAACTGGGGGAAGGGCTTTGTAGAGGAGAGAGATTTTCTTTTTTTCAGAGAAAGAAAAGGAGAGGGAGAGAGAAGGGAGGGAGAGAGGGAGGGAGGGAGGAAGGGAAGGAAAGAGAAAGAGAAAGCTGGGGTACATGCATGGTGCCAGAAACTACGGGAGACTGGAAGAAAGAGAGCCCAGCCTATAGGTGCTGGTGGCTTGCCAACCCACCCCCCACCCCACCTGAATCTTCTCCTCACCTTAACAGAGCTCAGAACTCCAGCAGTCCCTTGTATGAGTCACATTTTGACAATCCAAATTGTCATACATACATATCTTACATAGGCACCCATACATCTCACATTAATACTTGTACTATATATGTCATAGTGTCATAAAGAAAGTTCTTTGTAAATTTTAACATACTGTATAGTTGTTAGCTATTAAGATCCTGAGAATACCATTGTAGGTTAAATGGTAACTGTGCCTACAGAGTCTCATCATTGGAATAACCTCTGTTGTTTTTAGCCGACCCCCTAAATGACTTTCCCACCTTCACTTTTTCATTGACCCATACAGGGCTTTGGGGGATATGACTTGGTTGTAGTGATTGACCTGCCCTGTGCCGTTTCTGGTTTTTCCTTTTTGGTTTGTGGCTGGTGTTTTGGTCCATGCCATTTCAAACCCAGCTAACCTCCCCATAGCTTTGAGCAGTGAGCCCTCCCTTTGCTCAGTCATGCTATTGCTGTTCTCTCTGACCCTAGTCAATCTGTGGTCCACATAAAACCAGCCTTTTCCAAGCTAACTCTGTTTCCCAGTCTTGCCTTGAGGTCTTGATTGTTTTAAATGTCATTGATTTTGACAGCTAAACCTTTTTCTTTCTTTCACTGAGACCAAGAGGAAATGTATGAAAATAAAGCAGGATCATTGAGAGGATGGATCTGATTCATATTGCCTCCAAAATTTCTATTTTTATTAGTCTCTCATCACAATGCTACCTGGAGAGTCAATGTCCTTATGTTAAGGTCCTTTGGATAGATCAAGTAAGACGGTTTTCAAGAGAAAACAATCTCATTATAATTCCATTCTCCATCTCACAGTGTCTTTATTTTACCAGCATTAGATTGTAAGCACTGGGAGGACAGGGACTACATATCTCTTTTTATTTTTGCACTTCTAGTATCTAGTTGAGTGCATTGTGTTTGTGTTTAATACACATGGCTTGAATTAAAGTGGGAAAATCAGTGATCTGCTTAGATAGAAGATTTCAGAGACTTTGGATAATTTTATCCTCGGGTGTTCCCTTTCAGAACAGAAGGATACACACACACACACACACACACACATACATACATAAATACACACACATATATACATGTATACATAAACACACATAAATATGTATGTATGTATGTATGTATGAGACTAAACAAGTATCTGGACAAATTTGTGGGTAGTGATTTCAAAGCAGGAAGATTTGGATCAAGATTGGGGTTTATTGTTCTTGGCAAGAGAGCTAATATTGCAAAAGCCATTGATGAAGAAGGATATTTCCCATTGCTTTCTTTCAATGAGAGGCAAATATTGAGCCTATACATTGGAGCCAAAGAAAATAACAATTCATGTTTTGACTCTACAAAAGTAAGATATATGGAAGTTTGGTGTTGTGGAAGCATAACTCGCTTTGTCAACAGCTGAAGTAAGAAGGGCCAACAAAATGAAATCTAACCTTTATGATGAGTTAGAGGAATTTGCTATTGAATTGTAGGTAGGACTGCCCATAAATTCTTGGCTGCTAGCCTCTTCGACCCCATATTGACTAAATAGGCTTAAGTCAGAGGAATGAGACAGTTCTTCCCAGAATACAATCTAGTGCAGAACCAGGATACCATAAGAGACAAAGATTATTTACATTAGGCCATTGGACAAGCAATGAATTTACCATTGATCAAAGGGAAAGGCATTCCATCAAAAACTCAAATAGAGTTATAGGAAAGGGTTTGGTCAGGCCATAAGAGTGAAAAAAGAAAATGTGAGGATTCGGTCATTGGCAAAATGCAAATTCCAGGTCCTTCTGCAGATCTGGAAGTGGTAGGCAAAGGGAATGATTGATGTCTGCCCTGGGGAATCAGGATACCACCCTGGGTGACAACTTTACTGTGTGGCTTTCTGGAGAAAACAGCAAATACAAATCCTGTTTAGAGACCTCTGATGGTCACAGGAACACTGTGGCTATAGGGCCTGCTTCTCTTTAAGTGATCAGTCCATCAAGTAGTACTTACTGTCTACTTGTAGTATATTCTTAGTGTTAGGGGCAGAAGGTAGAGATAAAGAAGTGAAAGATGTCTGACACAAAGTCAACACTTAATGAATTCTCTCTGTGTCTGTCTCTGTCTCTCCCTTCCTCCCTTCTTCCTCTTTCTTTTTCCTCTCCTCCCTCTCTTTGTCTTTTTCCTTCTCTTTTTCCCTCTCTCAGACCCTCTCCTTCTCCTTCACTTTCCTTCTGTCTCTCCTCTTGCCTATGTGGAAGAAGGGACAATTTTTTTTTTTTGTGGGGAGGCACCCATCTATTGAATATAAAAATTATACACATTAAAGAATAAGTGAACATGGTTCTATAATAAAGTACTCTTCTGGGAAGTAAAATTTGAAATAATATAATTAGAGTTTAGCACAGTAAGTTGTGATTGGTTCAGTATGACTGTAAGTGTGTTTGCTAATAAGAATGTCATATCCAAATATTGTCATCTGGTAGGGGCACCCTGGCATAGTGGATAGAGCTCTGGACTTGGGGACAGGAAGATCTGAGATTGAATCTTGCCTCAGCAGCTTAGTAGTTCTATGACCATGCACAAGACACTTAATCCCATGGGTCACAGTTTCCTCATCTGTAAAGTAAGAGTTGGGTTTGATGGCCTCCAAGGTCCTTTCCAGTTCAAAATTTATCATCTTTTAATCTCCTGAAGTAATCTAAGAACCAAGTTATTTCAAAAAAGTTCATAAAATCTCAAAATTGGTCATAATATCAGAGGTCAAATAATTCCTCTCCTAATCAGCACAAGGTATACTATGATAGCATCTTTGACAGTGACTTTGAGTTTAATAGTATTTTCTTCTTATGGTCGGTATAAGACTCAACCGAAGTAATGTAGATAAAGTGCTTTGCAAACATTAAAAGCTATGTAAGTCCTAGCTATTGTTGTTGTTATATTTTTATCCCCCTCAAGCAATGAGACCTCAATACTTCATGAGGGTGCCTGGTTCATTTTTGGACAATTCTGATTGTTTGAAAGTTCTAAGGGGTGGCTAGGTGGTGCAGTGAATAGAGCACTGGACCTGGAGTCAGGAGGACCCGAGTTCAAATCAGGCCTCAGACGCTTAACACAAAAACAAGCCGTGTGACCTTGAGCAAGTCACTTAACCCCAACTGCCCTCCAAAAAGCAAAAAAAAGTTCTACCTTACATTGAGCCAAAACCTGACTGTAGCTTCTACCTGCAGACCCTGATTCTCCTTCATGCAAAATACACTCTGTCCAAAATGCCTTATTTTCTATGTTCCTTGTACATGACATTGTATCTCTCATTTTTAAGCCTTTACACAGGCTGATCTCACTGCTTAGAATGCATTCCCTCCTCAACTGTGCCACAAAGAATCTCTAGTTTTTTTCATAGCTCGACTCAAGTACCACCTCCTAAGAAAAATCAATCCTGATCTCCCCAGTTTCTAGCACCCTTCCCCTTGAAATTAAGTTTTACATATTCTGTGTTTGTTTTCTATATACATGCTTCCCCACAATAGTATCCAAGTTCTTTGGGGGAAAGGACTAATTCATTTTGGTCTATGTCTCCCCAGTGCCTAACACAGTCCGATACAGTATTGAATGAAGGAAGGGGGAGTAGGCCCACCACATTCCCTTTTCTATATGAAGGGAGCAGTCATAGTTCTCATACATCTTTTAGTTTTCAGCCTAAACAGGCATAGATAATTCCTTCATTTGATTCTTAGACTGCACAACCTCTAGTCTTCCTGACATTTTGATCATTATTCTTTATGATTGTTCCATTTTCAATGTCCTTTTAAATATGTGGTGCTTAGGACTGCACAAAATACTACAGATGTGATCTGACCAGAAAAGAGTGTAGTAGAACCACTGTGTACCTTTTTTTGGCCATTACCTTTCTTTTGATACAAGCTAAGATATATTACCCATATTGTTTTTCACTGGGTAGAGGGAGAGATGATTACTGGAAACAAAGACAAGGTAGAGCCAAAATTGAATCAGGAAACCAAAGTTTCCCTATTAGATTGTAGGTTCTTTGAGGCACAAGACTGTATAGTTTTACATCTTTGTGTTCCCAAGTCCCCAGAAAAGTGCCTTTGTGCATAGTACGTGTTTAATTAATGTTAACTTGAATTAAATATATTGTCATGGGATTTTTCCACCTATGTGCTCTTGGGCACATGTTGTTCTCCCCATTTGGATTACCTTCATTCTGCCTCACTGCCTATTTAAATCCTGCCCATTTTCAGAGTCTTACTTAAATTCTTGCATAAAACCTAAAATGAGCTCTCCCTTCTGAGGACTCATTATCAGTCACTATCTGTTCAGATGGTAAGATGAGATATACAAAAAGTACTTCATAAAGCAATTTGGAATTAGGTAAATATCTATACCTTTTGATCCAGAAAGTCCACAGTTAGGCATATACCTCAGATGGGTCAATGACACAAAGAAAGATTCTGTTTATTCTAAAAGAACTTAGAGAAGCACTTTTTGTGGTAACAAAGCTCTGGAGACAAAGTAGTTGTCCTTTAAACTGGTAACTGCCACACGAATGTAAAGGAATATTACTGTGTTGTAAGAAATAACAAACAACCTATTTGTACAAAAATATTTATAGGAGCCCTTTTTGTTGTGGCAAAGAATTGGAAGCTGAGAGGATGTCCATCAATTGGAGAAAAGCTAAACAAGTTGTGGTATATGATTATGATGGAATACTATTGTTTTATAAGAAATGATGAGTAGAATGATTCCAGAAAAACCTGGGAAGACTTACATGAACTGATGCTGACTGAAGTGAGCAAAACTAGGAGAACATTGTACACAGTAACAGCAGCATTGTATAATGACCAACTTTGAAAGACTTAGTTTCTCTCAGCAATACAATGATCTAAGGCAATTCCAAAAGACTCAGGACAGAAAATGCTATCCACAGCCAGAGAAAGAGCTATGGATTCTGAATGCAGACTGAAGCATAGTATTTTTTCTTTTTTTTTTGTTTTTTTATTTCTCATAGTTTTTCCCTTTTGTTCTGATTATTTTGTCACAACATGACTAGTGTGTAAAAAGTCATTTTTGATAAAAAAGAAATAACAAATGATGAAAATAGAGATGCATGGAAAAACTTATGTAATCAATACAAAGTGAAGTGAGCCAGCAAGTTTCTCTGAGAAAAGCCTCATTTCTAAAATATAGGGAACTGAGCCAAATTTATAAAAATAAGATCTATTTCTCAATTGATAAATGGTCAAAGACATGGATAGGCAGTTTTCAGAAGATGAAATCAAAGTTATCAAAAATCACAAGAAAAAATATTCTAAATTGCGATTGATTAGAGAAATGAAAATTAAAAATACTCTGACATGCAACCCCACACATCAGAAATAACAAATACTAGAGGAATTGTGTGTGGGAAAATATGTAAACTAATGAACTTTTGATGGAGTTATGAACTAGCCCAACCATTCTAGAAAACAATTTGAAACTATGTCCAAAGAGTTATAAATCTATATATACTCTTTGACCCAGCAATGCCACTGCTGAGTCTCTATTACAAAGAGATCAAAGAAAAGAAAAAAATTACCTATATGAACAAAAATATTTATAGCAGTTCTTTTTGTTGTGTCAAAAAGTTGGAAATTGAAGAGATGCCTAACAATTAGGGAATGATTGAACACGTTGTGGTATACAATTGTGTTATATAATTGTGATGAAATTATTGTGCTATAAGAAATGATGAGGGGGGGGGTGGAGCCAAGATGGCGGAATAGAAACAGCTCGTCCAAGCCACTCTGCCCCCAGATTCCCCCCAAACTATGTAAAAGGGGACTCTGAACAACTTCTGGAGCCCCAGCACCCACAGAACGACACAGAGAAGCTAACCTCCCACTGAGGACAGCCTAGCAGCCCTGCAGGAAGGACCAGCGCAGCGGTCTGGGACCTGGCAGCTCGCAGCACGCAGAGCGCAGGGAGCCGAGCCGAGCCCAGGTCCACGTGAGCCGAGGTTTTAGCCCCAGGGTGGCAGGGCCAGCAGCCAGCTGGAGGAACCCCAGAACACCAGGAGCTGTGGCAACTCCAGAATTATCAACATAGACACTCCTAGGACAAAGTAAGAGGTTAGTGTCCTATGGATTTTGGGACCAGTATTGAGGGAATGCGTCGGCTCCCTCCCCTGGGGGCTAGAAGCCACTGAGGAGACACACCATTTTGTAGTTTTCAGAGGCAGCTCCAGCTCCCGGCCTGCAAGTAGGGAGATCCAGCAATCAGTCTTGGGGGGTAATCGCTCTTGCTTTAACCTCCCTGGATCTGGATTGGGATCTAGGGTGGAAGTCGTGGGTGGGTTTATAGCTTGCCAGAAACAGAAGTTGCTCCCCACACGTTCGGGATGAAAATTCCTCTATCTGGCCTTAAAGCCATAGTGTGGCAACAAGCCCAAAAGTCAAGCAATTAAGTGGCAACATGCCAAGGCAAAGGAAACAGAAAAATGCAACCCTAGACTCCTATTTTGGGGGCATAGAGCGGGAAAAGGACTGTGAGGTCAGAAGTCCTGCTCCAAAAGCCCCAGGGGAAAACATGAGCGGGTTGCAGGCCATAGAGGACCTTAAGAAGGACTTTAAAAGTCAAATAAGAGAAGTGGAGGAAAAACTGGAAAGAGAAATGAGAAGGATGCAGGAAAAGTATGAAATGAGGGTCAACAGCCTGACTGAGGAAAACAACACCTTAAAAAATAGACTAACTCAAATGGCAAAGGAGGCCCAAAAGGGCAATGAGGAGAAGAATGCCTTAAAAAGTCGAATTTGCCAGATGGAAAAAGAATCTCAAAAGTTCACTGAGGAGATTCATTCCTTCAGAGTTAGACTGGAGCAAATGGAAGCTAATGACTTTATGAGAAATCAAGATGCTGTTAAGCAGATCCAAACAAATGAAAGATTAGAAGGCAATGTGAAATATCTCATGGGAAAAACCACTGACCTGGAAAATAGATCCAGGAGAGACAATTTAAAAATTATTGGACTACCTGAAAGCCATGATCAAAGAAAGAACCTAGAAATCACCCTTCAAGAAATTCTCAAGGAAAACTGCCCTGATGTTTTAGATCCAGAGGGCAAAATAGAGGTTGAAAGAATCCACTGATCACCTCCTGAAAAAGATCCCAAAAAGAAAACTCCCAGGAATATTATAGCCAGCTTCCAGAATCCCCAGATCAAGGAGAAAATACTACAAGCAGCCAGGAAGAAACAATTTCAATATTGTGGAAACACAATCAGAATAGCTCAGGACCTGGCAGCTTCTACACTGAGGGATCGAAGGGCATGGAATATGATATTCCAGAGGGCAAAAGAACTGGGAATGAACCCAAGGGTCACCTACCCAGCAAAACTGAGTATTTTGTTTCAGGGGAAAATATGGTCATTCAGTGGAATAGAGGACTTTCAAGCATTCTTGAGGAAAAAACCAGAATTGAATAGAAAATTTGACATCCAGACACAAGAAGGAAGAGATGCCTGAGAAGGTAATCAGGAAAAGAAATCAAAAGGAACTTATCAAAGTTGAACTATTTACATTCCTATATGGAAAAGCAATAACTGTGACTGATGATATCTTTCTCACTATGAAAATAATGGAAGAAGGGGTGTGGTCATATGAATACATATGTGAATGTGTGTGTATATGGTTACAGTTATATATGGATAGAGGGCATAGGTTGAATTTGTTGGGAAGGGAGATTACTCAAGGGATGAAATTATGAGGTGAGAGAGGAAAGTGGCAAGAGGAGATGGGGAGAGACAGGGTAGGGTAAACTATCCCATGTAGAAGAAGCAAGGGAAGTGGTTGCAAAGGAGGGGGAGAATAAGGAAGGCTAAAAAGGCAAAACCACATTCACATTGAATTTGGTTCAGGGAGAAAATGACATACATACTAAATGGGATATCTCAACCTGCAGCAGGATAGGGGGAAGGGGGATGAGAGGAGGGATGATGGATGGGAGGGCATCCTTGGGGTGAGGGGAGGTTGGAAGTACCCACTATAGAAGAGGGACAGGATCATGTAGGGAATGGACCAGGTGGGGGGTGGGATGAGTGGGAGGGAATTATAAGCAGCCTTGTACAATATATCTACTATGATAATGTTTTGCATAGCTAGACATGTACAACATATACTGAATTACTTATCTCCCAAGAGGGAATGGGTGACAAGGGAGGAAGGAAATGGATCTGAAATTCGAGGTCTTAACATTAAATGTTTCAAATATATATAAATACTATTATTAATACTCTTTTGCTTGTAATAGGGAGATAAGATGTGCAGGCATTGGGATGCAAAGATTCACCTTCCTCTAATGGAAAAGTCGATGGGGTATGGGAGAAGGTATGGGAGAGAGCAGATTGGAGGAAGTGATATCTTGTGGGACTACTATTCTGGGAGGTTGGGTAGGGGAATAATGGGGGGAAAATGATTGTAACTCAAAATCTGGCGGAAATGAATGATGTAAAACAGAAGTTAATAAAGCATTTGTTTAAAAAAAAAGAAAAAAAAAGAAATGATGAGGAAGGTGGTTTCAGTAAAACATGGGAATATCTATTTGACTTGATGCAAAGAGAAATGAACAGAACCATGAGAACATTGTACATAACACAGAAACATTGTAAGGATGACCAAGAGTGAAAGACTTAGCTGTTCTAATCAACACAGTGATTGAAGACAATTCCAAAGTAGTTGTAATGCAAAATGCTCTCCACCTTCAGAGAGAGCACTATACTCTGAGTGCAGATTGAAGCATACTTTTTTAAACTTTCTTTTTCTTACTTTTTTTTTTGCAACATGGCTAATACATGTTTTGTATGACTTGATATGTAGAATTGATCTTATATGATATTGTATTGCTTGCCTTCTCAGCAGGCGGAGGAAGTGCAGGAAAGAGGGAGAGAATTTGGAATTCAAAATTTTGTAAAATGCATATTAAAAAAATTGAAACAAAGTGAAGTAAGCAGAACTAGGAAATAGCATACATAATGACTATAAACAGTGTAAAGTTTCTTAAATAACAATCATGAAACAATTGGAATTGAAGCTTGGCTCCAAGAAAGAGACATGTGAAGATGCCTCCCCCTGTTCCTTTGCAGGACTGGGGGTCCATGGGTATAGAACATTGTATTTAATGACTTATCTTTTCTATGTGTTGATTGGTTTTTTCTGCTTTTCCTTTTAAAATCTATTAATATTGAATTAATATTGAAAAATAAAAATATTTTATATGCAATGAATACACAATATGCAAGTATCAAATTATACCCTTATTTAGAAATGAACCATGACCTACCCTGTGACATCTCTTCAATTTTTTTGTTTATTGTATTGTTATTTAACATCGTATGTGTTGATACCTTGTGTCCCTAATAGATTATAGACTCCATGAGGACAGCTCATTTGGAAGGTACAAAAGGTAGCTTGTCTCTGACCACTGTACACAGTTCCATGAAGCCAGGAGTTAGCTAACTTATAGTAAAAAGAAAAGCTTCTAATGGGGAAGAAATTCTGGTCTGGAAATGTGTTTTACATTGTAATACATCATGCCATGATAGGAATTTGGAAAAAATTCCTGAAATATTCTGAATAACATCCTTAGAGAGGTGGTCCCCTAAGAAAGGAAATAACCAATATCTTCTGGGAGCTACAGAGAACTACCAGAAGACTTATGGACTGAATAGGATGGTGGTGATATCTCTGCAGAAAATGATGACAAGTTGTGATGACTGATGTTATATGCCATATCAGAAGAGGACAGCAGGTGGAGGGATATGGAGGAGTGATATCACCCAGAGTAACTGAAGAATTCACCAACATGACGAACCCAGAGCTACTGGAGAAGCTGATGCCTGACATCACCTTCTGGGAGCTGTGGGAAGCAGTTTGACAGATGACAGATTTGTCCACTGAAGCTCTAAGCTGGGAGCTGTGGAGAGTAGCATCTGGAAATTCCACCCAGTACATCACTGGAACTGACTGAAGCTATCAAAATCTTTGGGGAAGGATTGCTCACTGGTGAAGCTGTTGTATACTATGAGTTCTGATGAATTTCATTTGTTTTTATTTACCTTTAAAGAAACTTATGTGTTCTGTGAACCTTATGAACTTTTGTCTCTGCAAGAGGAGGTGTTGACAGCTCACTTGGTATGGACAGATGGTGAAATTGTCAGATTGACTGGGTGGGGGCAACAAATGAAAGAAATGAGAAAACCCCTCATATATCCCCAGGTCCTCTGTTACATGAGAGCCTGTGAAACAAGTGAAACTTATTCGTATAATTTATATTATTTTAGGTCCCTTTGTAATATGGGTCATTAGTTTGAAATCAGTGTAAATTTTGCTTTAGTCAGTCAGTCAACAAGTCTTTATTAAGTGCTTACTACATGTCAGGTATAGTACTAAGTTTTAAGGATATAAAAAAGGGCAGAAATAGTTCTTGCCTTCAAGTAGCTTATATTCTAATGGGGGAGACAACAGATAAATAAATAGGTGGTTGTTTGTCCATTTTTGAAGGTAACCAATGACATCACGGGTGAGGTCTCGACTTGAAAGTAAATTGGATTTAAGTGAGGCAGAGCTGCATAATATTGTCAGCCTCACTCTCTCTTTCTGAGTCATCAAAGTCCAACGGCAGGACAAAAGTCAAGACAATTGGTGATGGGCCAGGAGGCAGCAGGTGACCTTGGCATCTTTGATGTCTGACCAACCTCTAAGTGTTCCAGTGTCTGCTTCAGCTGCCTTCGTGGCTGTTGGAACAAATTGTTTTCATTTGCCCATTCTGCTGGCAGAAGTCTTCACATGCTGGGGATAGATGTCCCACTAACTCACTGATGGGTTTGAGGCCTGTCAGTTACTTGGTTTAGCTGGTCTGCCAACACGGTTTCCCAGGTTGTGGCAGCTGCTTATGCTACAGCTTCTTGGAGCCATAGGTGAGAGTTGGATGAAGGTGAGCACCGAAGGTGGATCAGCAGCCCTGAAAAGGACTTAGCAGTCCTCACACCAGAGGAAAGGCTGTAGTAGATGCAGGGAAGGATCCTCCAGGGATTCGGAAGTAAGGAGGGGCACAGCCATTAGAACGATCTGGAGACTGGAGATGGTGTTTCATGTACGACAATCAATCAGTCAATCAATAAACATCTATTAATTACCTACAATGTACCCTCAGGCACTGTGCTCAGCTTTATCATATACATGCACATATATATTATGTACATAAACACACATCTGTATATATACACATACATATACACGTATACAACTTACTACTTGATTGAGGTTCTTTTTAAATGTGAAATACCTATGATTTCAGAAAGTAATAAAATCACTACTTTAGGGTATCTACTCAACCACTACAAGAACAGACTGTCTACATTTACAAAATCTCTGTAGTTCTATTCACTTTGATTTGCATAGTTATAAGCTTACTCATTTTCCCATCCTCTGGTGGAAGAGCCCCCACACCTTTTTTTTTTTCCAGTGGTAGACTATGTGCTTGTCTGTAGGATCCCAAATGACTGAATGTTTTAATATACAAAGATGTTTGGCTGCATTTTTAGTGAGTCATAGAATTTAGAGCTGCAAATGACCTTAGGGTTCATCTAGTCTAGTGCCTTCATTTTAAAGGCGAGACAAACTGAGGCCCAGTGAAGTACCTGCTGAAAGTCAGACAGCTGGTTAGTAAAATGGTAGAACTTGAACTCAGATCTCTGGGTTCCAATAGGTGAAGCTCACCATCTCAGGTTTCTGGGATATGGATAGAAATACCATGTCACTTCATGTAGAAAAAAAGGCTAAATAGTTTGGAAAAGAACAGTTACAAAAATACTTTTCAGTAAATTAGCTGTGATGGATAAAACACTGAAACTAAATTAAAATGTAAAATTCTCCCCTTTTATTCCTGTTATAATTATAAACACCAACATGCATTTGGTGTTTTATATAAGTTATTTTATTTGAGTCTTAAAACTGTAATGTAGGTACTATAAACTATTATCACTCTTTTTATGTATGAATAAATATAGACTCATTGAGGTAAAATACCCTACCATGTGGGCAGCTGGTTGGCATAGAGGATAGAATGCTTGGCCTGGAGTCAGGAAGAATCATCTTTCTGAGTTCAAATCTGGCCTCAGACACTAGGTGTGTGACCCTGGGCAGGTTACTTATCCCTGTTTGCCTCAGTTTCCTCATCTATAAAATAAACTGGAGAAGGAAATGGAAAACTACTCCAGTATCTTTGCCAAGAAAACTGCAAATGGGATCATGAAGGTCAGACAGGATTGAACAATTGTGACCCACTGTGACAGGTGGGATTGAAGCTAGGTCTTTTTTTTTTTTTTAAAGCAATTGGGGTTAAGTAACTTGCTCAAGGTTACACGGCTAGTCATTTGATTTATGCGTGGGTGCTCATTTTCTGAGGCCGGATCTGATCTCAGGTCATCCAAACTCCGAGGCCGGCGCTCTTACTCACTGCTCCACCTAGTCGCCCCTTTAGGGCAATTGGGGTTAAGTAACTTGCCCAAGGTTACATGGCTAGGTTTTTGTTTGTGCGGATTAAGTGTTGGAGGCCGGCTCCGAACTCAGGTCCTTCTGATTCCAGGGCCGGCGCTCTATTCACTGCGCCACCTAGCCGCCCCTGAAGCTAGGTCTTTTGATGTAAAGTCCAATGCTTTTTCCACTATGCCATGCTGTTTCTCAATCACTTACCCAGGCTATACACCTCAATGGTGTATTTTTATTATTTCTATGCTCAAGAACATATTGCATGAACAGGATATGTGGAAATGATCCAAGTAATTTCCTGTGGTTTCATTAGATACCCGTCCCTTCCTGTAAAGAAATTATAGCTTAGAGGGGAGATAGAATGGGCCAACCAATTCAACAAATATATGTCATGTTCTCCTAGGATAAGCCTTCTGTGAATCAGGTACCTTTGGAAACTGAATTAGCCTTTGTGCATTTCCAGAGAACTGTTTAATAATAGCTTTAGGGACCAATTCAATTTCTATGACTAAAGATGGAAGGAAGAACAAGGAAATAGTTATTCAGAAGCCTGAAGTTCCATAATAATAGGATTACTAGCCTGAGTAGTTAAGATTCTTGAGTTTGAGCTCTTACATTAATTAGAATGAAGACAATGTAAATAGTGCTTCTTGTGTCCTAGTTATTATTATAATTTGGATGTTGTTGTATACAACTCTCCAAGACCCCATTTGAGGTTTTCTTAACAAAGATACTGGAGTGGTTTGCCATTTCCTTCTCCAATTCATTTTACAGATGAGGAAACTGAGGCAAAGAGGGTTAAATGACTTGTCCAGGGTCACATAGCTAGTAAGTGTTTGAGATGGATTTGAACTTAAGAAGATTAGTCTTTCTGACTCCAGGCTCTGTACTCTGTGCCACCTAACTGCCCTCTCAGAGGAATACTGATACCTAGAAGATGGCTTTTGCTGCAGAGAGAAGAAGCTTAGGGTTATTAGAAGCACTGTGCCATTGCCCAAATGCATTTCCACTCTGCTCTTCCTGTTTAATTCTGTTATCAGGTGCTTACCATGACCAGCTCTCTCTGGCAGTATTCTTGAAAAGAAGTATTTGTGGTCTATAGGCATGAGACTCTGTGTAGTTTACATTCCTTTAAGCAGCTAGATGGTGCAATCCCTAGAGTGAAGGAG
Source organism: Gymnobelideus leadbeateri (assembly GCA_011680675.1). NCBI lineage: Eukaryota > Metazoa > Chordata > Mammalia > Diprotodontia > Petauridae > Gymnobelideus > Gymnobelideus leadbeateri. The sequence goes on along the minus strand of WOXC01009627.1, from coordinate 317,824 downwards.
CTTGAATCATGAAGACCTGAATTCAAATCCTGCCTCAGATACTTACTAGCTATGTGACCCTGGCAAATTGGCCTCATTTTCCTTATTTATAAAATGGGGACAATAATGGCAAGTTGCAAAGGAAACCAATTATATTGATGTGCAGTTATCAAGAGATTTCTATAAATTCACAGACCTCAATTTAGGAAGCCCCTTGGAGAGTTACTTAGGGCATTGGGAAGTTGATTGACTTGCCAAGGGTCATAGACAGAAGTTAAACCCAAGTCTTTCTACTTGATCTACTCCCTATCCTCTATATGCTGGTGCTTCTTCTATAATGTGACCAAATTTCCTGTGAAATCATGTTTGTTGTTTTCCTTGGACACCCGTTCAAACTAATTCCATTGTCTTCTTCATTTGCTTTCTTAAGGAGGAGAACATGCCAACCATCCTTCCACTTAGCTTCAAATTACTTTTGTCTTCTGATTGTTCTCATAATGAGAATCAAAATTGATATGATTTTGGCTAATGTGGAAATATGTTTTATGTAACTTCACATGCCTTCTCAAGAAGTGGGAAAGCACAGGAGGGAAGGAGAGAATTTGTAACTCAAAATTTTAAAAAATGAATGTCAAAAATGTAACTGGGAAATATTTTATGAGATAAAATATTTTTTAAAAAGATTGATATAATTCTCTTCCTCTGAGATTTCACACAGAGTACCTATAGTTAATGTTTATAGTCTACAAAACTGATTCTTAGCTTTCTTTAACCTTTATTTCTGTTATTTTGCCTTTCAATCTGCCAAAGTTCAAGGGACCTTTATAAGACTGAAGACCTTTCTCTAGTTCTATTTATTTTATGGGTTGACATGGCCAAAGAATTCAGCACCAAATGAACCAATGATGATGAGTCTCCTAGTACTTAGCTAAATTGGCCCTTAGAAAGGACAATCCCATTTCCTTAAGAAAATGAAGATCTAATTTATCTTTTTAAATTTTTTTGCTTATTTCTATGTGACAGTTTCTGAAAGTCTTATTCATTACCACCCAGAATTTTTTGTCAAGAGATAAAATTGAATTCAATGTAATTTAACAAAGAATTATTCAACGCCTACCTAAGCAAGGCCTTGAGCTAGTGGGGCTATATATCTGTATCTACACACACATTATTTATATCATCTACATCTATATTTATATCATCTATATATACCACAGACCCTGCTCTTAGAGAACATATAGTCTGATTTTTTTCTTTTAATTCTCTCTTTTTAATTTATGGAATAAAACAAGCATTTCCATAACATAATATAGTAAAAAAAAAAGATGATTGCATATGAAACTTCAGATCTGCTATGTGTAACTTGCTATTCCTTTCAAATATACAATAAAATTATCATGTCACCTTTTTTTCCTTTTTTTCTTTCCTCCTCTCTCTTTTTTGCTGGCTATACCCCACTAGTCACACCATACTCAGTGAAATAGAAATCAGCTCTCTGTAGTTACTTACTATTTATGATTAACACTCTTACTGTTTGAATAACTAGATGCTCCCTCCTCCTTTCCCCTTTTCTCTCTTCATCAGTATCCCTCCCTTACCTTTTTTTGAAGTGGCAAATAGTTGACCAGCCCAGGGAAACAAAATAGTTGGTGTAAATTAAAAACTAATAGTAATGTTCCTTTTCTGGATATGGAATGCTGGGGAGATGGGACACATGTTCTCAGAACATTTTGCTACTCCTAATGTTAAGTCTAATATGCTAAAGGGAAATTATAGTAATTTTTCCCTAAACCATGGTTAAGAAGGCTCTTATAATGGCAGTGTAACAAGGAGGGATGTGAGGATTATGTCATTAATAACAGAATGGGGACTGCCTAATCCTGGGGCTGGAAGCTTGCCACAAAAACACTAGGCTGGCTCTGAAAGCTGGCAAGTTTTGAGGACCTAAGGTTTCTGTTTAATAACATTGGTGTCCATCCTAATTTTCCCAGTTGTGTTCTCTTTCTTCCTTTAAAGAAAAATTCTGGGATGGTACCCAGGCTCTGGTATGCCTTTCAGTGACTTTAGATATGACTCTGGTCACTCACAATTTCAGCCTTTCAATGTTTTATGTTGGTTGTTTGAGTTTATAATAAATTCCTACTACTTAAAAGTGCTGGATCACATATATACATTTTAAAGAATGATGATTAAAAGAAATAAAATTAGCTTTGCACTAATAATATTGAGAACTTCCCTCAGGCAGTCAACAATAGTTTATTTGGATGGTTCTTTCTTCACAATAACCTATGAGGTGGGTACTATATGTACTACGTGTTATAGGTAAGCACCGTTGATGATCAGAGATGTGAAAAGACTTGCCCACATGAGATATAAAAGGGTTGGGATTTGAAATCAGATCCTTGGATGCCTAATATAGCACTCTTTCTGTATTACCACGTTTCCTCCAAATCAAATAAACAGTGATCATAACAAGTACAACCACCAAGCACAACAATCAGCCACCCCAAGATAAAAATAAAACACATCACATTTGTATTGTTCTTTAAGATCACAAAATATTTTGCTTATACCAACCTTTGTACTGTATTAGCTTCTGTGGGGAATTCCAAAGAAGTATAAGTCATAATCCCTAGTTGTCCTTATAATCATAGAACTGGCAAGGATCATACAGATTATCTAGTAAAACCCTCTTAACACCATCACCATTATCATTACTTTCATCATCACTTCCACCACCATCATCATCACCACCATCAACAGCATCATGGTCATCACCACTATCATCATCACTATCACCATCATCATCTCCATGATTATCATCATCACCATCATCATCATCATCATCATCATCTCCATGATTATCATCATCATCTCCAGCATCATCGTCATCATCATCATCATCATCATCATCATCATCATCATCTCCATCATCTCCATCATCATCACCACCATCATCATCACCATCATCATCAACAGCATTTTCACCACCATCAACATCATCAATAGAATTTATACAGTGTTTGAAAGTTTGCAAAGTGTTTTGCAATATCTCATTTTAACAGATGAGTAAACCAAAGCCCAGAAAAATGTTCTTGCCTGAAATCACTGAGTTAGTAGAATTAAAATGCTGCCTCCAGTCTTTTGCACTCCATTCTATTCACAGCTCAAATCGTGTCACTTTCCTGCTAAAAAGAGTCTTTAATGGCTTCCCATTGCCTTACAAATAAAGTTAAAACTCCTTGGTTTGGTAGTCAAAGTACTCCACAGTCTGACCCCAGATTGTCTTTCCAGGTTTATCGCTTTTCTGTTACTTACTTATGCATCTTATTCTGAGAAGAAACAGGACTGTTAATCTAAGCATTAAGCTAGATGGTACAGTGGATAGAGTGCTGGGCCTGAAGTCGGTCATTTAAACTCAGTTTAAATCCAGCTTCAGACACTAGCTGTGGGACCTTGGGCAAGTCATTTAACCCTGTTTGCCTCAGTTTTCTCATCTGTAACATGAGCTAGAGAAGGAAATATCAAACTACTCCAGTATCTTTGCCAAGAAAACCCAAAATGGGATCATTGAGAGTTGTACACAACCGAAATGATTGAACAACAAAACCCTTTTCCCTAACACACCTCAAGCTCTCCTGTTTCCATGACTTTGTTTATGGTTTTCTCTCTAACTGAATGCCCTCTACTCCATTCTCTTGCCTATCAAAATTCAATGTATTCTTCAAGGTTTAGTTAAAATGCCATCTCTTCTATGAAATCTTTCCTCATTACTTTCTGTTGGAAGTGTCCTCTTTCTCTGGCGGGCTCCTTTAGTACATGTTTTTATTATCAATATAACATTTATCACATGGTGTTTTATATTTTAGTTACTTTTTGTATGCCATAGATCCCTTACTGCACTTTAAGTTACTTAGTTCTAAAAAACTAAATTACCATATCTGATATTGCACACAACATTCCATAACATGTGTGCATACATACATGTGTATGTATGTATCTATCATCTATCTACTATTTATCTATCATTTGTCTATCTATCTATCTATCTATCTATCTATCTATCTATCTATCTATCCTCTATCTATCATCTAAATGTCTATTTATCTGTCTATCTGTTTTCTGGCATCGTGCTGGTATACTGTCCAGGTTTCACAGGCATACAACAAGGAGGTTGACACAACAGCTCTGTAGACTCTCTCTCTCTCTTTCTCTCTCTGTATTATCTATCTGTCTGTCTGTCTATCTATTATCTGTCTATATAGCTATCTATCCATCTATCTGTCTGTCTTTCTGTCTCCAAGAGGAAATAAATGTGTTTCATCATCTGTTTTCTGGGAGTAAGATTGGTCATTGCAATTAATAACAAGTTCAGGTACCTTTTAGTGCTTATGTATGTAAATAGGCATATTCACGTATATTTAGTGCATACATGTTTACATATGTGCATATACACATATATGGAAAGAGAGAGAGAGAATATAAAAGATAAATGTGGCACAGCCAGTGAACATTATGAAATAATGCCTGAACCTATTTAACCTTCAGGATGTCAATCAAGCACTCACCCTTGCTGTTATGTCAGAGGTTCTTAATCTTTTTGTGTCATGAACCCCTTTTGGCAGACTGATGAAGCCTATGGACTTTCTCATAATAATGCTTTAAAATAAATTGAAGCAAATGATAAATTTTAGTTATGCTAGTGAAAATAAGAATGTAATTTTTTCTCATCCAAGTTCACTGACCATCTAAAATCTATCTTGAGTCTGTGCACCCCAGGTGAAGAATTCCTGATTATGATGCCACCTACCACCTGGGATGCTTTGCAATATCAATCACATTCCTGAGATTTCTGTTAGGCTCTGTGGAAATTGATACCACTCCCCACTTTGACTCTGCCCTTGTAGGGTATAATGGCAAGCAAAGAAGTAGTTAACACCTTGTTTCAGTTCAAGTTTCTTGCCTGTGATTATGTCAAGTCTTTTGTTAAGAAGCAGAACTTGTGAACCCCTGTTGCTGATGCAACAGGAAGGGGCAGAACAGGGAGGAGCTTAATGATTATCTCTCTCTCTCTCTCTCTCTCTCTCTCTCTCTCTCTCTCTCTCTCTCTCTCTCTCTCTCTCTAGCTATAGATATCTATCTATCATCATCTATCTCTATATTTATCTATCTATCTATCTATACATATGGAGAAGCCCAGCCTGAGAGAGATGAGAATTGGAAGGAAGCATGACTGTGACACTGGTACTTTGTCTGTTTTTTTTGATGCTACTTTGTCAGATTTGTCTGCTGATAGAGGATGTTGCTCTTGTTATAGAAGCCCTGGGACCTTACTGCCAGTTTAGAAGCCCTGAAAGCGGATTTTCTTGTTGCATGTTAACAGAAGTCCTGGAGGAGGGCCTTACTGATGTTTTCAGAGGTCCTGGGACTATATTGATGATTTGTGTTGATTTTTCAGACTGTTTTTTTGGGTTTGTGTTGATTTCAAATGTGTATGAATATTATTGTGGCTTTGTTAAGCTTTGTCTTCCCAGGAATAGAAAATGTGAAGGACTTGAGGTGGACTGGACACTGTGAGCTTCACTATGGAACAGGAACCTGACAAGGAAGTGGATGGAGAACTAGACAAGGAGCTGGGCAAGGAACTGAGAGCTGCCTGCCCTTGAATCCAGGTGGCAGGCAGATTTGGGAAGGAGTTGGGACCATGGAAGAGAAATCTGGGAATTTGAGAGCCAGCCTTGAGTCAAGATGAAAAAACCTCTCCTTGGGTATTTAATGCAAACTGAGAAGATCATGATTTACTGTGGCCTAGGGGTGGGAGGACTTTGTACTCTGTATCCTGTACCTCTTCAGGATGATTGAATTAAGGATGATTGGGAACTAATCTCCAATTAAGAAGAAAGAAGACTTTTTGACTGAGAGATTAAGACAATGTGACCTGAGGGTGGAGAACTTTGACCTTTGTACTTTGTGTCCATTAAGGAGGCAAGTCTCCTTAAGGATGATTTAGTTAAGGACTTACTGAATGATTGTACTTTGTGTCCCTAAAGGAAGTTTGACTCCTTAAGGATGATTGAGTTAAGTTCTTCCTGAATGATATCTTTTGCTTAAAAATTGTGTGACCACTTTGGTGAAAACTATGTGGTCATTTTAGTGATAAGTTGCTATGTCATAACATTGTGAATGCTGTACTTTGATTTCTGTGAATGTTTTGCTTTAATTTACTGCTGAATAAATAGAGAGTTTACTATACTATGTAATCAGAATCTTGAAGCTGTTCACAGCAGCAGTCCTCTGGAATGCTGCTCATGTTTGGCTTTATATAGGGAGAGAACAAGATTCCTATTTCTTAGTCTCAGAGCTTAAAGATTTGGTGTGGATTTGATCAGTCAGGTCTCAGTGCAATTTCAGGAAACCTCTTCCCTCCATCCTGTAATGTTTCAATAAAGATCATTTGCAAGACATAATTTATATAGAACTTTAATTATAACATTAGAAGTGAATAAAGAAAAATGCCTCAGTTCATACCATGCAGCCAACCCTTCTCAGCCTCTTCAAGCCTCCTCAGGTCAAGCTCAAACCTCCTTTTGTCAAGTAAAGCCAAAATTATCCAAGAACTCAGAGGTCAGCGAATCTACTTCCCTACTTTTGCAAATGAGAAACTTCAGACACAGTTAAGAGACCTGCTCAAGGTCACACAGTTGCTAAGCAGCAATATTTGAACTTAGGTTTTCCTGATGTCAACTTTAGTGTTCTATCCATTATTTCTCCACTGCTTCCGTGAGGAACTTGAAGGGTCTTTACCCTGGGATTTTCTACTTAGGGCAAAAATCTCTTAGAGGTTCATTGTTCAGCAGGGGCCAGGGGTGGGAATGGGGAGGTAATTAAAGAAACTAGTTTGGTTTCTCTTCCCTTCTTTCTTTTCCCACCTCCTCTCTCCCTCCTTCCTTCTTTTATCCCTCTCTTCCCTCTCTCCCCATTCCTCTCTCTTTCCTTTTCTCCCTCTCTCTTACTTCTCTCCCTACTCCCTGTCCTAGCAGCGTGGCCATGTGCTCTGTTGACAGGCTGGATCAGGTCGAGTGCCTCTACTGAAGAAGAACCTGTTTCTTGATCCTCTGCTCCCTTTGCCACTGGAAAAAATGAGAAGAAAAGATTTATTTTTCCTGCAGAGTCTAAACAGCCTGGGATGACACAGTTGTGTCCAATCAGCCAGAGGGGAGGGATGTTACAAACCCTCACCAGACAGGGTCCATTTTCCCCAAGGCTCTATTTCATGCTTGGCACAGTTTCTCTTTTTAAAATGCCCATCCTCTGACTATTTCTGTTATTTCCCTGGCTCTAAAGCCTTATTGGGGCCCACAGGTTTGCCCCCTGCCTAGGTGAGTTACAAATGGAGGGATTGGATATGTTAAACTAGGAATAAACAGACCTGTCTCTGCATTGAGAATTATAAATATTAGAACTGCACACGAATTGGTGTTTGGGTCAGTTTTTTTATAAAACATTTTTTTTAAAAAAAGAATTAGATCATCTGGAAGAAAGAATACACAGGGGAAATCTTCAAGTGTGTTTATAGGAGACACTAAATTTTTTCTAGTTAGTGAAATGCCAGCCCAACAGAATCTGTAGGAAGATTTCATAGGGCTGTGTGAGTAGGCATAGAAGTGGCATATGAGTTTTGGTGCATTCAATTAGAAAGGAAGCTATTTGAAGAAAAAAAATCACACACACACACACACACCAACTCTGTTCTAGTTAACAGCACCTTGATGGGGGTGGCTAGGTGGCTCAGTGAGTAGAGCACTGGCCCTGAAGTCAGGAGGACCTGAGTTCAAACCCAGCCTCAGACAATACAAAAAACACACAAAAACTAACCATGTGACCTTGGACAAGTCACTTAACTACCATTGCCCTACCTTTCCCCCTCCAAAAAAAAAAAAACCAAAAAAACCCTAAAAAAACCCAACCAAGCAAACAAACAAAACAGCAGCTTGAAAGGCATCGAGAAATCACCATATTCGGTTTCTTGATGCCATCAGCTCTCAATGCTGATGGCACCTCAGAAGTCCCAAGTATTACTGAGCTTCATATACCTGGGATTTCCCATGTGAGGTAACATGAAACAGGACCTACAGTGGAAAGAGCATAGATTCAGTACACAGAGGCGTTTAGGCTCAAATCCTGATCATCTCATTTATTACCCGCATGACACTGACCAAGTAATTTACTTCTTGGGGCCTTAGTTCCCTCACAAGTAAAATAAAAGATATTTAAATTTCTCTGGTGCAATAATGATACCATAATACTAGCTCACATCTATATAGTATTTACTATGTGACAGGCACTGTGCTGTTAATAACTTTGTTATTAATAATGTTAATTATGAGTTAATGTTAACAATAACTGTTAATAACAATAACTTTGTTATTGTTCAGTTGTTTTCAGTCATGTCCAACTCCTCATAACCCCATATGGGGTTTGTTTGGTAAAGATACTGAAGTAGTTTGCCATTTCCTTCGCTAGCTCCTTCACAGAGATGAGGAAACTGAGGCAAACAGGATTAAGTGAAGTGCCCGGGGTCACATAGTGAGTGTCTGAGGCCAGAATGGAACTCGGGAAGATGATTCTTCCTGACTCAAGGCAGGGCACTCTATCCACTGAGCTACCTAGCTTCCCTAGGTGCTGTGCTAAGCACCTTACAATGATCTCATTTGATCCTGACAGCAATTCTGGGAGATAGGTTCTATTATTATCCTTATTTTTTGGGTGAGGAAACTGAGGCAAATAGCTGTTAAGTGACTTGCCCACAGTCACATAGCTATTTAAGTATCTGAATCTGGATTTGAACTCGGGTATGACTCCAGGCCCGGTGATCTATCCATGGCTCCACTTAGCTAGCCTAATGGAAGAGAGTAGTGCAATGGAAAGAATGCTCTATTTGGAGTTATAGGACCTGACTCATGTTTGAATCCTGATTCCCAGCTCTGTGTGATTTTGAACAAGCCAAGTTTCCAAGCCTCAGTTTCCCTCCTGTGTAAAATGAGGGGGTTGGACCAGATGATTGCTAGGGTCCCTGCCCTCTAAGATCCATGAGCAGTAAGGATCCAAAGAACAAAGCAGGAAAATGTCAAGCTCCCCAGTGGTGTGCTATTTCCATGTCTCACCAGCCACAGCCTAATGACAGTGAACTCAGGAACAGTGTAAGGGGGCTGGAGGGAGAAGGCCCTGTTGTAATAAAATCTGACCTTAGCATGTTGCTTGTCAGAAAGCAGGAACAAAAGCAACATACATTATTAAAAATAGCCACATAGCCCATGGCACATCAGCCTTGTTGCCTTTCCTGTTTCTTTTTAGGTCATATAATACTCAATACAATGACAAAGGAAAACTTATTTGTTAAAAGCTCACACACACACAAACATACACATACAATGTGTAGCAGACATTTTCCTTGTGATATAAAGGGGGAGGGGGAAAGAGAGATAATGAGAGAGGGATGGAGGGTAGGAGGGAAAGAGGCAAGGGAAGAGATGGAGAGAGAGAGAACACATTACTTTTTAGAGATGTCACAAAATATATTTCTTCTACTGTGGTGGCATGGAGATAAACTTTATTAGGGAAAAAGTAATGCAGTTGGGAAAGAGACCTGTAAACTCAAACTATGTTTAGGGCACTTAATTATGGGCTTTACATGGCAGCTGTGTCTTCATAGGCAATAAAATAAAATAAAATAAAAAATATGCCTTTTGCAGCTCATATTTCAAAGAGGAAAAGTGTTAATGTAGGTGTTGGGGCTGTCGATGGGGAGATGGTTGATTCAGTGGAGCAAGGTGAGAGTTTGTGGTGAAGGAGGGTGTGAATAACCCCTCCTCCTTCCTTTGAGGTCCATAAGGGAATGGAATCAGAAATAGGGGAGAGGGTGTCAGTCTGAAAACATTTGTTAGTGTCTATTGTATGCTTCCTAACTTCTGTACTGGAACATTATTGCACCAAGTTCTGTCCTCTGAGGCAAAGCACAATATACCTAGTCTCTCTTCCACAACACAGTCTACTTGACAACAACTAGCAAGTCCTCTTAAAGGTTCTTTTCTCTAGAACATTTCCAGTTCCTTCTTGTATATCATGACCTCTGGTTCTGATCATTCTCTTCTGGATGCATTCCAGTGTGGTAACATTTTCCCTAAAACATTGTGTCCAGCACTAATCACAATACTCTTGGTGTGACCAGAATTCAGTAGGGCCATCCCCTTCCTTGCTGGAAACACTATGCTTCTATTAATGAAGACTTAAGGTCTCATTAGCATTTTTGGCTAATGTGATCTCTGTACTAGGACCAAATCTCACTCAGGCATCAATAATTCTGCCCTGGTATTTGGGATCAACCCCCAACCACCTTGTGCCCAGGAGAATATTTTTAGAGTTGGAAGGGTCCTTAGAGCTAATCTAATCCATTTATCATTATTATTATTTTTAAAGAAGAATCAATGCTAAGACACATTATGAGACTTGCCCAAATTCACCCTAGTAGTAAGTAGCAGAGCCAGGATTTGGAACTCAGGGCCTCTGGCTCTAAATCTAGCACTGCACAACCCTGCCCCCACCTCCCTTGCGCAGTTGTCACATTTGGAGAACCATTGGCTTAGGTAGTCTGTCTGTGCTCAGCAGAGATTGCATCTGTCCGTCCATGTGATTGATTTTTCTCACTTCTTCCAAGGCCACACAGTAAACTGAATGGCAAAGTGGGTACAGTGCCTCCAAGCCCCCTCATTGTATGTACCACAACCTTTGCCTTAGTAAACCTTATAAATAATTCCCTGTATTGAAGTCATGTGTGACTCTGAGGATGGTGATTGTGCTTGGCAGTAGTGGTGTTGAGCTGATTGTAAGTGCAGCCACAGGAGCCAACTCACTGATTAGAGCTGAGATGCAAAAGCCCAATGAATTAGTAATGAGGAGATGGGGGAAAAGAAGAGATTAGGACAGCGTTCTCATTTATCTTAAGAAAAGGTTTTAGGGTTTATAATTGGCTTAAAATTAATCAACTTTTAAGTCCTGATGAGTGGCTGATGTAATTAAATCCATTTCCCACCTCTACCCCTTCCTCCTCCACCCCGGGTATAATCCCTTAAGGGGGAAAAAGCCTTCCCCTAAAGTCATAGTTCAACATAGTTTGTAAGAGTATTAACAGGTAAGGGCTCAGACTAAGACCAGACCAGAAAGGGTCACCAAAGTTATTGGATGTTATTGTTGTGACAGTCACTTGGATGTTAAACAAAAATTGTATTTCAAATGAATTTTTTCCCCTAGGAAATGCAAACATGCAACATAGAAACATGGAAAGAGTCCTGGAAGATGCTGATAACAATAATATAAACAACAAAAGTAATAATAATCATTTTATCTCCCCGTGCAACTGTTGGCTGGACAGGAAACATTAAAGAATAATAGCAAGGTATCAGCTTGTTCCAGAACTGTTTCTGTCTGAGCTCTGTGGAGCATACAGATGAAAAGAATGACAAGGCATCTACCATTTAATAGCACACACTGGAGATATTCGTTTTGGCTCTTCTATTTGACGAAATTACGCAACTTCACTGTCTGTTTCCTCACGGTTGGACTGCATGTTCCCTAAGATCTTTTCTAGTTTTAAAATTCTATAACCCATTCTTTGGTTCAAATCACATTAAACAGAGTGAAGGGGTGTGTGTGTATGTGTGTGTGTGTGTGTGTGTGTGTGTGTGTGTGTGTATTTATGAGACAGAGACAAAGACGGGGGGGGGAAAGAGAGAGAGAGAGAGAGAGAGAGAGAGAGAGAGAGAGAGAGAGAGAGAGAAAGGGAGAGAGAGAGGGAGGGAGGGAGAGGGAGGAGAGAGAGGGAGGGAGGGAGGGAGGGAGAGAGAGAGAGAGAGAGAGAGAGAGAGAGAGAGAGAGAGAGAGAGGAAGAGGAGAAAGACCAAGAAAGAAAAAGAAAAGAGAGGGCAGAGAGGAGGAGAAGAAGAAAGAAAGAAGAGGAAGAAGAGGAGAAGGAGGAGAAAGAGGAGGAGGAAGAGGAAGAAGAGAACATGTTTTTTCTTTAGAAATTGGAGATAAGCATTACTGGGGTAAGATAGCAAAATTCTGTGGTGGTAGCAAACCCCAGATTTATCTGAAATTGCTTACATTTTCTTTTTTCCCCCCTGATTGGGCTAATTAGAACCGATGGGGGAATTATGCCGATAATGGAGCAGGAACAAGAGAAGTATAAATATGCAATGCAATTAGCTCCTTTTCTTTTTTTTTTCTGTGGGTGATGTAATATTGGAGCACATGGGATTTGTGAAAGGCTTGTAACAATGGGCACCATTGACACCCAAGCTGCTGTAGTAATCCATAATTATGGTAGAATATCCTGCCAGTCTTTTGCACTCAGCAAGGTAGAGTGAAATACACTTAAAAATACCTAGCAATCTCTCTCATCCACAATTCTTCGTAGGAATAACATTTTCTCCTTCTTATGAAGAAAGCTGAGACATATATTTCTTCTCTGGAACACTTTGTGAGCTAATGAAAGGTCTAAACAGGAAAGGCTATGGTACACAGTCAGTTAAATGGAAATATTAACTTAATTTTTGAGTTGGAGAAAGTTACTTTTCAGTGTCTTTCGTCCACAGAGGTTGCTACTTTTTTTGTCTCTGAATGATTGAGGAAGTTTTGAATTTTGTTGAAAGATATTTGAATTTTCTCATTCCTTTCGTTGTAGACTGAAAATTTTACCCAGATACCAGTTAAATGGAATTTGGTGATTGTCATGAATGCTTTGATTATATCTAAATGCATTAGAGTTAAAAACAAACAAACAAACGATTTTATTTTTTGTCCACATGTTGCCAAAAACCATTGGACTAGGAGTCAGGACACCCGTTCTGTTCCTGGCTCTGGTACTTGTTTGCTCCATTGTCCTACTATCACCATTCCTCTGGATCTCATTGATATCAGTATTGCCTCCACCAGGACACCTCATAGTCCATCCATGCCCTCTCAAACACTGAAATTCTGGTCCTTGTTCTCTTCTATGGTCCTCTGTAGTGGGTCTACCCATCAAACTGGAGGCCTTTGTCTGGGTCCTTTAATGTTTCATAGATACCATTGGAACACCTTGGGCTATTTACCTGTCATCTATCTAAGATATGGCTAAAACTCATATAGTATTTGAAAGTTTGCAAAATGCTTTGTAAATATTATTTCATTTGATCTTCAACATTTCTGGGGAGTAGTTGCTATTATTATCCCCATTTTGTAGATGAAGAATGAGGCTGAGAGAGGTTCATGTGACTTGGCCAGAGTCACATAGCTAGTAAAGGTAGGAGATGGATCTGAAGTCAAGTCTTCTGACTCTTAAGTCCAGGAATTAATCCATTATACCACTGACCCATTTCCTTTTCTGATCATATATGTTCTTGAAGATATATTTTAAGAAATTTCTTATACATAAGTTCTTGGTAATATGTTATAGCCTACTCACATATTCTCTATGGTTTTACCTTGCCCTTCAGATTACCTGCAATATTGATTTTTCAACATTGGGGTATTTCATAGTTAATAGGAGAGAGTCAGACAGGTAAGGAGGGCAGGTGTTATAGACTGTTGGTCCTGGAGTCAGGAAGAGCTGAGTTCAAATCCAGCCTCAGATACTTACTAGCTATATTACCTTAGGCAAGTCACTTAATCTTTGTCTACCTCAGTTTCTTCAGCTGTAAAATGGGCACAATAATACTATTCATTTCCCAGAATTGTTGTGAGGGTCAAATGGGATACTATTTGTAAAGGGCTTGGTATGTATTTTTTTTATTAGGAGTGAGGGAGGCAGTGAGAGACAGAGACAGACAGACAGAGACAGAGAGACCCAGAGAGAGAGAGAATAAAAGCAATAGCAATAATAACAATGAACAACTTTCATTACCAACTATAATTTCTAAATCTTTTTTTTCACTTTGTAAGGTCTTTATTTGGCCAGAGAAAATACATGGTAACATGCCAACATTCACCCATTACTCTGTTTGGCTGCCAACCTCTTGTTTCTTTCTTCAGCAATGGTGAGGCGGATGCCCTTGCCTCAAGGCAGAGAAATCCAAAGCTTGTTACCTTTGCCAATAATGAAAATGTTGGCAAGCCTGGTGGCAAAGCTGTTGCCATTGGCATCCTTCATGTGGACCACATCGCAGGAGCCTGGGTGTTTCTCCCTGTTGGTGATCACACCAATTCAACCCAAGTTAGCTCTGCTAGTCACCATACACAGATTCCCAGTATCAAACTTGATGAAATCTGTGATTTTGCCAGTATCCAGATCAATCTGAATAATATCATTCGCTTTGATGATCGGATCTGGATAGAGGATGGTGTGGGCATCATGGGTCACCAGATGGGGAATGGCCTTGGTGCCCACAAAAGTCTTCCTCACTTTGCACAGCTTATACTTTGCTTCTTCAGTTGTAATTCAATGAACAGCAAAGCGGCCCTTGGTGTCATAAACCAGATGGAAATGCTCACCAGTCTTCTCGATGCTGATGACATCCATGAAGCCAACGGGGTAGACTGTGTCTGTGCAGACCTTGCCATCAATCTTAATAAAGTGTTGCATGCATATCTTCTTGACTTCATCCCCTGTGAGGGCATACTTGAGTCGGTTTTGGAGAAAGATGATGAGAGGCAGTCACTCTCTCAGCTTGTGGGGACCTGTGGATGGCCTGGGAGCAAACACGCCGGTTAACTTATCCAGCATCCAGTGCTTGGGGGCTGCGATGAGCTTCAGGTGTTTCTTGGGTCCATGAGCCATAGTGGCAGCGAGCCGGGAAAAGGGCTATAATTTCTAAATCTGAACCAGTCTGAGAAACTCCTGATCCTCCCCTCTTCAACCTCATCAAGAATTGTGGGAGGGCATAGGTCAGAGAACAGGATCCCTTCCTCAAGGTCCTTATCCTTGATTTTCAGCTCCTCTAACCTGTCTATGACTGTGCCAGTGAGTAGGATCTAGGCCTGACCATTTTCTTTGGGTTGTGGCAAGGGTCACAAGATGGACTTAGATACTCCATCCTAGATTGTGGGACAGCACAAGGCACAGTTTGGGCAGTTCCCCAAAAAGCTGTTGGAGAGGATAAGTTGGAGTTGGCCCTGGCTCAATATCCTGTTCCAGCACACTGCCATGGAAGCATATCCTGAAAGATACCATGATCTAAGCCCAGAAGAAGCATGGTAGAGAGACTAAACAAGCCCCGGGACTCACATAGGCCTAAACCTTGAAGTCACATAACAAATCTTTTAGAGGGGCATGGCCAAAAAACTATGATCAGTTAGCCTTGCTGGCTACCATATTCAAGGTGGAGGACTGAGAGTTCAGTGTAGTCACTTTCAGCATAGAAGGTGACAATAATTCCCACTACTGCAAAGCCAAGAGAAAATGAAAGAAACATTGAAGAGGAGAACTTTGAGCAGCCATCTCTAGTGGAAAAGTTGAAGACATAAAGCAAAAAGCGTGGAGCAAAAAGAAGAGAGAACACAAAATATTGTGGGTTGAGCAGCTCAGGATAAAATTCTGGAATAAAAAAAGATCCCATAATAATTAGAAGTGGAACCCTCAAGAAATGAATAGATTGATCACAAGGACTGCAAGAGCAGATGGAAGTAATGGAAATAAGAGTTGAAGCAGTAGATAAATTATGAAATTGGAGCTCTTGAGGAAAAACTTGGAAGGCAGCCAAGCAACATGGAATAGAAGATGAAAGACTTTGCCTAAATAGTAGATACCCTGAAAAATAGAATACAGTAAACAATTAAAAAAATTAAATGATGAAATAAGTATTAGAATAAAGTCAAAAGATTAAAAAAATCAGGGGAAACTATAAAGAATATACTATCAAAAACAGCCAAACTGGAAGATAGAATTAATTTAAGAATCATTGGGTTATCTGAAAACCATAATAAACAAATAATTTAAAACTCTTGTATGCTAGATTTCAAGAAATTAAAAATATCCCAGAGCTACTAAAAACAGAGAGAAAAGTTGAAATAGGAACCACAGATCATTATCTGATTAAAAATAACAACAACAACAACAAAACAACATAATTTAAACACACCCAGAAATTTATTTGTAAAACTCCAGAGCTTCTTACTCAAAGCAAAGAAAAAATATAGCAAACAGCCTAGAAGGAAGATACAATACAAAACTGCTAATGTCAGTATCACACAGCAAGTGTGAAGAAAAGGAAAGGGAGGCTTGGAATATGATATATCAAAAGGCAAAAGTAAAATACATACCCAATAGCTTATCCTGAAAAGTTGAACATAATTGCATAGGTTAAAAAGAAATAGAAATAAAATAGAATTGAGGATTTCTGATTATTCTTGTGAAAATCAGAGGTGAATAGAATCTTTGAAATACAAATGCAATACATTTGTCTTCTGACAAGAGAAACCTAGAATGGTAAACAAATTTGAGGAATTGAAAAAAGGTCTAAATAATGAAAGACATAAGAGAAAGCTAGAAAAGTACACAAGATTGAAGAACTTTAAAAAAACCTAGATAAAGATCAAGTGCTTACATATTAAGAGGGGGAAAAGATACTATATTGTCCCATCAGAATTCCATCATCTTCAAGAATTAGAGAGAATTAGGAAAGACAAGCTAAAGACCCAGGTGTGTGTTTTTTGTTGTTGTTTGTTTGAAGAGAGAAAAGAAGATAGGGAACCATGCATATACCTGAGAAAGAGGGTTAAGGAGAAGGGAGGACCTCTCTTATAATTGGGATATTATTGGAGATTTTACATAAAGGTGGGAGATTCTATATAAAAGGAGACTTCTTTTAACTTCACTCTTCTGAGGTGGGCTCACGGAAGGCTGGGTTAAAAAATAATGTAGGAATATAACAGACAAAAAACAAACTGTAGAAAGATGATTAAAAGGAGCAAAAAGTAAAGAACTGATAGACTGGGGTAGAAGAAATGGGGAGAGGATTAGCATTAGATAGTTCCATCTATAGATTACTAATGTTGATTTCATTTCTTTTTTTTCTCTCATAAACAGTGTGGGAAGCAAAGAGAGGATATATAATAGATTATGAAGAATGGAAAAAAAAAAGCTAAGTCATAACAGTGAATGTATGTAAAATGAACTCACATACATAACACAATGGTGGTAAAGTAGATTGGAGAAATCCCAGTAGTATGTTGTTTATATGAAGCATTTATTAAATGCTATTACAATATTCACACAATTAAAATGTTGGAAAAGAATCCATAGTTGAATCTGCAAAAGCTAAGGTCATGATCTCAGAGAGAACTATAGTAAGAATAGACATGGTTAAAAGACATAACTATAAAACTACATTATTTGTAAAGTCATTATAGATAATAAAACAATAGTAATAGTGAACATATGCAACAAATGACCCAATATTTATAAATAATAATAGTTGGGGACTTCAATATTCCCTATCAGATCTAGACAAATTTAGTGGAAAAATAAACGAAAGAAAAGTTAAGGCCTTGAATACAATTTTAGAAAAATTAAGTATGATAGTCCTTTGATGATTACTGAATGGGAATGATGAGGTGTATATATATATATATATATATATATATATATATATATATATATATATATATATATTTTTAAATTTGGATGGCATATCTTAGGGCAAAAAGAACTTGTAGGCAAATGTAGAAAAGCAAAAGTATTAAACATCCTTTACAGATTATAGTATAATGACAATTGTAATCAGTAAGTATAATTTGAATAAAAGGTTTCAGATTGAGACATAACAGATCATATAAATAAATAATTTTAGTTAAAAAAAAGTCATGAGACAACAGAGTAAAACATTTGACATGGAGTCAAAAAAGTCCTTTGGGCAAATTCGTATTAAAAAATACTTTCAAAAATGAAGGTCCTTTCTAGCTCTAAATCTGTAATCTTTGGAAGAAGAGATCAACATACTGAATATACAACTAAAACACTTAAAAAAATCAACAAATTAATCCCCCCCCAAGCAAAAAATGCCAAAACCAAAACCAAAAACTGAAAAACTACAGAATTGCAGAGTTGATAAAAATAAGCTGGTTGTTTTTGTGGGAAAGTTAATAAAATACATAAATCATATTATTTTGAATCTTTTAAATAAGAGATAGAGAAAGCTCTAAATATCAAAATAAAAATGTGAAAAATGTGTATTCAACAGGTAAAAAAACTAGAGGAAATTGTGGGACATTTTTGGGCCCAGATATGTGCTTTATTTCTCCCTGTTTGGGTACTGGGATCATATTTATCTCACGGAAGCTACCTTATCAGGCTCTTTATAACTTGATTTGTGAACAATTGATGAAATATGGGAGTTCAGAATTCATTTTTTAAGTCCATTCATGCTTGGATTCCTTGTCCCTCCCCCTGCCCCTGTTGCCCCTGCCCTTTGGGGATTTTATTTATAACTTGTTCATTTTTTGTTTCTGAAACTGGATTGTTTAAATTCCCTATTTTAATTATGTTAATTTGGGTATTTTTTTTGGTAAATATCCAATCATTTCACTTAAGTTTTCTGAAATTGAAGAAATAAGCATAAACAAAAGAGACAAAATCATCTCCAGTTGAAGATAAAGTGATGGTTTATTTAGAGAATCCTAGAGATCCAATGAAAAATTAATCAAAACAATTAATTATTTCAGTAAAGTGAAACCCACAAAAATCATCTGCCTTTTCATAAATTACTAATGAAACCAATGCCAATCAAGCCAAAAGGCAGCTTCTTTATACAACTAGACAAAATAGCAACAAAATTTGTTGGTAGAACAAAAGGTCAAGAATCTCAAGAGAATTAATGAAAAAAGAGTAGAAAAGGAGGCCTATAATTATGAGTTCTCAAATTATACCACAAAGGCAGTAATCATCAAAACTATTGGGTACTTGTTAAAAAAATAGAAAAATTGATCAATTGGACAGATTACGTAAGCAAGACTCAGAAACAACTGAACTGAGCAGCCCAGTATTTGATAAACTCAAGGACATCAACTACTGGGCTAATGACTCTAATTGTACAGAAACTGTGGGAAAATGTTTGGTCAAAAATGCAGTTTGGTAAAAATTTGGTTTAGACCACTATCTCATGGCATCTACAACAAGCTCCAAATGAATACATGACCTGAAAACAAAAACTTGTGTCGTTTAAAAAAAGAAAAAAAAAGCTGCAAAGGAGACACTTGGTACAAATCATGGCTAGGCGAGAATTCTTAGTTGAAAAAGGGAGACGATCATAGAAGATAAAATGGGCAATTTTGACTATACAAAATTGAAAATCTTTTCCATGAATAAAATTAATGTAAGTAGAATTAGGAGAGAAACAATTGGGAAACTATTTGCAGCAAATATCTCTGATAAAGGTCTGATTTCAAGACATATAGGAAATTGATATAAATGTATAAGAGCCATTCCCCAGCAAAATGTGGGAAAAGAATATATAAATAAGCAATTTTTAAAAGAATAAATTCAAATTATCAGCCACCATATGAATGTTCTAAATTCCTTCCTTCCATCCTTCCTTCCCCTTCCTTCTTTCCATCCCCCAATGGACTGTTATTCATTGATAATTCCATTTCATTTTTTTACCTCTTTATTTCATAGCATGATGAAGTTTAAATGCTTAATAAATGTTTATTGAATGGGATTAAATTGAATATGGGAATTATTTCAGAACTGGATTACTCCAGTCCTCAATGGCTAAGAGCAAAAGTCATAATTAATGGAAATTAGGGGAAGGAATAATGTGATATGACCTGGAGAATGATAATGATACCAATTGACACTTTTATAGCTCCTTAAGGTTTACAAAGCACCTTCCTCATAGCAAGTCTCTGAAGCTTTTAGTACAAGTAGGCTTTGCATTTTGTTGCTGGTTAAACTGAAGTTGAGGGTCTGTATCACTAACTCAGGCCCACCCACCTAGTCAGGGTTAGAGCTGGGATACTACCCCAGGTCTCCTGATTCTAGAACTGTACTTCAAACTTCCTAGCCTCCACTTTCTTCATTTGTAAAATAAGGGGGTAGGATTAGATAGTTTTCAAGGCTTTTTCATTTCTAAAATTCTATTTTTCCTATGAATCTATCTTCCTTTCCCCCCTTCCTTCTCTTTCAACTACACTTGTACAACTATACTTTAAGAAAACCTAAAATACGAAAACCGGAATTTACAAAACCTAAAACATTAGACAGTGAGTATATGCTTTACACCAGGTTTCTTTACAGAAAGATTCACCTTAGGATTATTTCATAGTGTTATCTCTACTACTGCCACTTAGAAATATAATGTGATTTATAAAATTAATCTTATATAGGACATCTGTTGGGAAAAAAAATGTGGTTTAGTAGGAGAGTAGTTTCATCCATAGATGAAACTTTTATCTTCCCCCTCCCAACCCACCCTACTTGTGATTTTATTGGTTGAAACTGTGACTAAGCACCTCTTTGAGAATCTATGCCAAATTTTGCACTTTTATTCTTGATTTAGTAAAAAAACAAAACAAAACAGAATTCTGAGACCCAAATTCTAGAAATGGAACCTTTCTACAATGTTTGGCATATAATAGGGGCTTAATAAATACTTATCGATGGATTGTTCATCAATATTAACATCCCTTAAATGAGTGTTAAGTATTCTTGAGAGCATAAGAGTTATAAAATTTGAGAGCTGTACAGAACCATAGAAATTGTGTAGTCTTTCTCTCATAGAGGAACAAACCAATGTTCATAGAAGTCAAGTGATCAAGAAAGGCAAAGTGGTATAGTGGGAAATGTGTTGTCCTTGGAGTCAGAAGAGACCTGGGCTTAAATTCCACCTCTGACACTTACAAGCTGTGTGACCATTTAATGCCTTGAACCTTTATTTCTTTAATATGCAAAACTGAGGTAACTGTAAGCTCTACTTCATAGGCTGTTGTGAAAATGAAATGGGGTAATATCATCTCATTTCATTTCACAGCAGCCTGTGAAGTAGAGCCTACAGTTACCTTCTCTCTCTCTCTCTCTCTCTCTCTCTCTCTCTCTCTCTCTCTCTCCATCCATCCATCCATCTATCTGTCTGTCTATCTCTGTCTGTATATGTATATATCATATATACCATATATCATATATATCATATATATGAATATGTTATATATAGATAGAAATAGAAATAGAAAGAAAGATAGATAGATGATAGATAAACAGATAGATAGATAGCCATAGGACTATGTCACAGAATCTCAGAGTCAGAAGAGACTTCAAGGGTTATCTAGTCTAATCAGGAGTGAAAGATAATTTCTTTTTATATGTAACCCATGACTCAAAGTCCAGCATTTACTTAAGACTCTCCTTTTTGGTGGAGATTAGTTACTGGATGTTCACACGTGCAGAAGGGTTGGAGTTGCTGAGAGCCTAGAGAGCCCAGAGTTTCTGGTCTTCTAGCTTTTAGCTTTGAGAGAGAATACTGACCGTTTTAAATGCTTTTCAGGTCCTTTAAGGGAGAAAAAGATTCTGGTTCTTAGATGACATGATATATGTGATGGCTCCTCTAATGTTGATGTCTTCCCAGAGTATTTTTCTCCCTTCAGGGACCTGAAGAGAGTTTGGAACTATGAGTGTTCTCAATCCTAGAAGCTAGAAGAGCAAGATCTCTTGGCTCTCAGGCTCTCAGCATCTACAACCTTCTTTCAGGTGTGGAACACAGAGTACTTTGTTAGTTGAGTTGTTTTTCAGTCATGGCTGACTCTTGGTCACCTCATTTAAAAATAAATATAATTCCTCTTCCCTTTAATAGTCTTTCAAACACTTGAAGACAGCTATTATGTCTCCATTAAATTATTTTTCTCTAGGCTAAATATTTGTAGTTCTTTACACCAACTTCTTTTTTGAAGGAAATCAGATCCTTTAACCATCCTAATTGCCCTCCTCTGGACACTTTTAATCAATTAATCAATCAATGACTCAGCTATTATGTTCTAGACACTGTGCTAGGTGGTAAGGATACAGATACAAAGAATGAGGTAATCTCCACTCACAATGACTTTACATTCTATTTGAGGTAGGGTGGTCCCCTCCAAAGGGGGATAGAACACTAGACCTGGAGTCAGGAAGACTCCTCTTCTTGGGTCAAATGCAGGAGCTGTATGACCCAGGGACAAATCACTTGCCTCTTGCCTCAGTTTGCCTGTTTGCCTCAATTTCCTCATCTGTAAAATGAGCTGGAGAAGGAAATGGCAAACCACTCTAGCATCTTTACCAAGAAAACCCCAAATGGAGTCACAAAGAATTGAACATGACTGAAGAAACAACAATAATCTTTCTAAAATGTGGCACCCAGAATTAAACACAACTTCCAGATGTGGTATGACCAGGAGAGATGGGATGATCAACTCTTTATTCCTGGACAATAAGAGCTGGCATTTACATTGTAATCCTCTCTTCCCATTAGTGAGTTCTCCCTGCAGCCTCCATTTTGAGGAAGTGCCCAGGCCAGCCCTCCTTTATCCTCTCCTGGGTCTGCTCTTGAACTTTTCATCATGTCCCTAACACCTTCTCACCCCCTCCCCCTTTCCAGATCTCTGTTGTGTGTTGTCTTGCCCTATTAGAATAACTCCTTGAGAGAGGGGGCTGTTTTTCCTTTTTCTTGTCTTATATTTACATTGTTTGGTATAGTTTCTAACACATAGTAAGCATTTAACAAGTGCTTGTTGAGTTGACACTAAAAAGTGTTATATGTTTTATATTTATGGGGTATGTTGCATACATTATTTTATACTCCTAAAAATATTATAAGGTGAGTAGTAGCATCAGAATACTTGGGGAGTTCCAGTGACTTGCCCATGGTCACAAAACTAGTAAATATCAGAGATAGTATTTGAATTCAGGTCTCTGTCCTGATTCCAGGTGTTGTTGCTGCTGTTTGTCCTTTATTTCTGAAGAGGACCAGTGACATCACAGGTGATGTCTTGACTTGTGGTTGAATTGGATTTAAGTGAGGTAGGGTTTCACAAAGATGTATGTCTCTCTCGTCTAGGATCATCTAAGGTCAGTGGTAAGACAAAAGTCAGGCAGACTGGCAATGGCCTGGGATGCAGTGGGTGACCTTGGCTTTTTCCATGTCTGACCAGGTGTTAAGCACCCCACAGTGCTTGCTTCAGCTGCCTTCATGGCTGTTGGAACAAATTGTTCTTATCAACCTATTCTGCCAGAAGAAATCATCACATGATTGGAGTAGACACCCCCATAACTCAGCAACAGGTTTGAGATCTCTCCGTTACCCTCAACCTGGTTAAGCGTGTTTGCAGAGATGATTTTTACCAGGGTGTGGCTACTGTGCGTTCTATAGCTTCCTGGAACCACAGGTGAGAGTTGGGTGACAGGTGGACACCAAAGTTAGATGAGCAGCCCTGAAAAGTGCCCAGCAAGCCCTCATACCAGAAATGTTAGTTTTCTCTGACTCCTCCATATACACCCTTATCACTCTACCATGTTGCCTCTCTCTAGAAAGATCAGCTGTTATTGTTGTTAATGGCCAAGGTCACAAAACAAGTTAATGGCAGATTGAGGACTAGAAACCAGGTTTTCTGATTCACAATCTGGGGCTATTTCTACTTTACTAGAATTACTGGAATGGCAGGACCACAGAAGAAACAAACTGGGAGCTAGCTGAGCTAGATAATAATATTTCTATTCCTGTGTCTTTCATTAAAGATGCATGATTTTTGTAATTCTTTCCTTTAACAGTAATTGCTATGTTTTGTCTTTCAGGAACCTGGGAGGGAGGAGATAAGCCAATATTTCTGCCTGTTGAGCCTGCAGTTAAAAATAATTATAGAGAACACGGTGATGTTTCATAAACTGTCATGTGGCAGGACATTCTCAAATAGTATCTCTGATATTATTCAGATTTATTTAGTGATGGGGAATTAACTGTGGATGGAATGGAAAACAGAGTACAAATGGAAAATCAAAATGTTTTTTGATTGTTCTCACTTGTCACTTGTCCCTTTCAGAGTAGGAAGATGTCTGGGGGTTATTCCATGGGTATGAATGCAGATGGCATTGTCCTCGATGATGCTTTTTTGTCTCTAGACTAATGATGCTGCTTGGAAGAGTGGTAAAACTCTCTCTAGCTTTAACCAATGTGTAGTTTAATTCTGGCATCAGTCCCACTTCTCAGGATCATGGAAAATGACACAATTGGTAAAATGGGGGCCTTACTTAGTGTGTATACTAATATTGGCTTTTTCCAGAAGTTAGCTTTGTTCAGATGTGGTGTTTTAGGGGGAATGATAATTAAGATATCAGTACTGTAATATAGCCTTGGATGAGAATAAGAAGAAATAGACTTTCGTCTTGGTTATACTGTAAGTTATGCCATCTTACATTGGGTCTTAGTTTAAGGTTCACTGTCTCCATCTGTAAAATATTAAGGTTGTACTTGGTGACCTCTCAGATCCCTATTAGCTCTAATAGATTTTAATTCTACTCCTTTTATACTAATAATAATATATATAATGTATACATATATTTTATTATATTTATAATTTGTTTTCCATTCCATCCATAGCTAGTTCCAATATATATTGTTGTTGAGTTGTTTCATTTGTGTCTGACTCTTCATGGCTGTGCCATTAAGACACAGTGGGCCACTATAAGCACTGGGTCCATCTCCTAAACATGCTCCTTGCTGCTTAGAAAGTAACTTCTAGTCTTCACCTGCTTCAGTTTTGTACTGCATGAATAGACAGGTCCATACTTAAACAGACAATGTAATATAGTGAAAAGAGCTGGGAATCGCCCAATCTTGGGTTCTAGTTTAGGGTCTGTTCCAATGTGCCATCTGGGTGGCCTTAAGCAATTTATTACTTGAGCTCTCTGTGCTTCCTTTTCCTTTTCGGAAAAAAAAAGAGTCTAGTCAAATTGTCTGAATTAAAGCAGGATCAACAAGTATTTATCTTCTGGCACTGGGCTAGTCTCTGTGGTACATTCAAGAGTCCTTCAGAAACTTATCGTGTAGTAGGGAAGGTACAGTTAACACACAACACAAGGAACAAGTGAGTGCTAAGTGTATTATGAGGGCAGCTATTGGTACAGTGGGTAGAGTGCCAGGCCTGGAGTCAGGAAGACTCATCTTCCTGAATCCAAATATGGCTTCAGACCCTTAGTATCTGTGTGACCCTGGGAAAGTCACTTAACCCTGTTTTCTTTGGTTTCCTCATCTGTAAAATGAACTGGAGAGGAAATGGCAAACCACTCCAGTACCTTTGCCAAGAAAGCTCCAAATGGGGTCAAGTAGTGTCAGATATGACTCAAAAACTACTGAACAACAAAAACAAAAGTGTACTATGCAAGTCCTGAGTATGAGTGGAAAAGAAAGAGACCAGGATAGTGGAGACTTGAGCTGGACTTTGGAGAATTGATAAGATTTGGAGAAGAAAGCCCACAGAATCTCAGAGGTAGAAAGGATCTTCAAGGCCACCTCCTCCTACTCGTACCTAATTGAGAATCAAGCCCCTTTAAGATACTCTGACAAATGATCTTTTAACCTCTATTTAGCAATTTTTAGTGAGGTAGAGCCAGGATTATAGTGGTCAATGTTTAACAAGAGGCTGAGGGTGGGGGCAGGGAGGAGGTGTGCTCAGTACACTCCTAAGTTTGATCTGCATTATTAACTTTTTCTCCATCACTTTCTTAAGTCTAGAAAATCAGCAAAACGATAAATCAAGCTCGGATTGGTAGCATTTGTCAATTTCTGAAGTGTAAATACTCTCACTGAAAATTTAACAACAGCATACCCTGGGAGAGAGAGGGAGGGAGGTTATTGGGAAGGGGGAAATCCCACCACTTCCCAAGGCAGTTCATTCTACTTTGGGGCAGGTCTAATTGGTAGGATTCTTTTTTTTTTTAAAGGCTAAATCTGACTTTATACAAATGCTAGTCATTGTTCCTAATCCTATTCTGTGGGTCTATGCAAAATATTGCTAATTCAATAATACTGGTAGTTAACATTTATATAGCACTTGCAGATGTGTAAAACCCTATACATATAATACATACATGTACAGACATATATACACACATAATCATACATCCATATATGTGCATTATATATGCATCTATGTGTATATATATCTACAAACACACACACACACACACACATATATATATGTATATATATGTAGAGAGAAAGAGAGAGAGAGAGAGAGAGAAAGGTGGCACAATGAATAGAGTGCTAGGTCAGGAAGATTCATATTCCTGAGTTCAAATGTAGCCTCAGACACTTACCAGGTGTATGTCTCTGGGCAAGTCACTTAACTACTTGCCTTAGTTTCTTCATCCATAAAATGAGCTGGAGAAGGAAATGACAAACTATTCCAATATCTTTGTCAAGAAAACCCCGAATGGGGTCACAAAGAGTCAGACACAGCTTAAATGACTGAACAACAACATATACACACAATGCACATCTCTATATATATATATGCCAATGTGACAGCATATGTACATACATACATAACACATAACATACATGCATATGTGGATAATATGTGTAAGTTTGAGCCAATCCAACATATGTACATGTGCACATATCTTTTAGATAGATAGATATTCTATCTATCACAAGAACCTTCTGGCTAGGTCCCATAATCTCCCCCTTTTGTAGATGGAGAAACTGAGACTCAGGGATGTTAAGTGACTTGACCAGGGTCACACGATGAGTAAATGACTGACAAAGGATTCAAACTCAAGTCAACCTGACTTCAAGACCATCACTGCTCTATTCCTAGCTGCCTTTAAAGGCGTATTTCTTTCCTTTGCAAAAGGAATGTGACTCAGGAGGTAAGACTTAAACTATGCTTTGAGGAATGGATGATTGGATTTGGAGAGGAAGGGAGATCATACTCCTCAGGGAGAAATTGTGAGGGCTAAGAATGGGCTCTTTTCATTCCTGGGGTGAGAGCAGAGTTTGAAAAGACTGGTGTATATGGATAGTGTGTCTTCCTGGTCTTAAGAGCATTACATTTGCAAAACTTGTTCTTCTTTAAAATAGGGGTGTGTGTGTGTGTGTGTGTGTGTGTGTGTGTGTGTGTGTATGTGTGTGTATTTTGACTGAGGTGGGAAAGGGAGTAGGGAGAGGCTGCTGTCTGATGGCTCATTTGGATTTCACTCATTACTGATGCAGTAATCCGATTTAAATATTTTACAGAGTGATTGGATTGTGCTTGGCCCTAGAGGCTTTAAACCAAGGGCACAATTTTTAAAAAATCCAATAAATAAATTCATTAGTCTTATGTGTTGTTAGTCACTCTAGACTCTGACTGGGACCTTTTTTTTTGGACAAGAAAAAGACTGAGGGAGTGTCTTCCTGCAGCCCTAGAATCAACTATATTTTGCTTAATTGGATTTTTTCTTCTTTTGGCTGGCACAGGGAAGAGGCCCTCCCGTAGCAAAGAAATCTCCATCTGCAGTTAGCTGTCCCCCACTGACAGATGGTGCACAGTGGCATTATAAACATTTTTCACTATTTCACTTGGTTTTTCCAAAGGCCCAAAGTGGCCATTACATAAGTCCAAGAGGCCTGGGGTCACCTTTTATTTATGTGACAGATTTTTCATGTTTGTTCATTTCCTCTGAAAATCCAGGCAAGTGGAAATGCCTCAGAAGACCCAACTTCCCACACAGAACCAGAATACTAGGGCTAGTAAGGACCTCAATGACCAGCTAATCCAACCCCCTACCTACAACATTCCTGACAAGTAGTCACCCTGACCACTTTCTTCAAAGACCTCCAGAAAGGGCAAGTTCATCAAAATTGGGATCATAGGCAAGGAGCTGAGTAGAATCTTAGAAGTCATCTAGACCACCTCACTTCACTTTACAGGTGAGG
The DNA here is from genome assembly GCA_011680675.1 of Gymnobelideus leadbeateri. Classification (NCBI taxonomy): domain Eukaryota; kingdom Metazoa; phylum Chordata; class Mammalia; order Diprotodontia; family Petauridae; genus Gymnobelideus; species Gymnobelideus leadbeateri. Next base: position 289,934 of record WOXC01009627.1, on the reverse strand, counting down.
AGGCTGAGACTCGAGGAAGTTCGAGTGACTTTTCCAGGGTTACACAGGAAACCTTGTGCTACTGGCAAGATTCCAACCAGATCCACTGACTCCAAGTCAGGCTTTCTTTTGCCTCCTCAGCAAGGTCTTGCTAGATGTTTGGTTGCTGTTTTAGATGATGTCCTAGGCTTCTTTTCTAGGCATCTTAATTGCTTTCTCAGGCTTTCATTGCCAGATTCTGAGCTGTCACTAACATATTTGAAACTACCACCCTCATTAAGAGTTCACCAGCTAGAGGCAGGGTGCTTAGTGAGCCAAAAGGAAATGAAATACTTTTTTCCTTTTTCTTAGAGGATTTAAAATATTGATGTAAGTGTACCAAAATAAAAAGTGATGAGCTGTGATGGTGCATCCCAGAGAAAAATCATGAAGAATGCCCAGGATAGCATATACCAATCAGTCCCTCTAATTCATCCTATATTCTGCTCTCAGTTTAATCAGTAACCATCCTAATATATTGCTCTGATTGTATACTTCCATGCTCAAAAAACTAAAAAACAAAAACCAAAAAAAAAAATCTCCAAACAAACTAAAAAACCAAACTTCAATGTCTCTTTCTTCAATGACCTACAGGTTGAAATGTTCAAAATCTAGGACCTATACCTCCCTCACAATTCAATTTAATTCAACCAAAAGTTTATCAGTTTCCTGTGGGAAGGTCACTATGCTGGGTGCTTAGAGAGAAACAAAGTATAGGTAAGAAATGCTATCTGCCTCTAAGTGCTTACTGGCCAGTAGGGGAAAGTGAAGTCTATACCAATTACTTGTTAAGACCAGATTTCATTAGTATAAGGACTTTCCAAGTATGGAAACTCTTCAGATGCAAATAGGTTATTGTTACACAATTTATAGTCTTTGAGAGTTGCCTAAGATAGTGGTCTCCAAACTTTTTTGATCATGCTTCCATCCTTATAAGTAAAACATTTTTGAGTACTAGTTTCTAATATATGTATATTATCAATTTATAAGTCATACCATGAAGTGCTGTACTACTAATTGTGTACATTGTAAAATTTTCATAAAAATGGAAAACTTAAAAAAAAAGATGAAATAGCATTTGATCCTAGAATCAATTGGAAGCCAGTGGAGTTTAATGGGTAGCCAAGTGAGTTTAATGGTAGGCCTAACTGCCTTTTAGGCAAAATCATTTTATTAGTTGTATGGAGAATTGATTACAGAAAGGGTAGTCTTGACACAGGGAGAGTAGTGAGAAAGTTATTCAGGTTTGAAGTAATGAGAGATGATAAGGGCCTTAAATAGACTGGTAGCTGTATAAATAGAGAGAAGGGGTCAGAAATTACAAGATTTAACAGCTATTTGGATAATGTAATGAAATGTAATGAAGGTCATAACCTGTCCATTTCTTTTTATGGTTCAGGAAGACCTGAGTTCAAATCCAGCTTCAGACACTTACTGCCTGTGTGACTCTGAGCAAGTCACTTAACCTCTGCCTACCTCAGTAGGGTATAATAATAGCACTTATTTATCAGGGTAGTTGTGAGGATCAAATGAAATAATTTGTTCAAAGTGCACTGTGCCTGAAATATTGTTGTCATTTACTCTATTTAATCATGTCTGACTCTTTATGACCCCATTTGGGGTTTTCTTGGCAAAGATTTTACAGATTGTTTTACAGATGAGGAAACTGAGGTAATTTGAATCATAAGGATCAAAAATATTTAAAGGTGAAGAGTTGGGAAAGTTGAAGAATGGGGTGGAGGATTTTATGAGGGGAAGTAAAGTTAGTCCAAATTGGCTAAAATTTGGAGTAAATGGATGAGAATAGTATGGCATAAAGTGGATAGGAAAAGACGAGTGAGTCCAAATTATGGAAGGCCCTCCCTTCCATTCAGTTCAGTTCAGTTTAACAGACACACCTAAGGGCCAAGCATCAAGATAGGCTATGGTGATGTGAAATTAAAAATGAAACATCTCTTGCCCTCGAGGATCTTACATTCCGAGGAGGGACAACAAAGAGAGAACACAGAATAAGGAGAGACAAACTCCAATTCTTGGGATATCAGAAGTGGCTTCAAATGGGAAGGGGCTCCTGAGTGAAACTCTGAAGGCAGCTAGGGATTCCGAGAACTGATAGTAAGGCATGCCTTCAAGACAAGGGCAATGGTATATACAAAGGTACAGAGGGAAGAATTTGGTGTAGCAGGCTGGGTACTGGTAATGGTAATTTGAAGATCTTCCCTGCCCCTTAAAAGTCTGGGTGTAATCACATGAAGCCTGTGGCAGGAGGAGTTTGCTGAACAGATGGAGCAGGAAGTGTGGGGCAGAGCCCAGAGGAAACCGGGTGTGAAAGCAGTTAGAGCTGGGGGAGAGAGAGGACACAGGCAAGCAGACACCTAGTATTGTGTGAAGGCTTTGGGATGGTGTGGTCCTCTGCAGCGATAATTTGTGTTAACTTCTTTGTGACTAGGATGGATTCAGTTTTCTGGTGTTTGATTTGGCTTTCTGGTATCTGAATAAATATTTTGCTTCTGTCTTATATATGGAGAGTCTGTTATGTTTTGTGATTCAGAATTACACTGGTATATTCATAGTCGCAGTCAGTGCTGTGACTACTGCCCTGGCAATACAGCTGATTTGGTGGGAATGCAGAGTGGTATGAAGGGAAGAAATATGAAATATCTGAAAAGGTAGGTTGGATGTAGACTATGGAGGGTTCTAAATGCTAATCTAAGAAGTTTATATTTTATTCTTGAGGTGATAACCAATCACTGATGATTTTGCAGAGGAGTACTTGGTAAGTCCTAAGTCTTTGGAATATTAATTTAGCAGGATGAATTGGAGACTGCTATGAGGTGAAAGGCAATAAGGACCTGAAGGTTATGTGAGTGGAGAGAAGGTGACAGATGTGAGAGATGTAGAGGCATAATTAACAAGATTTGGCAAATGATTGGATATGGGCGTGGTGTAGGGGTAAGGGAGAAGATACAAGAATGACTCCTAGGTTGGAAATCTGGTTGGCAGGAAGCATGATGGTGGTTTCAACAGAAATACGGCTGGATAATGAGTTCATGTTGAGTTCGATAGTGCTGATGGTATATGCAGATGGAGGTTGCCACCTGAAAATTGACAATGCAGGATTGGAATTTGGGAGGAAGATTAGGGCTGGATATATTGAATGTTTAGGATTTAGGTTAAGAAGTCTGAGCTTGCCTCATCAGTCACTAAGGAGCTATTAGATAGGCTACAAAGGTCAAGAGAAGGCCTTTTAGGGGAACCAACAGACTAAGCCAGACTCAACAGTCTGATGAAATTGTGAGTAGTACTCCCTTCATCAAGCCCAAGCCTGCTGGGAATCTGATAGCACTTCATTAGAGCTCAATTTCTGGTTCAATGCCAGAGGGTAGCATTGTGTGAGGCATGAGAAATCGCAGTCCAGTCAAATCATGCCTTGGGTGATTTAGCTTTGATGTACCTTTTTGGTTTCCTGATAATGCTCTCAGTAATAGTTGTAGCTTACTAATTTGTACTGCTTGGGACACCCCCAGTCAGGATTAGTGGTGAAAACCCCAATAATTAGCTTATAGAATATTTTAAAGTATAAACAGTAATTCAGATTAGCCACAGTGATTGATACCTAGCAAAGACATATTAAGAGACTGATTGGTAATGAGCATCTCAACTCACAGGATCACAGACTTTCATCTGGAAAATACCTTAGAGGCCACATAATCCAACACTCTCATTTCACAGATGAGGCTGTTGAAGCCCAGAGAGGATGTGAATCATCTAAGCTCAGAAACTGTGGTCCTCTGGCTTCAAATGCCCTACTCTAGGGGTGGGGAACCTGTAGCCTCCAGGCCACATGTGATCCTTTAGGTCCTCAAATGCATCCATCCAAACTTCATAGAATTGTCAGGCAATGGATTCAGTCAAAAGGCCCCACTTGAGGACCTAGAGAGCCACATGTGGCTGCCCTACTCTTTCCATTATACCGGCTGGCTCTGGAAGCCCTACTAGGTGTGATCATTTTTATTTAGTTGCTACAATCCAGGATTTCCTCTCTTCTACTTACATGTATTCTATTTGTACCTATTTACTTACATCGTCTTCCCTATTAGTTTCTCCCCTATTAGAATGTAAGCTCCTTGAGAGTAGGGATTGTTTAATTATCTCCAGGTATTAGCACAGTGCTTGGCTCAAAGTAATGGTGGTCATTCATTTTTTTTGTTTGTTTGTTTCTGACTCTTCATGACCCCATTTGGGGTTTTCTTGGCAAAGATACTGGAGTGGATTGTCATTTCCTTCTCCAGCTCATTTTACAGATGTGGAAACAGAGGCAAGCAGGGTTAAGTGACTTGCCTAGGGTCGTACAGCTAGAAGGTGTTTGAGGCCAGATTTGAACTCAGGAAAAAGTCTTCCTTACTCCAGGCGCAGTGATTTTATCCACTGCACCACCCAGCTGCCCTGGTTCAAAGTAAGTCCTTAGTAAATGCTTGTTGAATGACTAATTTTGGGAAGTAGCTAGGGAGTGAGGTGGATATAACATTGGGTTTAGATTTGGTAAGACCGGATTTCAAATCTAGCCTCAGATGCTTGCTAGTTATGTGTCCTTGGGCAAGTCACTTAACCTCATTTTGCCTCAATTTCCTCATCTGTAGAATGGGGATAATAATGGCACCTAGCCTTTCAGGATTGTTGTGAGGGTCAAATAAGATAATAATTTTTGCACATAGTAAGCATTATATAAATGCTAGTTGTTGTTGTTTATTTTTTGTTGTTGTTGTTGTTGAATGATTTTAAGCTCAGTCCAGAAATTGTCTTTACACTTTTGCTTTGCCCTCTAATGGGAGGTTTCCTTAATTTAATGAAACAATTCAATTTAACAAATGTTTGTTAAGTGCTTATTATACCTAAGGCACTATAAATAGGGCTGAGGGTACAAAGCAAAATAATGAGTCAATTCTGGCCCTCAAGGAGCTTAGGTCTCTTGGGGACATACAAGGTGTGCCCAGATGGATAAATTGGGCTTTAGACAAAGTAATTTCTAGTAGTGTTAATAATTGGAGAGATTAGGAAAAGCATTCAGTAGGAGGTGACTGCTAGGCTGAACTTTAAAGGAAGGAGAGAGATCACTCCTGACTTAGGGAATGACCTTTGCGAAGACTTTGAGGCAACAGATAAGAATATCCTTTATGGGGAAGAGCGAGTGGGTCAGTTTGCCCAGAATATAGAGATAATATGAAGACTAAAACAAAGACAGGAAGGTGGGTTGGAACCACTTTGTCCAGGGCTTTAAAGAGAAGGTAGAGGAATTTCTATTTTATATTAGTAGAAATAGGGAATTATAAACCTTTTTTTTGAGTAGTGATATAGTCAAGTCTATCTTTTAGGAAAATTAAGTTGGCAGCTGTGAGGAAGAGGAATTACTGAGTAAGGAGATAGGAGGCAGGGAGATCAGTAAGGAGGTTATTATAGTAGTCCAGGCAAGAGGTGAGGAGAGGCTGCCTGCGTTAGGCGTTAGACTGTGAGTGGAGAAAAAGGGATTGATGAAGAATGTTCTGAATGAAGAATGGCAAAAACTTGGCAATTTGTCAGAATGGTAATTTCCTTAAATAAAGGGAATATTTACAAATACCATATTAGCAGATTCTGGGTTGATAAAATTTTGCTCTCCCTGAAATATCCTTTGGTTTTTCTTTGTGCTTACCATTTATACTCAACGTAAACTTTTGTCTTAAGAGGCCAATTATTTGAGGGAACCATCTGGGAAAGGAGATGTTCTTCTAGTGTAGTATTTATTAAGTGGAAGGAAAGGGCATAGCTGCAAAACCAAACACAGGAGGTATGAGTCCCATGACCCCAGTCTGGGCAGTACCTAATGGCCCAAGAAAACATACTTTTTCAGGCACAGACATACAACGTGACAGCTGGGACATGAGAGATCCCTTCTGGTTGCTTCATTTTATAGATGAAGAAATGGAATCCCAGAGAGGGGAAGTGACTTGTAAAAACTTTCTGTCAATAATGAGCTGAAGTGTCCCTTCCACCCATCAGTCCTAATTCTGCTCTCTGTCATCACATAGAAACCCACAGGTGAAAGCAGCTTGATGTAGTAGCAGGTGGTGGACTGGGAGGCAGGAGATGTGATATCCAATCAGGCTCTTAATGCTTTCTGATTTCTATCATGATGGGCAAGGTACCGAATAACCTCTCTGGACAAAGGTCAGTTGACCACTTGTGGAGTTTGTTATAAAAGGCATAATCTTTCAGGAAAAGACAAGTTGGCTATAGAGGTTGCTTCTGACTCTGAAATCCTATGAGTCTGAGACTCCCCTTTCTTCTTATGTAAAATAGGGACAATAATTCTTGTACTACCTACCTCACAGGGTGGTTGTGAGGTAATTGCTTTGTAAAGTTTACATATGATGTGTACATGAGTTGCTTGCTGTCTTGGGTATTGTGATACTCTAGAGAGAGTATATTGGACTGAGAGCCAGGAAAACTGGGCTCTAGTTCTAGGTCTGCCACAATTAGCTGAATTACCTTGGATCAATCACTGATCTTCTCTGAGCCTTCATCTTTTCATCTGCAAAATGGATACATTAATACCTATATTTGTTGTTCAGTCATTTCAGGCATGTCTGACTCTTTGTGACCCAAGTTGGGGTTTTCTTGGCAAAGATACTGAGGTTGTTTGCCATTTCCTTCTCCAGATCATTTTACAGATGAAGAAACTGAGGCAAATAGGGTTAAGTGACTTGTCCAGGGTCACACAGCTACTAAGTGTCTGAGGTCAGACTTCATTCAACTCATGAAGATGAGTCTTCCTGATTCCAGACCTGGCACTCTATCCATTGTGCCACCTACCTGCACTATACCTATATTTACCTATCTCAAAAGGTTGTTATGATCCAATGAGATTGTGTATACAAAATACTGTGTATTCCTTAAACTCTGTATAAATTTTAGAAATTGTTATCATTATTATGATCATAAATAACTCTTTGAAATCCAGTTTCTCATTTGTATAATTATAAATTGGAAATAGATGACCTTTAGGGTCTCTTCAAAGTACATGATTCTATATATGAGAAGTAGCATAGTGTAGAAGGTTACTTGTTGGGGCGGCTAGGTGGCACAGTGAGTAGAGCGTCAGTCCTGGAATCAGAAGGACCTGAGTTTGGATCCGACCTCAGACATTTAATGCACACACAAACAAAAACCTAGCCGTGTGACCTTGGGCAAGTTACTTAACCCCAATTGCCCTCCAAAAAGAAAAAAAAAGAAGGTTGCTTGTTGGAATTGGAATGAGGAAGATCTGGTTTAAAGTCCTGTCTCTAATGTTCACAGGCTGTATGACCCTGGACAGTTCATTTAATTTCTCTGAGCCTCAGTTTCTTTACCTATAAAATGGACATAATTCCTATAGTATTTATCTCACAGTGTTGTCATGAGAATAACATGAAATAGTGGATATAAAATGCTTTACAAACTTGAAAGCACTATCTAAATAGGTTATTATTCTATAATTATATATTTTAATATATGTTTATATATAGTTTATACTATATATTTATGCTATATTATATATTTTATATTCTATAATTCTACAATATAATGTAACATAATATAACATCATGACATAGCACAACATAACATAATACAATGTAACATAGCAGGACATAACATGACACAATATGACATAACATGACATAACATAATTGTATCCTTATAATTCTGTAATTTTCAACCCCTCTCCCATGCATTTTGTGACCCAGTGACTCTGGCTTCCCTGCTGTTCTTCTCCCTAGACATTCCATCTCCTGATTCCGGGCATTTTTCTTAGCTGTCCCTAGTGCCCAGAGTTCTCTTCCTTCTCTTCTCTGCCTTCTGGCCTCCTGGGCTTCCTTCAGGTCTCAGCTACAATTTCTCCTTCTACAGGAAATTTTTGCCTATTCACTTTAATGCTAATGCCTTCCCCATGTGATTATCATCTCCAATTCATATTATATTGGACATGTTTGTTCATTAACTGCTTGCCTGTTGCCTTCCTCATTGGTCTGTGATTTCTTTGAGATCAGGGACTCTCTTTCACCTTTCTTTGCATCTTCAGTCCTTAACACAGTGCCTGGTACATAGTAGGAACTTAACACCATGCTTTTTATCTGACTACCCACCAATTCTTAGAGACAAAAGGAATCTTAGAATTTTAGTCCCACCCAATTCCAAGCAGGTATCCTGGCTCACATTCTGTTCCCTGCCCCACCCCTCCTCCCCATAGTTAGTTATGAGGCCTTTGCTTGAACACCCAAGGACTGGAGAATTCACTAGTGGACAAGGTGACCTAGTCTGTTCCTTTTTGAACAGTTCTAACTCATAGAACCATGTATTGTTACAACTGGAAGTACCTTATAGATCCTTTAGTCTAATACCTTCATTTTCTAGAGAAGGAAACAAGAACCCAGAGCTATGTAGACATGTTCCTGCTTCCCTTTAGTTTCTGCATGCTGGTACTCACTAGTTATCTCCTCTGGACTTACACAGAATGATACTACTTTATTTCATACATACATGGCTGTAGCTTTAAATGATACTCTATAGGGTTTTTCCTGTCTTTGAGCATCAGCCCTTTAATGAGCTTGGAAGTTAATCATTGAAAAAAAATAAAGGATTTCTATCCCTAACTCTTCTCCTTTGTTTAGAAGATTAGATTAGCCACTGGATTTCAGAGTGCACAGTTCTTGTTTTGGAGCTTAGTGAGGCCAAAATCTCCTTCTGTCTGAGCTTGGGAAGTAAGGAGAGTTGCATTTTGAGTGAAAGCTGAAAGCAGGATGAGAATGGGGTGGGGGTTGAGCTGTCAGGACAGAATAAATGGTGAGGGGGGAGGGATTATGGGGTTTAGTCATCCATCTCCATGTCATTGAGCACAATGGACATTGTGAGATTAGCATTTTGAAAATTTGTAGATTCCCCTTTTTGCACTTAAGGCAAAGGGCACAAAATATCCTTGGGCAAGCAGAACAAAGCCCTCAAACGCCTGCCAAGGGAGGCCTGGTGGGCTGCAAGAAATGCTTATTTTCCCTGGGTATGGCCACTGGCACACCATCTGGTATCTTACTATTGTGACAAGTTATTTCCTTCATTAGAATGTAAGTTCCTTTTGAGTTGAGATTGTTTCATTCTTTGTACTTGTATCTACATGGTCTATAACAGTGCCTGGCACACAATAGGTGCTTAATAAATGCATGATGACTGATTGCTACTCAGGCAAGATGATCAGATATTTCTATGATGCAAAAAAATGCTACACATGCTGTCACTGCCTCTCAATTTTGGTAACCTCCTGCAAAGCTCTGATTATATTGTTCTAGTTAGACCTCTGATAGGATATATCAAATTTGGAAATCCCTTTAGGGAGGATGGAAGTGGTAATTTGTGGCCTTTATTCATGACAGGTAGGTGGTACACTTGGATAGAATGTTGGATATGCTGTCACAAAGACCTGGGTTCCAATCCAATTTCAAATACTTACTATTTGTGTGACCCTAGTCAAGCTACATAACCTCTACCTCAACTTCCTTATCTGTAAAATGGGGATAAATGGCAGCTACCTCCAGGGTTGTGAGGATAAAATGAGCCAATATTTTAAAAGTGTTTTGCAGACCTTAAAGTGTTGTATACATATTATTCCTTTCTTCCTCCTCCTCCTCTACCTCCTCCTCTCTTTCCTCCTTCTCCTCCTTCTCCTCCTCCTCCTCCTTCTCCTCCTCCTCCTCTTCTTCCTTTTCCTCTTCTTCTTCCTCCTCCTCCTCCACCTCCTCTTCTTTTTCCTCTTTCCACTCTCAGATTTACCTCTCCCCAGCCCCAGTGCTGATGGTTGAAATGGAGCCAAATATGAAATAGGGCCAAACCTCAGATTATAGAATAACCTTGTTTTTTCTTGAAGAATGCATGCTTTCCCAACCCTAATCACAATGTCATGTTGACCTATAAGATTTGGGAACTGAGTCAACTGCCTCAACTGCTATCCATGCTTCACCTGTTTGCTCTCACCCCTCCCCTATAGCCCATGAAGTTGGCATCAAGCCTCTATCTCCAAGACTCAACTAAGTCTGCTAGCCAATCATTTCCCGCCAACTCCTTGTCTCTAAGAATTAGCTGAACTCACTAAGCCAATCAGTGAGCTCAGTACTTCCTGCTTTCCCCTCATAATTGTATAAAAAAACACTCGGGGTCCTCCATCTAAAATGTATGGTTGGGCCCGGGTTCGAACTCGTAATAAATTTTTTCTTTTTCTTGCCTCAGTGGTCTCAGTTTGTCTATTATTCCACTCCATGTTTCAATGGTGATTTCTTATTGTTGCTAGTTCCTCTCCTATTAGGATACTCTTTTGTAAAAAAGCTATAGATAGTAAGATTTCCTTTAGATTTCTACTGCTAATAAAGAAACCATGCAAATATCTATCAAGGCTTATCCCAAAGTGGTTCTATTGAGGAAGCAGGGAGCAGAAGCTTTCTACCTGAAATAGAGGGCTTCAAGTTATTGTTCATAGCTACTTGGCGGGGTGAAATGCTTCTAAATGTGACTTTGCATCACAGTCGAAGTTTCATGACATATTGCTGAGATAATCTTTCCCATGGTCTGTGATTCGACCCATAAGGCCAGAACAGGGAAATTAACTAGGTGTAATAAATAATATAGAATCTGGTGAATATTTAGGGTCTGGTAATGATGATAAATCAGGTTTGAAATGTTCCTTGAGGAGATTGTGAGATTCTGAGAAATGAAGCCAGGAAGATTGATTAGAACCTATTGCTTTTCAGAAAATCTACTGCAAAAACAGCAGCAAAGCATTTTTAGATAAATAGGGAACTGCAGATATCCTCCACTTTGGTCCTCCTAAAAACAAAATGGTTGTAATCTACAAATGTCAGTGCTATCAGGGCTAAATGAATAGAATGAAGAGAGGCACTCTGAAGCATCTGCAGGGAGGGAAAAGTTGATTTGCCTAAAGGGAGCAACGGGAGAAGGTACATAGCTTTTCATTTACTTCTCTCTTGAAGTTTTAGTGTGGTTTTTTATTTATTTTTTTTAATCTTAAGGGAAAAAAGGCAGTACAGAAAGTAAAAAGAGTCTTGGATTTGAAATCAGTATTTGAATCCTGGCTCTGCCATGTGTCACCCACCTATGTGACTCTGGACAAGTCACACAACCTTTTTGGGCTTTAATAACCTGGAGTGAATAAATGAATTTTTTTTTAAAGACATATTAACAAGATTTGACCCTTTTAGTAATACATACATTCATCTTATGGAAACCAGCATAGCCCTTTCCAGTTTAAAAATCTCTCTCTCTCTCAGTTTCTCTCTTTCTCAGTCAGTCTTTTCTGTCACTCTCTTTCTCTCTCCTCTCTCTGTCACTCTCTCTCTTCTTTCTTTCTTTCTCCTCTGTTCTCTTTCTTTCTCTCTCTCCTCTCTCTCTTTCTCTCCCTCCTTCCCCTCTCCCCTGCTTCTCTACTTAAAGCAATACATTAAAAAATCTTGAATCTCAGTAACCCTGCTCTTTCTCTCCTCCCCATCCCCCCATACAAATTGTTTATTCTTATGCCCAAGAACATGTCATCCATCTAATAAATCCTATCCAATCTAAGAAACCCTTAAGTCCATGTTTTCTCTCAGTAACTAAATTTTGTAGCTAAATGTCTCAATCTTAGCATTGTAGGAAAGTCTTGATTTGGCAGATGACCACTCCACATGTAATTAAAAACAAAACCAAATTGCTCACTCTTTTATTATGGCACTTTGAATATTTAAGCATTTTTTTAAAAAATTAAAAATAAAGAAAAGTGATAAAGAAAAATAAAGAAAAAATTCTCCCACCCAACTGTGATTTCATAAATTCGCCTTTAGTCAACTCATTTTTTCCCTCCTTAATCTCATAGAGTACTTTGTAGGTATCTCTTTTCTGCACTTAATAGAGAGTGACATTGTTGTTCATCCTTTGTTTTTGTTTTTGTTTTGTTTTTTTTGCTTTTTGTAGGGAAATTGGGATTAAGTGACTTGACCAAAGTCACACAGCTAGTAAGTGTGTCATGTGTCAGAGGCCGGATTTCAGCTCAGGTTCTCCTGACTCTAGGGCCGGTGCTCTGTTCACTGCTCCACCTAGTTGCCCCTCATCCTTTGTTTTTGAAGAGGACCAATGACATCATAGAGTTATTTCTTGACTCATGGGTGAATTGGATTTAAGTGAGGCAGAGAACCATTTTTATCCAAAGATATATAGTCAAAAGAACAATTATCTACATTGGTAATGTCCTAAAAAATCATTCCATTTTCCCAAGTTCCTCATTTCTCTATCAGGAAGTGGGTAGCATGTTTTGTTATTAGTACCTCGGAATTATGGTTTGATAAGACCTCATCAAATAGTATTCTGTCACATTCATATTCCATACCTTGTATATCTGTTCTCAAATTTGCAGGTTCTCCCTCAGATTCCCATTCTTCACCACCTCAAAAAGAGCTAGACATATTTTTGTACATCCATAATTTGTTTTGCTTAGGACTAATCCCTCCCAATATCTAATTTCCCCTCTCCCCTTATTTCCTGTTTCTCTGTTGAGTGAAATATGCTTCTTTATCTATGAGTGTGTGCATATGTGTGTGTGTCTGCATGTGCACCTGCCCATGTATTCTTCCTTCTTTTAATCAATTTTTGATGAGAGTGAGGTTCAAGTGTAAGGTATTTTTCCTCACTCTCTTCTCCTCATTTGCATAGATATCTATTTGTACATCTAAATTATAAGACATGATTTTCCTTAATTTTCTTTTCCTTTTTGCTGCTCCTAGTGTATTCCATTTCTCTTTCCATTCTTTTCTCAAGATTATCAAGACATAATGGAACCACCCCGAAGCCTTGTCTAGTTGGACTCTTCTGAATCTTGATGATGATAAGGTTGAGAGAAAATCATCTTCCCAGGTTTGAATGTAAGCAGTTTATCCTTGTTTAGGGCTTTTTAATTGTTTGTTCAGGTGTACCTTTTATATTTCTCTTCATTCCTATGGATTGTATTTTAAAGTTTCTTCATGGTTCTGGTTTTTTCATTGGCAATGCTTGAAATTTTTCTATTTCATTTCAAATCCATTATTTCTCCTGACCCCTACCTTCAGCATTATACTCAGTTTTGCTGGGTGAGTTATCCTTGCCTCTAAGCCTATATCTCTTGACTTTTAGAATATCACATTCTAACCTTTCCTTCATAGTTCTAGCTGCTAAATCTTGTGTAATCCTGACTGTGACTCCGTTGTTTCTGGCTCTTTATAGTGTTTTTTCTTTGACCTGGAGGCTTTGGCTTTTGGCTTTGATAGTCCTGGGAGTTTTTATTTTAGGGTTTCAGGAGGTGACTGGTGGGTTCTATTTTCACTTTGTCCTATGAGTCTAAGAGATTAGGGCAGTTTTCTTTCTTTTTTTTCCAATGTTTTATTAACTTCTTATTTATATCATTCATTTACACCAGATTTTGAGTTACAAATTTTCTCCCCATTTTCTCCTACTCACCACCCCAAAAATAGCAGTCCCACAGGATATCCTCTCCTCCAATCTGTTCTCTCCCATATTTTCTCCCATATCCCCTTCGACTTTTCCAGGAGGGCACGGTGGATCTCTATGCCCCAATGCCTGTATATCTTATTTCCCAATTACATGTAAAATAGTACTTCAGATTCATTCCCTTCCTTCCTTATCACCCACCCTTACTGGGAAGATAAGCAATTCAGTATAGGTTGTATATGTGTAGCTAATGCAAAACATTACCATAGTAGATATATTGTAAAAGACTGACTATATTTCCCTCCCTCCTATCCCACCTCCCACTTGTTATATCCTGTGCTTTGATCCCATCCCTTTTCAAAAGTGGATGCTTCCAACTTCCCACTCCCCCAGCCTGCCCTCCCTTCCATCATCCCCCCTCTCATCCCCTTCACCCCTACTCTCCTGTAGGGTGAGATACCCTATTTAGCGTGTATGTCATTCCCTCCCTGAGCCAAATTCAATGAGAATAAGGTTGACCCATTCCCTTTTGCCTTCATATTCTTCCCTTCCATTGTAGCCATTTTCCCTACCCCATTCTGTCTCTCCCCATCTCCTCTCATTATATTCTTCTCTCACCTCTTAATTCCACCTTTTAAGTACCATCCCTTCCAATTAAATTGGTTCTGTGCCCTCTATCTATGTATACCTATAAACATATATATACACATTCACATATGTATTCATAAGCCCATATACCCTCCAATATAGACATATATGTGTGTGTGTGTGTGTGTGTGTGTGTGTGTATACATATTTCTATTCCCTTCAACTATTTTCATACTGAGAAAAGTTTCATCAGTACAATTTTTGTTTTTCCATGTAGGAATGTTAATAGTTCAACTTTGATAAGTTCCTTATGATTTCTTTTCCCTGTTTGAGAGAGAGAGAGAACATGCTTCTCTTGCTTCTTGTATCTAAATGTCATATTTTCTATTCAACTCTGGTTTTTTCATCAAGAATACTTGAAAGTCCTCTATTCCACAGAATGACCATATTTTCCCCTGAAACATGATACTCAGTTTTGCTGTGTAGGTGATTCTTGGTTTTAATCCCAGCTCCTTTGCCCTCTGGAATATCATATTCCAGGCCCTTCAATCCCTTAGTGTAGAAGTTGCCAGATCCTGTGTTATCCTGATTGTGTTTCCACAATATTCAAAGTGTTTCTTCCTGACAGCTTGTAACATTTTCTCCTTGACCTGGGAACTCTGGAATTTGGCTCTGATATTCCTAGGAGTTTTCTTTTTGGGATCTTTTTCAAGAGGTGATTGGTGAATTCTTTCAATTTCTATTTTGTCCTCTTGTTCTAGAATATTAGGGCAATTTTCCTTGAGAATTTCTTGAAGGGTGATTTCTAGGCTCTTTTTTTGATCATGGCTTTCAGGTAGTCCAATAATTTTTAAATTATCTCCCCTGTATCTATTTTCCAGGTTAGTGGTTTTTCCAATGAGATATTTTACATTGCCTTCTATTCTTTCATTTGTTTGGATCTGTTTAATAGCATCTTGGTTTCTCATAAAGTCACTAGCTTCCATTTGCTCCAATCTAATTCTGAAGGAATGATTCTCTTCAGTGAGCTTTTGAGATTCTTTTTCCATCTGGCAAATTCAGCTTTTTAAGGCATTCTTATCCTCATTGCCTTTGAGCCTCTTTTGCCATTTGAGTTAATCTATTTTTTTAGGTGTTATTTTCCTCAGTCAGGCTGTTGACTCTCAGTTCATAATTTTCTTGCATTGTTCTAATTTCTCTTCCCAATTTTTCTTCCACTTCTCTTATCTGCTTCTTAAGGTCCTCTATGGTCTGTAACCAGCTTGTATTTTTCTTGGAAGCTTTTGGTGCAGGAGTTCTGGCTTCACTGTCTTCCTCCTGTTCCATGCTTTGATCCTTTTTGTCCTCAAAATAGGAGTGTAATATTGGATTCTCCTGTTTGCTTTGTTTCCTTTGCCTAGTCATGTTGCCACTCACTCGCTTGACCCCTGGGCCTTTTGCCACAATAGGACTCTGCCACCAGACAGGGGAGCTTCTGTCTCAAATGCTGGGGTTTTCTCAGCTGCCAAACGTATTAGTTGGGTGCCCCCTCAATATGCTTTGGCAACTGGTTGCACACCCCAGGACCTCCACCCTAGACTGCAATCCAGATCCAAGCAGGTTAAAGCAAGAGTTATTACCCCTCAGACTGGTCACTTGGTCCCCCTACAGTCTTCAGGCCAGGGGATGAAGCTGCCACCTGGCAATGGCTGTGCCCAGTCTCCTCAGTGGCTTCTCACCCTAGCGGAAAAGGCTGATACACTCCTAAGTACTGGGACCCAAAGTCCACACTGCACTGACCTCCCTCTTTGTTCTTAGCATCTGTGTGTTAATAATTCTGGAAATAGTCACAGCTGCTGGTGTTCTGGAGTCCCTTCAGCTGGTAGTTGGTCAGGCCCTCTCTGGGGCTAAAGCCTCCTGCTTGAGGGGCTGGGGTCAACTCCCAGAGTTCTGTGATGACTGATTTCTGCTGGCCTGCTGGGCTGTCCTCAGAGGGAGGTTAGCTTTTCTGTTTCATTTTGTAGATTCTGTAGCTCCAAAGTTTGTTCCGAGTCCCCTTTTACATAAATTGGAGGTGGTGGGAGCAGGAGCTGTGTGGAGGTCCTGTTTGTACTCCACGATCTTGACTCCTGAGCAGGCAGTTTTCTTTTAAGACTTCTTAAAATACAATGCCTAGACTTTTTTTTTAGTCAAGGCATTCAGATATTCCAATTATTCCTAAATTTTTTTCTTTTCTATTTGTTTTCCAGATCAGTTTATGTTCTGCCTATGAGGTAGCTTGCATTTTTACTGTTTTTTATTTATTTTTTTTATTTTTAGCTCTTTCACTTTGTTTTAATATTTCTTGTGGTTTATTATAATTTTAAGGAAATTATTGCTTTGGGAAGATTTTGTATCTCTTTCATCAATCTATTATTTCTCTTTCTTTTTAAAAATTTTAAAAAATTTATTTGTTTATTTTTAGTTTACAAGATTCAATTCCATAGTTTCTTGAGTTTCAAATTTCCCTTCCTTCCCTCCCCCCACCCCCCAAGATGGCATATAGTCTAGTATAGGATCTGCAAATATCTTCACATTAGACATTAGTCAGGTTACAAAGGTGTATTTTACTGGATGGGGCAAATAATGAAAAGAAAAAGATCAAGTAGTTTGCTTCCATCAGGATTCAAACTCAGTTCTTTCTAGTTATTTCTCTGGAGGTAGGCATCTCTCTCCTTCATGAGTCTTTTGGGATTGACTTATATCACTGCATTGCTAAGAAGAGTCCAGTTTGTCATAGCTGGTCATCACACATATGTTGTGTCTGTGATTGTATACAAATTTCTCCTGGTTCTATTCTTCTCACTCAGCATCAGTTTGTATAAGCCTCTCCAGGTAAATATGAAGTCTGTCTGCTCCTCATTTCTTATGGCACAATAGCATTCCATTACACGAATATACTACAACTTGTTTAGCCATTCCCCAATTGATGGGCACCCCTTTAATTTCCAATTCTTTGCAATCACGAAAAGAGTTGCTATAAATATTTTTGTACATATGGTTCTTCCTCCCACTTCTATGATCTCTTTGGGATATAACCCTAGAAGTAGTATTGCTGGGTCAAAGGGTATGAAATTATTTATAGCCCTTTGGGCATAATTCCAGATTGCTCTCCAGAATGGTTGGATAAGGTCACAACTCCACCAGCAATGCATTAGTGTTCTAATTTGCCCACATCCTCTCCAGCATTTGTCATTTTCCTGTTTTGTCATCTTAGCCAATCTGACTGGAGTGATGTGGTATCTCAGAGTTGTTTTGATTTGCATTTCTCTAATCAAAAGTGATTTAGAGCATTTCTTCATATGCTTATAGATATCTTTAATTTCTTTCTCTGAAAACTGCCTGTTCATATCCTTTGACCATTTATCAATTGGGGAATGACTTGTATTCTTATAGATTTGACTTGATCCTCTGTATATTTTAGAAATGAATCCTTTATCAAAGGCATACTTTGTAAAAATTCTTTCCCAATTTCCCACCTCCCCCTTGATCTTGGTTACATTGGCTTTGTTTGTACAGAAATTTTTCAATTTAATGTAGTCAAAATTATCCATTTTGCATTTTATAATGCTCTCTAGTTCTTGTTTGGTCCTAAAGTCTTTCCCTCTCCACAAATCTGACAGGTAAACTATTCCTTGCTTTCCCAGATTGCTTACAGTATCATCCTTTATACCTAGATTAAGCACCCATTTAGACTTGATTTTGGTATATGCTGTTAGATAATGATCTATGCCCAGTTTCTGCCACATTATATTCCAGTTTTCCCAGCAGTTTTTGTCAAATAGTGCATTCTTATCCCAAAAACTGGGGTCTTTGCATTTATCAAACAATAGATTACTATATTCATTAACTGCTGGATCTCCTGTGCCCAGTCTATTCCATTGATCCACTACTCTACTCCTCTGCTCGTACCAAGGAATTTTGATGGCTACTGCTGTATAATACAGATTAAAATCTTGTATAGCTAGTCCACCTTCCCTAGCATTTCTTTTCATTAATTCCCTCAATATTCTAGACTGTTTGTTCTTCCAAATAAATTTTGTTACTATTTTGTCTTACCCTATAAAGTAGTTTTTTGGTAAATTGATTGGTATGGCACTAAATATATAATTTAATTTGGGTAAAATTGTCATTTTTATTATATTAACTAGACCCAGCCATCAGCAACTGATATTTTTCCAATTAGTTAGATTTGATTTTATTTGTGTGAGAAGTGTTTTGTAGTTGTGATCATATAGGTCCTGGGTTTGTTTTGGCAGGTAGATTCCCCAATATTTTATAATGTCTACAGTGACTTTAAATGGGATTTCTCTTTCTATCTCTTGCTGTTGAGTTTCATTAGAGATATACAGGAATGCTGAGGATTTATGTGGGTTTATTTTAGATCCTGCAACTTTGCCAAATTTATTTATCATCTCAAGTAGTTTTTTACTTGATTCTCTAAGATTCTCTAAGTATATCATCATATCATCTGCAAAGAGTGATAGCTTGGTCTCTTCTTTGCCTAATTTGATTCCTTTGATTTCTTTTTCTTCTCTAATTGCTACTGCTAACGTTTCTAGTACCAGATTGAATAAGAGGGGTGATAGTGGACACCATTGTTTCACTCCTGATCTTATTGGACATGCTTCTAGTTTATCCCCATTGCATATAATACTTGCTGATGGTTTTAAGTAGATGCTATCTACTATTTTAAGGAAGGCTCTATTTATTCCTATACTTTCTAGTATTTTTAATAGGAATGGATGTTGTACTTTGTCAAAAAGCCTTTTCTGCATCTATTGAGATAATCATGTAGTTTCTGCTAGTTTTATTGTTGATATGCTCAATTATACTGATGGTTTTCCTAATATTAAACCATCCTTGCATTCCTGGAATAAATCCTACCTGATCCAAGTGCATTATTCTTGTGATAAGTTGTTGCAGCCTTTTAGCTAATATTTTATTTAAAATTTTTGCATCTAAATTCATGAGGGAAATTGGTCTATAATTTTCTTTCTCTGTTTTATCTCTTCCTGATTTAGGAATCAGCACCATATTTGTGTCATAGAAAGAATTTGGTAGGACTCCTTCTCCACTAATTTTCCCAAATAGTTTGTAGAGTATTGGAATCAATTGTTCTTTAAATGTTTGATATAATTCACTAGTAAACCCATCTGGCCCTGGGGATTTTTTCCTAGGGAGTTCACTGATGGCTTGTTTGATTTCTTTTTCTGAGATGGGATTATTTAAGTAATTCACTTCCTCTTCAGTTACTCTGGGCAACTTGCATTTTTGTAAATATTCATCCATTTCCCTAAGATTGTCATATTTATGTGCATACAATTGGGAAAAATAATTCCTAATTATTGTTTTGATTTCCTCTTCATTGGAGGTAGATTCACCCTTTTCATTTTTGATACTCATAATTTGGTTTTCTTTCTTTTTTTTTATCATATTGACTAAGGGTCTCTTCATTTTATTGGTTTTTTAATAAAACCAGCTCTTAGTCTTATTTATTAATTCAATAGTTTTCTTAATTTCAATTTTATTAATCTCTCCTTTGGTTTTCAATATTTCTAATTTAATACTAAAATGGTGATTTTCAATTTGTTCTTTTTCTAGCTTTTTCAATTGCATGTCCAATTCATTTACCTTCCTTTTCTCTAATTTATTCATGTATGCACTCAGAGATATAAAACTTCCCCTAAGAACTTCCTTTAATGCATCCCACAAATTTTGGTATGTTGTCTCATTATTATCATTATCTTGAGAATGAAATTACTGATTGTATCTATAATTTCTTGTTTGACCCATTCATTCTTTAGGATTAATTGTTCAATTTCCAATTCGTTTTTAGTCTATCTTTCCATGGCCCTTTATTGCATATAATTTTTATTGCATCCTGATCTGAGGATGATGCATTTAATACTTCTGCCTTTCTTCACTGAATTGTGAGGTTTTTATGCCCTAGTATATGGTCTATTTTTGAGTATGTACCATGCACTGCTGAGAAGAAAGTAAATTCCTTTTTATCCCCATTCAATTTTCTCCAGAGATCTATCATATCTAGTCTCTCTAAAATTCTGTTCACCTCCTTAACTTCTTTCTTGCTTATTTTGAGGTTAGATTTATCAAGTTCAGAAAGGGGGAGATTAAGGTCCCTCACTAGTATAGTTTTGCTATCTATTTCTGCCTCTAATTCCTTTAACTTCTCCTCTAGGAATTTGGGTGCTATACCACTTGGTGCATATATGTTAAGTAATGAAATTGCTTCATTCTCGATGGTGCCTTTTAGTAGGATATAGTTTCCCTCCTTATCTCTTTTAATTAGATCTATTTTTGCTTTTGCTTTATCTGAGATAAGGATTGCTACCCCTGCTTTTTTTTTACTTTAGCTGAGGCATAATAAATTCTACTCCAGCCTTTTACCTTTACCCTGTGGGTATCCCTTTGTTTCAAATGTGTTTCTTGTAGAGAGAATATTGTAGGATTATGGTTTTTAATCCATTCTGCTATCTGCCTCTGTTTTATGGGAGAGTTCATCCCATTCACATTCACAGTAATGATGCCTATCTGTCTCTTCCCCTCCATCCTATTCCCTCCTCTGCTTATGTTTTTGTTTCTTCCTTCTCCCTTCCCCTCCTTGAAGTTTTCCCTTTTGACCGCCCCCTCCCTCAGTGTTCCCACCCAGTGACCACCCTTCTTTACCTACCCTCTCCCCTTACTACTATTTCCCTCCCCTCTAATCCCCCCTTTAGTCTCCTCCTTTTCATCTGCCCCCCCCCCCTTACCCTCCTATTGCCTATAGGACACAATAAATTTTTATACTTATCAGAGTAAGTTACTCCCCGTTTGATACCAAACCAAATGAGAGTAAATTTCAAACAGTGCTCCTCTCCCTCCCTCCTTTTCCTCTACTTAATGAATTTACATGTCTACTCACATTAGAATCTTAAACTTTACTGATTAAGTTGTTCCCTTTTTGAACCAGAACCAATGAGAATAGTGTTTAAATGTTGTTCCTCTCCCTCTTTCTTTACCCTCTACTATAGTGTGTTTTTATGCCTCTTCGAATGGCATACTTTACCTTTTCGTATCTCATCCTTTCCTTTTATCCCATTACAGTCCCTTTGATCCCCTTAATAAGGGTTTTGTTGTTTTTTTTTTTTTTTTGCCTTTTGGAGGGCAATTGGGGATAAGTAACTTGCCCAAGGTCACACGGATAGGTTTTTGTTTGTGTGTGTGTTAAGTGTCTGAGGATGGATCAGAACTCAGGTCCTTCTGACTCCAGGGCTGATGCTCTACTCACTGTGCCACCTCACCGCCCCGTTTTTTTTTTTTTTTAATCTTCAGGTTAGTTCATTCATACCCACACCCTCTATCTATGTGTAACCCTTTTGAAGGTCACGATAAATACATAACTTTCAATACTGACAGTTATCAGCTCCTCATATAGGGATGTGAATATTTTGCTCTTGTTGCATATCAGGTTATGTGCATGTGTGCATGAGTGTGGGTGTGTGCATGTATGTATGTGTGAGTCTGTTTCCCTTGTTTACCTTTTTATGTCTTTCTTGAGTCTTGTAATTGGAGATCAAATTTTCCATTGAGCTCTGGCTTTTTCATCAGGAAAGTCTGGAAGTCCCTTATTTCATTAAACGACCATCTTCTTGCCTGAAAGATTATGCTCACTTTTGCCAGGTAGTTAATCCTTGGTTGTAGTCCTAGCTCTCTTGCCTTACAAAATATCAAATTCCAATCCCTCCGACCTTTTATTGTAGAAGCTGCTAGGTCCTGTGTGATCCTGACTGTAGTTCTGCGATATTTAAATTGTTTCTTTTTGGCTGCTTGCAGTATTTTTTCCTTAATCTTGTAATTCTGAAATTTGGCTATTATATTTCTTGGAGTTTTCAATTTGGGATCTCTTTCAGGAGGAATCTGGTGAATTCTTTCGATAACTATTTTATCTTCTGATTCTAGGACTTCAGGAGAGTTTTTTTTTTTGCTTTTTTGGAGGGCAGTTGGGGTTAAGTAACTTGCCCAAGGTCACACGGCTAGGTTTTTGTTTGTGTGTGTGTTAAGTGTCTGAGGATGGATCCGAACTCAGGTCCTTCTGACTCCAGGGCTGACGCTCTACTCACTGTGCCACCTAGCCACCCCAGGACAGTTTTCTTTGACAGTCTCTTGGAGGGTGTTGTCTAGGCTGCTTTTTTCATCATAGCTTTCCAGTAACCCAATAATTCTTAAGTTATCTCTTCTGGATCTGTTCTCTAGGTCAGTTGTTTTTCCAGTGAGATATTTTACACTTTCTTCCAATTTTTCAATCTTTATGTTTTCTTTGATTGACTGTTGGTGCATCATAGAGTTCTGAGTTTCAATTTAATTTTTAGCAAATTATAGTCTTTGCTAAGTTTCTGAAGGTCCGTTTTTAGGGAGGTATTTTCTCCAATTACTTCACTAATTTTACTTTTTTGTTGTTAATTAAAATATTTATTTAGTACTTAATTTTCCTCATTTACATGTAAAAACAATCATTTAAGATTCATTTTTTAAAACTTTGATTTCCAAATTCTCTCCTTCCCTTCCTGCCTTCCCTCATTGAGAAGGCAAGCAATTAGATAGAGGTCATACATAAAACATATTTCCATATTAGCCATTTTGTAAAAGAAAACAGACCAAAAAACCCTCAAGAAAGTAAAAAAAAGCTTCGATCCATAGTCACACTTCATCAGTCCTCTTTCTGGGGATGGATGGCATTTTTTAAAAAATTTAAACAAATACTTTATTAACTTCTGTTTTACATCATTCATTTCTGCCAGATTTTGAGTTACAATCATTCCCCCCGGCCCCCGGTTTTCCCCTACCCACCCTCCCAGAATAACAGTCCCCCAAGATATCGCTTCCTCCAATCTGCTCTCTCCCATATCCCCTTCGACTTTTCCATTAGAGGAAGGTGAATCTTTGTTTCCCAATGCCTGCACATCTTATTTCCCAATTACAAGCAAAAGAGTATTAATAATAGTATTTACATATATTTGAAACATTTAATCTTAAGACCTTGAATTTCAGATCCATTTCCTTCCTCCCTTGTCACCCATTCCCTCTGGGGAAATAAGTAATTCAGTATATGTTGTACATGTCTAGCTATGCAAAACATTATCAAAGTAGATATATTGTACAAGGCTCCTTATAATTCCCTCCCACTCATCCCACCCCCCACCTGGTGTATTCCCCACTTGATCCTGTCCCTCTTCTATAGTGGGTACTTTCAACCTCCCCTCCCCCCAAGGATGCCCTCCCATCCATCATCCTTCCTTTCATCCCCCTTCCCCCTATTCTGCTGCAGGTTGAGATATCACATTTAGTATGTATGTCATTCTCTCCCTGAACCAAATTCAATGAGAATTTGGTTTTGCCTTTTTGCCTTCCTATTCTTCCCTTCCCTTGCAACCACTTCCCCTTGCTTCTTCTACATGAGATAGTTTACCCTACCCTGTGTCTCCCCATCTCCTCTTGCCACTTTCCTCTCTCACCTCATAATTTCACCCCTTGAGTATCCTCCCTTCCCAACAAATTCAACCTATGCCCTCTATCCATATATAACTGTAACCATATATACACACATTCACATATGTATTCATATGACCATACACCCTTCTTCCATTATTTTCATAGTGAGAAAGATTTCCTCAGTCACAGTTATTGTTTTTCAATATAGGAATGTAAATAGTTCAACTTTGATAAGTTCCTTTTGATTTCTTTTCCCTGATTACCTTCTCAGGCATCTCTTGCTTCTTGCATCTGGATGTCAAATTTTCTATTCAATTCTGTTTTTTTCCTCAAGAATGCTTGAAAGTCCTCTATTCCACTGAATGACCATATTTTCCCCTGAAACAAAATACTCAGTTTTGCTGGGTAGGTGACCCTTGGGTTCATTCCCAGTTCTTTTGCCCTCTGGAATATCATATTCCATGCCCTTCGATCCCTCAGTGTAGAAGCTGCCAGGTCCTGGGCTATTCTGATTGTGTTTCCACAATATTGAAATTGTTTCTTCCTGGCTGCTTGTAGTATTTTCTCCTTGATCTGGGGATTCTGGAACCTGGCTATAATATTCCTGGGAGTTTTCTTTTTGGGATCTTTTTCAGGAGGTGATCTGTGGATTCTTTCAACCTCTATTTTGCCCTCTGGATCTAAAACATCAGGGCAATTTTCCTTGAGAATTTCTTTAAGGATGATTTCTAGGTTCTTTCTTTGATCATGGCTTTCAGGTAGTCCAATAATTTTTAAATTGTCTCTCCTGGATCTATTTTCCAGGTCAGCGGTTTTTCCCATGAGATATTTCACATTGTCTTCTAATCTTTCATTTGTTTGGATCTGCTTAACAGCATCTTGATTTCTCATAAAGTTATTAGCTTCCATTTGCTCCAGTCTAACTCTGAAGGAATGAATCTCCTCAGTGAACTTTTGAGGTTCTTTTTTCCATCTGGCAAATTCGACTTTTTAAGGCATTCTTCTCCTCATTGCCCTTTTGGGCCTCCTTTGCCATTTGAGTTAGTCTATTTTTTAAGGTTTTGTTTTCCTCAGTCGGGCTGTTGACCCTCATTTCATACTTTTCTTGCATCCTTCTCATTTCTCTTTCCAATTTTTCTTCCACTTCTCTTATTTGGTTTTTAAAGTCCTTCTTAAGGTCCTCTGTGGCCTGCAACCCGCTCATGTTTTCCCCTGGGGCTTTTTGAGCAGGACTTCTCACCTAACAGTCCTCTTCCACTATGCTTCGACCCTCTTTGCCCCCAAAGTAGGAGTCTAGGGTTGCATTTTTCTGTTTAATTTGTTTCCTTTGCCTTGGCATGTTGCCACTTAATTACTTGACTTTTGGGCTTGTTGCCACACTATGGCTTTGCCGCCACATAGGGGAATTTTCATCCTGAACGTGTCGGGGGGGCAACTTCCATTTCTGGCAAGCTGGAAACCCACCCACGACCTCCACCCCAGATCACAATCCAGATCCAGGGAGGTTAAAGCAAGAGGGATTATTCCCCAAGACTGATTACTGGATCTCCGTACAGTTCGCAGGCCAGGAGCTGGAGCTGCCTCTGAAAACTACAAAATGGCGTGACTCCTCAGCGGCTTCTAGCCCCCAGGGGAGGAAGCCAACGCCTTCCCCAAATACTGGTCCCAAAGTCCATAGGGCACTAACCTCTCACTTTGTCCTAGGCATGTCCATATTGATAATTCTGGAATCTCCACAGCTGCAGGTGTTCTGGGGTCCCTTCAGCTGGCCGCTGGTCCTGCTGCCCTGGGTCTAAAACTGCGACTCAGGCTCTCGCCTGTGCTCGGCTCCCCGCGCTCTACACATTGTGCTGCTAGTTCCCAGATCACTGTGCTGGTCCTTCCTGCAGGGCTGCTGGGCTGTCTTCAGCGGGAGGTTAGATTCTCTGTGTCATTCTGTGGGTGCTGGGGCTCCAGAAGTTATTTAGAGTCCCCTTTTACATAGTTTGGAGGTAATCTGGGGGCAGGGTGGCTTGAACACACTGTTTCTACTCCACCATCTTGGCTCCTCCCCCCACTAATTTTACTTTTTAAGGATTTGTTTTCTTCAGTGAAACTTTTTTCTTAGTTGGTCACTGCCTCCCTGATTTGGTCTTTAAAATCTTTCTTATGCTCCTCCAAGAATGCTATTTGGGATTGAGACCAGTTCATATTTCCTTCTGTGGTCTCAGGAGTGGGTAAAGAGTCCAAGTTGTCCTGTGTATTTGGTTGTTCTTGACCTACATAATAAGTTTGGATTGATTTTCTTGCCTTCCCCTTCTCCTTCTCAGCTTCCTTCCTTCCCATTGTAATTTCCTATTTCTTAATTTCTCAGGCTGTGAGCTAAGGGCCTCGTCTTTGACTTTGAATGCTGTAGCCTCTGGGTGTCTAGTTTGAGGCTAAGGCAGGAGTCTCAGAGAGGTATGCTGATGTGCACAGTAGTCTGTGGAGGAAGGGTAGTCTGGCCACTGCAGATTTATGCCTCTATACCCCTGGGCTACAGCTTAAGCAGGCTTTTGCTGGTGAGGTGAGGCGGGGAGGGGCTTGCTGGGACCCCTCCCTATCTTCTCTTGAGATTCCTTGAAGCCTCAGTTATACCCCTTCTTGGTGACTCCCAAGCCCGAGGTTATTTCCATTATCTTAAGATTTCTCTCTGGGGGAGACTTATCTTTGGGTTTTCTACTTCATGAAGGAGGAATCAGAGGGGCCAGCTAGTGTTTACTTTGCCATTATAGCCCCTCTATCTATAGGCAGCCAATTTCTAAACTTCCAGGCTGGGGGCTTATAGTCCCAGGAGAAGCTGCTGTCTCTGCTGGGGGCCCTGAGCCCTCTCTTACCTGGTTCCAATGATTCCTCCTGTCCCCTGATGAGATGCAGGTGAGACGGCTTTGATTTGACTTTGGGATTGGTAAATCAGCAGGATGGGGCTTCTTCTCTCTCTGGTGTAGTTTGCTTGTCTGTTCTCAAGTCTGAGTTGTGCAGACCCCACGTGCTCTGCGCTCCCCCTGTCCGGACCCAGGGGGCACTTTCCTGGGCTGGATTCTGCCACGCTCTGTCTCCAAGTGGATTCTGTCACTTCAGAATCTGTTCAGATTCACTTTATAAGGTTTAGTGATGGGATTCACGGAGGAGCTTAGAGAAGTTACTGCTTCCTTTCCACCATCTTGACTACACCCTTCTTCTCTTTCTAATGCTTTCTTCCATAGCCCTCATTTCTTTCCCATTTCCCCCCTCAAGCAATTGATTTAATATATATCTTTACATATATGTATATATGTATAATTTAAAAAAAAATTAACTTGTTTTTAACCCTTGCTGATCTCTTTCAGGAATTTTAATTGAGTTTGTATTCAAACTGTCTTTTTTCCTGAGGCAATGCTTATAGATGTTTGGAATCCTTCCTTTCTGCATTTGGGTCTCCAGGGTCTCTGCTACTATAATAGTTCACCATGATGGGATTAAAAAATGTTTTATTGATGTTTTCTGTTTCTTATAGTACCACAATACTTTACATATCTTTTCCCCTCCCCCTCCTGGAGAGCCTTCCTATATTATAGATAATATTTTTTTGGAGAGGAAAAAATGGCTAATGCAACTGATCAATATATTCAAAAAGTCTGAAAACATGTGCAATGTGTAATAACTGTGGATCTCTCACCTCCACAAAGGGGTAGGGTGGGGGTATCTTCTCATATCTCTTCATTTGATTTTTATAATTTTGCTACATTTACTTCTGCTTTTTGGTGTGGTGTTCTTTCTGTTTATATTGTTGTAGTTACTGTGTATATTATTTTCTTGGCTCTGCTTACTTTGCTCAGCACCAGTCCACATAGATTTTTCCATGCTTTGTATTCATCACACACATAATTTCTTACGGCACCAAAGTATTCCATTAAATTCATGTATCACAATTTGTTTAGCCATTTACCAATTGATAGGTATCTACTTTGCTTCCAATTCTTAGCTATCACAAAAAAAATGCTGCTATAAATATTTTGGAATATATAGATTGATAGCTTCCTTGGGGCATGAGCCCAATAATGAAATCCATCTCATTCAAAAGGTATATATATTTTAGTAATTTTATTTGCATAGCTCCAAATTGTTTTCCAAAATCATTGTACCACTTGAAAGATTCACAAAACTGCCTCTATTCTCACAACCTCTCTAATATCGACTGTTGGCATCATTTGCCTTCCTCTTCCTCCCTCCAGTCTGCAGGGTGTGAGGTGAAACTTCAGTGTTGTTTTGATTTTCATTTATCTTATTATTATTGATTCAGAGCATTTTTTCATGTGACTGTGAATACTTTGTTGTTCTTTTTAGAACTATTTGTTCATATCCTTTGACCATTTATCTAATGGAAAATAACCCTTGATCTTGTATATATTTATTGATTGTTTATATATCTTGGATGCCAAACCTTTATCAGAGAAATATGATCCAAAGATTTTTTTCCCCATTAGACCACTTCCCTGTTGTAATCCAAGTTTTTATTTTAGCTTTTGTAATTTTTGTCTCTGTCTCTTGTTTGGTAGTTTCTAACTTTTTAAATAGTGTGATCTTTAGTATTAAGATTACATATCCATTTAAAATTATTGTAGGATTTGGTATAATGTGTTATCTAAGCCTGATTTCTGCCAGACTGCTTTAAAGTTTTCCCTGCAGTTTTTATCAAAGGGGTGTTTTTCTCTGGGTAGTTTATGTTTTCTACTTTTGCAAACTCTGGGTTATTGAATTCTATTATTTCTGAATTTCCTGTCTACTCTGTATCACTGATTTATCTTTATCTCTATTATTTACCCAAATACCAGATGGTTTTGATGACTTCTGCTTTATTTAATTTAATTTGAAGTTTGAAAGTACTGTTCCACCTGTTTTCTTACTTCTTTTCATCATTTTCCTTGATGTTATAGATCTTTTGTTTTTCCAAATGAATTTTCCTATTATTTTATCAAGCCCTGTAAGGCATCCCCTTGCTAATTTGAATGGTATAGCATTAACATGTAAATTAATTTTGGTAGTATTTTGATTTTTATTATATTGCCATGATCTGGCCTTGAACACTGAACATTCCTCTGGCTATTTAGGTTCTTCTTTATTTTTCAAAGGAGCGTTTTGTAATTGAATTTATACAAATCTTTTGTGTGCTTTAGGAGGCTGCTCCCCAGATATTTTATGCATTTTGTAGTTATTTGAAATGGGATTTTCCTTTCCTTTCTATTCTATTTTGTTATTATTATGTAGAAATGCTATTGATTTTTGAGGATTTATTTTGTAACCTGCAACTTTGATGAAGCTATTAATTATCTCAATTAATATCTTTGCTGATTCACTCTGGCTTTCCCATAAGCCATCATATCATCAGCAAACAGGGATTTATTTTATCATATCATTAGTGATATGATAAAATAATATTAATAATATCATTATTCCTTACCTTGGTTCTCTTGGCTTATTGCTATTCCTAGCATTTCCAGAACCATATCAAACAGTAGTGGGGTAAGTGGGCATCCTTGCTTCATTCCCATATTTATTAGAAAAGGTTCAAGTGTACCCTCGTTGCATTTGATTGTTGCTTTTGATTTAGATAGATGCATTTTATGATATTAAAAAATCCCTCCATGCCTATATTTTATAGTGTTTTTAGCATAAGAGAATGTTGTATGATGTCAAAGACTTTTTCTGTATCCCTGAGATGTTCATGTGGTTTTGGATGTTTTGACTTTTAATGTGATTTAATTATGTTGATTGTTCTCCCAATGCTGAACCATCCTCACATTGTTGGTATTAACTCCTCTTGACCATAATGAATGAGTTATTGGATAAATTGCTGTAGTCTGTTTGATAGGATCTTGTTTAAAATTTTTGAATCAATGTTAATTAAAGATATTGGTGTAATAGTTTTCTTCTGAGTGTTATCTTTCCCCATTTTAGGTATTAAACCACAATTGTCTTATAAAAGGTGCTTAGTAGGGTGTTTACTCTCTCAACTTTTGAGAATAATTTGTATAGTATAGGATTAACTGTTTCTTAAAAGTTTGATGGAATTGTCCTGTGAATCCATCAGACTGAGGAGGTTTTTTCTTTCCCAGTTCATTTTTAGCTGGGTCTATTTCCTTTTCTAAGGTGAGGTTATTTAAGATCTCTATCTAATATTCTGACAGTTTGGGTGTTGTATATTTTTGAAGGTGTTCTTCTATTTCCTTTGTGTTTTTGGTTCTGTTAACATATAATTGTGCATAATATGTTCTTATTCTTGTCTTTTGTTTCTTCTGGTTTTGCTAAGATTTAACCTTGCCCATTTGCTGTTTTGTTGATTTTATTTTCTACTCTTTTCTATTTAAGCAGATTAGCTAAAGGTTGAGCAATTTTATTAGTCTTTTGAAAGAGCTAGCTTTTGGTTTTATTTGTCATTGCTATGTTTTTCCCCACAATATATCTATTTCCTTTCTAATTTTTAATATTTCCTCTTTTATGTTTATTTTAGGTTTAGTTACTTGTTGATTTTATAATAAAATGTATATTTAGTTCATTAATCTCTTTTTCTATTTTGCTAATGTATGATTATAAGGGTGTGATTTTCCTCCTGAGGATTGCTTTG
Source organism: Gymnobelideus leadbeateri (assembly GCA_011680675.1). Classification (NCBI taxonomy): domain Eukaryota; kingdom Metazoa; phylum Chordata; class Mammalia; order Diprotodontia; family Petauridae; genus Gymnobelideus; species Gymnobelideus leadbeateri. The sequence goes on along the minus strand of WOXC01009627.1, from coordinate 259,669 downwards.
CTTACATCCTAGAAATTCTGATATGTTGTTTCATCATTATAATTTTCTTTTAAACAGTTACTAATTGTTTCTATGATTTGTTCTTTGACTCACTCATTATTTAAGATTTCATTATTATGTTTCATTTTGGATTTGTATCTTTTGTTTGTGGTCCTGAAACCAATTTTTATTCTTCTTTCATTATAGTATATAAAGGATATGCTGACTACTTCTGCCTTCTTTGCAATATTTCTGTGTCCTAGGACATATCCAACTTTTGTAAAAGTTCCCATGTGGTGCATAGAAGTGTGTGTGTGTGTATGTGTGTGTGTGTGTGTGTGTGTGTGTGTGTGTGTGTGTGTGTGTGTTTGCTGTCCCATTTAGAAGATGCCTTAAGTCTTTTTATTCTCGTTTCTCCAGAATTTTTTTCAATTTCATATTTTCCCTTTTATCTTTCTGTTAGATTTATCCAATATACAAAACCAAAAGAAAGATATTGAAGTCTCCTGTTACTATTATGTTAATGTCTGTGTCTTCTTGAAGCTCAGATAATGTTTCTTTTATGAATTTGGATGCAAAGGCATTTGGAGCATCTATGGTTATTATTGATATTGGCTTGCCTTTGGCAAGACACCCCTGAGGCCTACTGGTCATAAGATCAGAAAATTGATTAAACAAATGCTTTATTAACTTCTGGTTTACATCATTCATTTCCACCAGATTATGAGTTACATTTTTCCCCCATTTTTTCCCTACCCACCACCCCAGAATAGCAGTCCCACTAGATATCCCCTCATCCAATCTGCTCTCTCCCGTATCTTCTCCCATACCCCCTTCGACTTTGCCATTAGGAAGGTGAATCTCTGAGCCCCACTGCCTGGACATCTTATGAAACATTTAATTTTAAAACTTTGATTTTCAGATCCATTCCCTTCTTCCCTTGTCACCCACTCCCTCTGAGAAGATAAGCAATTCAGTATGTGTTGTACATGTATATCTATGCAAAACATTACCATAGTAGATGTATTGTAAAAGACTGCTTATATTTCCCTCCCACCTGTCTCACCTCCCACCTGGTCCATTCCCTACTTAGATCCTGTCCCTCTTTGATAGTGGGTACTTCTAACCTCCCCTCTCCCCAGAATGCCCTCCCCTCCATCATCCCCCCTCTCATCCCCCTTTCCCCTACTCAGGAGAGTGAGTGAGGGTAAGATATTCCATTTAGTATGTATGTGATTCTCTCCTTGAGCCAACTTCAATGAGAATATGCTTTTGCCTTCCTGTTCTTCCCCTCCCCTGCAAATACTTCCCCTTGCCTCTTCTACATGAGATAGTTTGCTCTACCCCGTCTTTCTCCATCTCCTCTTGCCATTTTCCTCTCTCACCTCTTGACTTCACCCCTTAAGAATGATCCCTTCCTTGGGCCGGCTAGGTGGCGCAGCGAGCAGAGAGCCAGCCCTGGAGCCAGAAGGACCCGAGCTCGGATCCGGCCCCAGACATCCAACACAGAAACAAAAAACCAGCCATGTGAACCCGGGCAAGTCACCCAACCCCAATTGCCCTCCAAAAAAAAAAAATAAATAATCATCCCTTCCCATCAAATTCAACCTGTGCCCTCTATCCATGTATACCTGTGAACATATGCCATGTACCCTTCTTCAATTATTTTCATAATGAGAAAGGTTTCATCAAACACAGTTATTGTTTTTCCATGTAGGACTGTAAATAGTCCAACTTTGATAAGTTCCTTTTGATTTCTTTTCCTTGATTACCTTTTCAAGCATCTCTTGCTTCTTGTGTCTGAATGTCAAATTTTCTATTCAACTCTGGTTTTTTCATCAAGAATGCTTGAAAGTCCTCTATTCCACTGAATGACCATATTTTCCCCTGAAACAAAATACTCAGTTTTGCTGGGTAGGTGACCCTTGGGTTCATTCCCAGTTCTTTTGCCCTCTGGAATATCATATTCCATGCCCTTCGATCCTCAGTGTAGAAGCTGCCAGGTCCTGGGCTATTCTGATTGTGTTTCCACAATATTGAAATTGTTTCTTCCTGGCTGCTTGTAGTATTTTCTCCTTGATCTGGGGATTCTGGAACTTGGCTATAATATTCCTGGGAGTTTTCTTTTGGGGATCTTTTTCAGGAGGTGATCTGTGGATTCTTTCAACCTCTATTTTGCCCTCTGGGTCTAAAACATCAGGGCAATTTTCCTTGAGAATTTCTTTAAGGATGATTTCTAGGTTCTTTCTTTGATCATGGCTTTCAGGTAGTCCAATAATTTTTAAATTGTCTCTCCTGGATCTATTTTCCAGGTCAGTGGTTTTTCCCAATAAGATCAGAAAATTAAAGTTCTAATCCCACCTGAATGGCACCTATATCTCAGAGTTATTGTGAGGATCAAATTAAATAGCATATATAAAGTGCTTTGTAAAACTTAAAGTGCTCTGTAAATGCCAACTATTATTATTATACAGATGAGGAAAATAAGACCCAGAGTGATTGTGATTTTTTGAAGCTGCAAATCTATTGTGTGCAATTTGCTATTTCTTTAAAATGTATAATAAAGTTATCATATAAATGTTTTCCTTTTATTCCCCTTTCCTCCCCTAGCCCCTCTACCCTAGAATTGGTTATCATTAGACACAAATAAGTATGTATATGTGTATATATATATATATATATATATATATATATATATATATATATACACACACACACATATATATGTATGTATATGTATTTATGTATGTTTATGTATATGCATATGTATATGTAAATACTATATGCATTTATTTATCAATTTTTCACTCTGGATTTAGATAGCATTTTCCTTCATATTTCCTTTGTAGTTAATTTGGGTACTTATAATAGTCAAAATGACTTATTTGCTCAAAGTTGTTTTTAAAACAGTATTGCTATTACTGTGTACAATGTTTTCTTAGTTCTGCTCATTTTACTCTTCATGTAAGTCTATCCATGTTTTTCTAAGATCATTAAGTTCATAATTTTTTATAACAGTAGTATTATATCAAAACGGTATACCACAACTTGTGTAGCCATTCTCCAATTGATGGGCATCCCCAGAATTTCCAGTTCTTTGCCACCACAAGGAGAGCTGCTATAAACATTTTAGAACCTTTAGGTTCTTTTCCTTTGGAAATACACCCAGTAATGGTAGTGCTGGGTCAAAGGGTATAGGCAGTTTAATAACTCTTTGGTTGTTCTTTTCTAGGGTCACACAGGTAATAAATAGAAGAACTCAGATTTTAACTAAAGTCCTGGGGGCAGGGCAGAAAAAAGCTGGGGAAGAAAGGGAAGAAGGAAGAGAGAAACACATAAGCATACAGAGAAGTGACAAAAAGATAACAGCCACAGAGAGAGGAAGGAGAATGAGGAAGAGGGGAGAAGAAGATAGAACAAGGGGAGGGGAGAGAGAAAGAAAACACTATAAAATAGTATGAGCAGTAGGTCCCAAGTGAAAGGGTTATCTGCATGGAATAAGGTCAGGAAGGAGCCTCAGGACATGAATGACAGTTTATGTCATTCAGTGGCTTAGTTTGATCCACCGTGGATAAGTGGTTCCTGCTAAAGCCATAGAACCTGACGCTCCCTTGTCTATCTCTTTTCCCAAGTAGAGGGGGAGGGGTGAATTCTGTTCAGCATTGAATACCCGTGTTTCCTTTTCTCTTCTTAAAATCTGGGGCCTGGATGGAAACATCACTTCTGTGAGAATAAAACATTTGATGAAGCTGGGTATCAGCATGATGGTTAGGCCTGCAGAGAAGCCCAAGAAAAGCAGATCATAGCTTGCCTGAGTTAACCCAGGATAAATAATTCAAGGAGCTCATCAAAAAGGTCCATAGATGGAGAGATTTTAATGAATTAGACCCCAAAGCTAGTGAAGTTGTAGTGAAGAGGGGGAAAATATCACCATAGATCTAGTTTTATTCCTAGAGAAATATGAAACTGCAAAAGACTGTATTAAAATTATATTACAGATCTGCCAGAAAAGGAAATTGAAAATTAAAGCTAAACTTCCCTCTCAGACTTGATGCCATTAAGCAGTTTTCCTATTGGATGACCCTTTCAAGACTGGCCAGCTTCATGCCCTAACATGTGAATGAGGCACATTTTCAATTTACCACCCTATTGGCTAACTTAACTATCAGATGAAAAACAGAAGATGGTAAGAAGGGATATTCTATATGAATATGTGTATGACTCTGTAAGGGTTTCTAAAAATGATTATTGGATCTTCTGTTCTTGGTTATAAGAGGCAGCTGCTCAGGGGATATTGGGATTTTAAGAGTACTTTATACCATTTCAATAGGTAATAGGGCCAGTTTACCCACAAAATGCCATCTATAATGATGTGATTCTCTCTCAAACATCTCCCAGATTGATCCTGACATGGTTCTGGCATTTTCCACATTGGATGAGTATAGACAAATATTCCTGATTATGGCTCTATCAATGTCCAATCAATCAGTCATTCCCCAAGCATTTATTAACCACCTAAGTCTATGCCAATCATTGTGCAAGGCACTAGGACAAAAAAGATAAAAATAAATTAATCCTTGCCCTCAGGGATCTTACATTCTCTTGAGAGGAAATAACCCAGACTGTAATGGTAAATGTAATTTGAATTTGAAGTTCCTTTTGTATTGCTAAGCTGAGAGGTACTTAGCACTTAGCAATTCATCAAGCCTCTGTTAAAGAAACAGAAGGTATGCACTCTTGTTGCCAATGTAACAGGAAGGGGTTGTTTCTGAAACAGGAAGGAGCTAATGTGTGTATGTGTGTGTGTGTGTGTGTGTGTGTGTGTGTGTGTGTGTGTAAGGAGAAACCCCTGCTGGGTCAGACATATCTTCTTGGAGCCAGGTTCTGGTGGTGCTGAGAAGCTGCTGAGGAGCTGTTGAGTCTGAGGGCCAGCCAGAGCTGCAGAAGACTGAGGAAGCATGACTTTGGTGTCCATATCTTGTCTGTTTGTGGCTTTGTTGAGCCTTGACTTCCTGGAAACAGAGACTGTGAAGGATTTAAGGTGGACTGGATACTGTGAGCTTCAGTGTGGAACAGGGACTGCATGGAGAGCTGGATAAAGACCTGGGAGCTGTCTGCCTTTAAACCCAGGTGACAGTATGGTGGATCCAGGTAGGACCTGGGACCATGGAAGGGGATCCAGGGAATCTGAGAGATCACCCCAAGTCAAGCTGAAAGGAGATTTTATTTGGATACTGTGTACTGACTGAGAAATTGTAATTTACTAGTGACCCAGGGGTAGAGTCCTTGTGTATTTTCTGATGATTGAATACTGAATGATGACTGAATAGTAATTCATTTGTAACTTGGTGTGCCCTATGAGTGGAGAACTTTGACTTTTGTATTTTTTTTAAACAAATACTTTATTAACTTCTGTTTTACATCATTCATTTCTGCCAGATTTTGAGTTACAATCATTTTCCCCCCATTATTCCCCTACCCAACCTCCCAGAATAGTAGTCCCACAAGATATCACTTCCTCCAATCTGCTCTCTCCCATACCTTCTCCCATACCCCCATCGACTTTTCCATTAGAGGAAGGTGAATCTTTGTGTCCCAATGCCTGCACATCTTATCTCCCTATTACAAGCAAAAGAGTATTAATAATAGTATTTATATATATTTGAAACATTTAATGTTAAGACCTCGAATTTCAGATCCATTTCCTTCCTCCCTTGTCACCCATTCCTTCTTGGGAGATAAGTAATTCAGTATATGTTGTACATGTCTAGCTATGCAAAACATTATCATAGTAGATATATTGTACTAGGCTGCTTATAATTCCCTCCCACTCATTCCACCCGCCACCTGGTCCATTCCCTACATGATCCTGTCCCTCTTCTATAGTGGGTACTTTCAACCTCCCCTCACCCCAAGGATGCCCTCCCATCCATCATCCCTCCTCTCACCCCCCTTCCCCCTATCCTGCTGCAGGTTGAGATATCCCATTTACTGTGTATGTCATTTTCTCCCTGAACCAAATTCAGTGTGAATGTGGTTTTGCCTTTTTAGCCTTCCTTAATCTCCCCCTCCTTTGCAACCACTTCCCCTTGCTTCTTCTACATGGGATAGTTTACCCTACCCTGTCTCTCCCCATCTCCTCTTGCCACTTTCCTCTCTCACCTCATAATTTCATCCCTTGAGTATTCTCCCTTCCCAACAAATTCAACCTATGCCCTCTATCCATATATAACTGTAACCATATACACACACATTCACATATGTATTCATATGACCACACCCCCTTCTTCCATTATTTTCATAGTGAGAAAGGTATCATCAGTCACAGTTACTGCTTTTCCATATAGGAATGAAAATAGTTCAACTTTGATAAGTTCCCCTTGATCTCTCTTCCCCGATTACCTTCTCAGGCATCTCTTCCTTCCTGTGTCTGGATGTCAAATTTTCTATTCAATTCTGGTTTTTTCCTCAAGAATGCTTGAAAGTCCTCTATTCCACTGAATGACCATATTTTCCCCTGAAACAAAATACTCAGTTTTGCTGGATAGGTGACCCTTGGGTTCATTCCCAGTTCTTTTGCCCTCTGGAATATCATATTCCATGCCCTTCGATCCCTCAGTGTAGAAGCTGCCAGGTCCTGGGCTATTCTGATTGTGTTTCCACAATATTGAAATTGTTTCTTCCTGGCTGCTTGTAGTATTTTCTCCTTGATCTGGGGATTCTGGAACCTGGCTATAATATTCCTGGGAGTTTTCTTTTTGGGATCTTTTTCAGGAGGTGATCGGTGGATTCTTTCAACCTCTATTTTGCCCTCTGGATCTAAAACATCAGGGCAGTTTTCCTTGAGAATTTCTTGAAGGGTGATTTCTAGGTTCTTTCTTTGATCATGGCTTCCAGGTAGTCCAATAATTTTTAAATTGTCTCTCCTGGATCTATTTTCCAGGTCAGTGGTTTTTCCCATGAGATATTTCACATTGCCTTCTAATCTTTCATTTGTTTGGATCTGCTTAACAGCATCTTGATTTCTCATAAAGTCATTAGCTTCCATTTGCTCCAGTCTAACTCTGAAGGAATGAATCTCCTCAGTGAACTTTTGAGATTCTTTTTCCATCTGGCAAATTCGACTTTTTAAGGCATTCTTCTCCTCATTGCCCTTTTGGGCCTCCTTTGCCATTTGAGTTAGTCTATTTTTTAAGGTGTTGTTTTCCTCAGTCAGGCTGTTGACCCTCATTTCATACTTTTCCTGCATCCTTCTCATTTCTCTTTCCAATTTTTCCTCCACTTCTCTTATTTGATTTTTAAAGTCCTTCTTAAGGTCCTCTATGGCCTGCAACCCGCTCATGTTTTCCCCTGGGGCTTTTGGAGCAGGACTTCTGACCTCACAGTCCTTTTCCCGCTCTATGCCCCCAAAATAGGAGTCTAGGGTTGCATTTTTCTGTTTCCTTTGCCTTGGCATGTTGCCACTTAATTACTTGACTTTTGGGCTTGTTGCCACACTATGGCTTTAAGGCCAGATAGAGGAATTTTCGTCCCGAACGTGTGGGGGGCAACTTCCGTTTCTGGCAAGCTGTAAACCCACCCACAACTTCCACCCTAGATCACAATCCAGATCCAGGGAGGTTAAAGCAAGAGCGATTACCCCCCAAGACTGATCACTGTATCTCCCCACGATTTGTAGGCTGGGAGCCGGAGTTGCCTCTGAAAACTACAAAATGGCGTGTCTCCTCAGTGGCTTCTAGCCCCCAGGGGAGGGAGCTGACGCATTCCCCAAATACAGGTCCCAAAGTCCATAGGACAGTAACCTCTTACTTTGTCCTAGGCATGTCTATGTTGATAATTCTGGAGTCTCCACAGCTCCTGGTGTTCTGGGGTTCCTCCAGCTGGCTGCTGGCCCTGCTGCCCTGGGGCTAAAACCTTGGCTCACAGGGACCTGGGCTTGGCTCGGCTCCTGCGCTCTGAGCGCTGCCAGGTCCCAGACCTCTGCGCTGGTCCTTCCTGCAGGGCTGCTGGGCTGTCCTCAGCGGGAGGTTAGCTTCTCTGTGTCATTCTGTGGGTGCTGGGGCTCCAGAAGTTGTTCAGAGTCCCCTTTTACATAGTTTGGGGGGAATCTGGGGGCAGAGAGGCCTGGACGAACTGTTTCTACCTACTTTTGTATTTTGTGACCACCTCCTTAAGGATGATTGAATGATTGAGTTACTAAATAAATGATTGTTCTTTGTTCAAAACTTTGTGACCACTGTGGTGAAAACTATGTGGACATTTTAGTGGTAATCTGTTGTGAATGCTGTATTTTGATTTTCTGTGATAAGTTGTAACATTGTGAATGTTGTACCTTGATTTTCTGTGAATGTTTTGCTCTGATTTAGAATTGAATAGAGTGCTCACTATACTGTGTAATTAGAACCTTGAAAAGCTATTCACAGCAGCCATCCTCTGGAAAGCTGTTAGTGCTTGGCTTTACACAAACAAGTAAATTTAAAAATTATATATGCGAAGTAAATACGTAGTCATATTTTTTTAGTATGGTGGTTGGTGTTGGAAGCTAGGGAGAATCAGCAAAGATTCCATGAAGAAAGTAAATGATTCTGGAACTGAACTTTGAAGGAAGCTAGGGATTCTAAGAGGTAGAGGTAAGAATTGAGGATCCTGGAATGCTGGGCATAATAGGCAGCCTGTGCAAAAGCATAGAGAAGAGAGATAAAATATTGCATCAGAGGAATAAGAAGGCCAACATGACTGGATTTTAGAGTGTGTGAAGGGGAAAAATGTTTCATAGGCTAGAAAGGAAGGCTGGGGCCAGGTCATAAAGTACTCTGTGAAGAACTATTTCTGATACCCCCATTGGCCCGGGGGGGGGGCAGTAGCAGACATCCTAGGGCATTTAAATAACCTGGTCTGGTTTTGTCACCTTTCTTCTTTGCCCCCTTTTCCCCCTTCTTTTATCTCTTACAATTCTTATTCCCGTAACTACTTTGAAAAATAGGAGTGAGGAAGAATGCCAGGGTGAAGGGAGATGGACAGACATGCATTTCAATAGTGTGGTCCCATTTCCTCTAGTTCTCACATAAATTTTTTAACTTCATATGATAACTTTCACCCTTGAATGAATACTTTTGAGACATATACGAAAAGTTGAAAGATGTGGAGACTTATGGAAGCACATTCCAGTATTTTATTATCTAGAGGCCGTGGGCTCCTTCTTCAGTAAATCCAAAGGACTCAGCATGCTTCTAGGACAAAAGCATATCTGTGACCTTACCTACTGAACATGACTTCACTGTGCATCTCTGCTTGGGGGAAGATAGTAGATTCTTCAAAGAAATGTCATCCTGCTGTTCTGTCAAAAAAAGTCATCCCTAAAGAACAGAATTGTTTCCTTTTTGTTTTGGACTTCAGAAATAGTGTTTGGTTTGTGATAATAATAATTAAAAATTGATGAGGACATAGAGGTAGAGAATTTGTAAAGGATGAACAATGGCAGCTAGTGCTTTCCTTGGACTGGTTAACTCAGGAAACATCTCAACAGACAAATTAAAGTGATAGACACAGGGAAGAGCCATTGTTTAGGTATTTCATCTGTTATGCAATCATAGTTTTAGAATCAGAAACTTAGAGCATATCAAGTTCAACCTCTTCATTTTATAGGTGAAGAAAATGAGACCCAGAGTGATTGTTCTTTGCCCAAAGTCACACAGATGGTTAGTGGTGGAGCTGGGATAGGAACCTGGATCATCCTGACTCCAATTTTAATTTCCTATCGACTATTCCACACTATGATTGCAGTTATTTTACTATTACTTCCTCACAGGTACCCTCCAGCAATATTTCCCCCCGAAATTTCCCAACACATGCTTCCCTTCCTCCTACTTCATGGTGGTCATGTTTTTATTGACAACATTTTTTTGCACCATTAACATTCATGATCCCCCTCCATTATAAATCCCTCTGATGTCACAAAAAAAAACCAGAATAAAAAGAAACCCTGACTGATTATTGCCCCCCACATTTTACCCCCATTTTCCTACTTGAAAGAGGGATATACATCTCATTACCTATTTTATAGGACTAAGATTGGTTATTGTAATTAATCTATATTCAGCTACCTTTAGGTGTCATTTGTTTATATATTATAGTTATTTCTGTTCTCTTTCTTGTTTCATTATTTTTAGTTTATATGTCTTTCTATATTTTTCTAAATTCTTATTCATGGGGTTACTCATGGTACAATAAATTTTACTACATTCCTATGCCTCAATTTGTTTAGCCATTCACTGATTCATGAGAAATCCCTTTGTTTCCAGTTTTTGGTATGTGTGTGGGACTTTTATCTCTGTCTTTGACCTCCTTGGGGATATGTGTTAATGTAATCATACTAACCATATATATGTCTGTATCAGTCATTTGAGGTCAATTTCCCCCCTCTATTTCCTCTAGCATATCACACCTCACTTTTGTCTTTTCTTAAGACTCTGAACTTCTATAGTATTTACTTTATTCATATTTTCATCACTTAATTATATAGGGAAGCTCTATGGATTATTGTGAAAAGTCTTTGATTGAATGGGGTATGTAAGATCTAACTTATGATCCTGGCTTTGCTATTAAATTCTTGTATGACCTTAGGCAAGAAATTAAATGTCTCCAAGACTCAGTTACCTAATCTGGCATGACAGGAGTAGAATGGATGACCTCTAAGGCCAGCTCCAAGTCTTATAAATTACGATAAAATTATTTTACTATAACAACCCTGTGAGGTAGATGGTACAAAAAGTCATCATTCCATATAGATAAAGAGATTGAGATTCAGAGAGACAAAGGCACTTGTCTAGGGCACACAAGATACTAAATTTCAGAGCCAAGATTAACCTACTAATGTAGGTATGAGCAACCCAACAAAGCTTAGGGGTCTTGTATTCATCTTAAAGTTATTCTCTAGGAAAGCCAATGGTTTATCCTCTTTTATAGTATGTTGTTATGTATTCAGTCTTTACTATTTAATTTTGCCCATCAGGATAATATTTAAATTAATTATATAAGGCTTCAATATTGCTATTCCCTACCACCCCCATCTCATGTAATATATTTTTTATGTACTTACTTTGGTAGCTAAGTGGTGCTGCGGGTAGACTGACAAACCTTGAGTTAGGAAGACCCATCTTTTTGAGTTCAAATCTGGCCTCAGACACTTCCTAGCTGTGTGACCCTGGGCAAGTCACTTAACCCTGTTTACCTCAGTTTCCTAATCAATAAAATGAGCTGGAGAAGGAAATGACAAACCATTCCAGTATCTTTGCCAAGGAAATCCCAAATGGAGTCATTAAGAGTTAGATATGACTGAAACAAATGAGCAAAATATACACATATGTATATATGTGTGAGTTTATACACACATGTGTATATGTGTATGCATATACACATGTGCATACATATACACATACATATATATATGCACAGACATATATTATGTATGTATATATACACATAAACATATGTTTGAGCCCAGTGGAATATAAATTCCTTTAGAGTATTTTGTTTTTCAAATACTTGTTGAATTGACTTAGGTGGGTGAAACAAAGGTTAACAGAGAAAGGGAAGGGTAGTGGATAGGGCTGGAAAGTGATGCTGAGAAATATGAACAGGGACCATGCTAATTTTACATTTTTGGTATTGCTAAGAGACTGGGGTTGGTGTCATATCTGTGAATCTGGGCATTTTATAGAGACTGACTCGGGGTCAGTCTGAAAATAATGGTGAATCTAACTTATAGGTCGATTTAATGCCAATCCTCACCATTGAAAGAGAAAATGGAAACTATTATGTGTAGAAAACATTATGAATAGTAAATACAAATCATTTTCATTAGGGCAACATACTTTCCCAGGAATGGAGTCACTATACCTGTTATTGAGCTTCATGAATCCTTGTTATGAATTCCCCTTATTTATAATGAGCAGGAGTAATGCCAAAAATAATACTTTTGGGGGGACAGTATTATGGGCATGAAGATAAGAGGTTACTTGGAAATGAGGAGACAAAAAGGATTTCAAAAAATTACTTGCTATCAGGAGTAATAAACATAGACTGTTATTATTAAGGACCTTTGAGGCAGGGAACATTAATGGGTAGGGGAGACAGCTAATTGAGTTTTTAAGTTAAAAAAAGAAAGAGTACAACCACCACCACCACCAAAAACCAGGATGGAGATAAATGGAAAAAAAGTAGGAAAATGGAAAATGAGGAAAACAAAGGGACACAGGTATGATGAAAATTGCCCTGCCATTCTGTGGAAAGAGAGCAAGCAAATCTAATGAGTTTCCCTGCTCTCAGTTTTAAAAATAAGACACATTTCTCAGATGTGAAATATGGTCCATTATCTGTCAGTGGTATTCTGGGCTATCTCCAGGCAGCAAATACATGTCATAAAATAAACTGATAACTTTCTCTTCCCTTGTCCCACTCTTTTTTTGAGGGGGTGATAGAGTTCAGATTTAAGCTATTTGGTGGAAAAGGTCTTTGGTAACAATTGTTTTGACCCTTTAAGAGAAATTCATTGACTATTATTTATACATATATATGTCTATATACATGTAGGCATTTATGATGCTTTTTGAATTAGTGCCCCCATTACTAATTTCCCCGTTAAGATGGTAAGCTCCTTGAGGACAAGAACTATCTTTTGCTTCTTTTTGTATTACCAGTGCTTAGCACAGTACTTGTTACATGGTAGACACTTAATACATATTTTTCATCCATTAATACATGTTCCTTATTCCCTCCCTCTAAGTGATGCCACAGTTCATTGAATCCCTTTGTTTGTAGCAGTCTATAACTTTTTGTCTCTTCAGGCTGTCTACATTTGGGTTCATTCTTTGGCTTCACCTCTACCTATAACATAACTTGGCTTTGGAATAGCATTTATCTCTCTCCTCTAACTGCTTTATTTCTTTCTCTATTCTACTTCCTTTTTATCTTATTTCTCTGTTCTCCTTCACTCCCCCTTCCCATCTCTCTGATGCAATCTGGGCTTTGCTAAAGTCCAACATTATGAGAAACTTCTCAATTAGGCCCATCTCTTAGACACTTGATGCTTTGAGAACGATAAGAAATGATGTGGTGAGACTAACTCTGAGCCCCACTCTGTAAGAACCTGAGATAGCCCTGAGTATCCTGAAGCAGATTGGCTGCATTTTAAAACACTTGTTTCGTGGCTGCTAAGCTCTTCTTTTGCGTCTGCATTTTGCAGCTTGCTTGCTTCTCTTGGTTAAGTTGGTCACATAAGCTGACATCGGATGCCAGGCAGCATGTATTTCAGCTTGACAACATTGAAATAATATGCATTAAGCATCCCTTTAGTGGTATTTTTAACCCTTTTAGGCAGTCAGTTCTCTCTGGCCCTTGGTGTGATCTTACTTTTCATAGATTTAGTCTTAGAGAGGAGGGTGTTAACTGTTTCTTATGCTTTATTAGTTCTAGAGACTAATTAGCCTACTTGGCTCTCCATCAGTGGTGCAGATGGACTAGATATTATAGTGGCAGCCACGTGCTCCCTCCCTTCCCCAAAACCCTCACTTTAGAAGGCTGTTAAGTGAATTGCAAGGCACCCTTGTGCCAGGGGCACTGACTATTGGGTTTTGTTGCTTAATAAGGCATTTCTTCAGCCTCTTTCCTGTGCAGTGAGATGACAGAAATCAAGGAAAACAGTGATTGGGACTAGATGGTGGACAGAGTAGGATACTGGGGAAGGCATAGAAACAAAGGGGGTAATAGCAGGTTTGTGAAATATAGAGGCCATTTGAAGGTTTGATGGGTAAGAAAATGCCAGAGATTTGGTAGCATGTAGAATGAATTAATAGATAGCCCAATACTTTGGCTATATAATACAAAAGAAAGCAGATGTTTTTGTGATTCAGCAGACTAGCTAAATTGATTATTCCACTGGATGGACTGGTTGATTCAGACAAAACAGGAAAGACACAGGATATGTAGCCTGAACTCTTGTTTTTAGATGACTAGGCCATTCTCAACTTTGGAATGGTGGTGAGTTTTGTTTGTGTCATATGCAAATGTGTTTTAATAATGCATCAGCATATTCACTGGTTTAATCTGACCCAATCTTCCTTCCCTGTGAATCAAGTAAAATGTCACCTCACACTTATAGAGATTTTTATCAGTGACAAGAAAATAATTTCCCTCATATATATACATAGTGAGATTTTTGTCACTGACAAGAAGATAACACCTTTTACCTTCAAAACTGTTTGTTTTATAGGAAACAATTTAAGATAAAATAGCTTCCCCCTTCCATCCATTTTGTTATTTTACCATCACTGATTTCTGTCTTTCAGTTTTTGGCTTGGCCATATGAACCAATATTCAAAGTGACTGGACTGAGGCTGGTTGAATTCTGGTTTAAAAATCAAGGCATCACAAACTCCTGGGACACAGTTTAGGGTCTGACTATCTTTGTTAGCATTTAGATACATGTTTTGCATTCCCACCAGGGTAGTCTTTGGGCTGGGAGGGGTTGGAGAAGAAGGACCAAAACCAAGGGAAGTGGCAGCCATGCTTAAAATGACCTCAAAAAAATAGTTACATCTTGCTGGTATTGATGACCTCGGTAGGTTATAATTAGAAGCATTCTGCCACATGGGACAGTGACTATGCAGAAAGGCTGACATTCATTGAATCATAGAAGGACAGGACCCTAAAAGTCACTAAGTGAAACCTGTTCATTTTACAGATTGTGAAATTGAGGACCAGAGGGTTTGAATGACTTGCCCAGGGTCATAGAGCTATTAAATGTACAAGGTGAATCTGAATCCAGATTTTCCTGACTCCAAGTCCAACCATCTACCCATTTCTTCTCTCAGATCATGTCTGGACACCAGGAGAGGTCTTGGTCTGTGTGCAATGGGTGACTGGGAGGAAGGTAACAGAACTTGGCATATAAGGACTTAATTTCTAGCCTTGCCTCTTTATTCCCTTTTATACATTTTACATTTTAACCATACTAAAATCCCAGGACTCAGATACCATCTCCCATTTTTGCACTTTGCATATGGGTTATAACTTCATGCCTGGAATGTACTTCCTTTTCACTTTCAATTCTTGGAATTTTTATCTTTGTTTAAAGCTTAGTTGAGGTCTGTTCCTCATGACTATTCCCTCAGTTTCTTCTTATTTGGTTACATGCTCTAATTTTTCCACTCCCACTCCTCCTTTTGACTAGTCAAATGTCAGCTTTTTAAGAGCAGGGATTTTTTTTTTTTGGCTTTGTATTCCTAGCACCTAGGATTGTGCCTAGTAGACAGGAGGCACCAAATAAATGCTTGCTGATAAAGGAGAATGACTAAGGCAGAAATATAGAGCAAAGTATGAGAATAAAAGAGAGAAAACCATTTAGGAAATGAGATATGTGAGGACAAGAGAGAGAAAGAGCTGGCAAGAGACTTGCAAAGGAAGGGCTAGAAGGCACCAGAAACTGGTAGCTTCAGTGTGACTAGCAATCAGGCAGAGTGGGAATTTGAACTCAAGTCCTCTGACTTCCAATTCAGGCTTATTTTCATTTGACCACACTGCATCCTTATGCCTGAGATTTTACAGTAAATCAGTCACTGGCAGCAGTAACATTTAAGACTGGGTCTCTGCAAAGACTCAGTGCTTTTGGTATAAGTCAGCATGGAGTAGGAACATTCTTTAACCATTGGTAAAAGACCTAGGAGGGAACAAAGGAAGACAATTGTAAGAATTCCTTAATTTGAGACAGAAGAGA
Source organism: Gymnobelideus leadbeateri (assembly GCA_011680675.1). Classification (NCBI taxonomy): domain Eukaryota; kingdom Metazoa; phylum Chordata; class Mammalia; order Diprotodontia; family Petauridae; genus Gymnobelideus; species Gymnobelideus leadbeateri. The sequence continues at coordinate 243,918 of WOXC01009627.1, read as the reverse complement.
AAGCACCTTTTAAGATTATGTGCTTTGGTTATGTTAATAGATCAGGGTAAAGATTTCATGATAAACATCCTGACACCCTGGGAGAAACACAGCATTTTTATTATTAGGTTCCATAATCAAGAGAGTGACATTTGAGTCCCCAAGAGGAATGCTGTGAGAATTCATTAGAGCTCTTAGGTGTCCGCCAATGTGACTGCCAAGGAAACATTGCAGTGATGTTATGCTTTTATTTCTGAACCAAGATAGATTTGAATTTGTATCCACAGCAGAGGGAAAGGTGATATGGTTATTAACAGCAATAATTGTGTTATTAATATTTTCAAGGTTATAGAACAGAATATTGGGTGGAAAATCAGCAATTAATTAGTCAATGAGCATTTTAAAAATTGATTACTATGTACTAGGCATTATGCTAAGTTCTGGGGGATATAAAAAAAGTAAAAGCCCTCTTTCTGCTCTTGAGGAACTAACTCTCTAATGGGGTAGATGACTTTTAAATAACTATGTACATACAAGGTATCTACAGACTCTATGAAAGGTGATTGCTAAGGAAGGCCTTAGCAAAAGGGACCCCCCTTGGGAAAGGACCCCCACCCCTTAAGAGGTGAGATTTGAACTGAGTTTTACAGGAAGCCAGGGAAGCTAAGCAGTAAAGAGAGAGAAAGAACAATATAGACCTGGCGCTCAGATGGGAGCAAGTGGACCAATGTGGCTGGTTCAGAGTGTGTGAAGGGGAATGAAGTCTAACAAGATGGGAAAGGGAGAAAGGACCATATTGTTTTTATATTTGATTCTGAAGATAACAAGGAGTATTATTGAGTAGGGAATGACATGATTACATTTGTACTTTAAGAAAATCATTTTTGGAAATGAGTAGAGGATGGATTCAATTGGGGAAAGACTTGAGACAGAGAGACCAATTAGAAGGATATAGCCATAATTCAGATGAGAAGTGATGAGAATTTCTACTATGGGGGTAGCCATGTGAGTGAAGAGGTACTATGAAGGTAGGAACTGCAAGGTCTGACAACAAATTGGATATGTGGGGTCAGTTCTAGTGAGGTAGCAAAGATGACACTGAGGCTTTAGGCCCGGGTGACTAGAAAGATGGTATCCTCAATAATAATACAAAAGTTGGGAAGTGGGGAGGATTTTGGGGAAAAGATAATGAGTTCTATTCTGGACAGTTTAATATTATAATAACTTTGTGATATCCATTTGAGTTGTCCAAAAGGTAGTTGGCCACATGGGAGGAGAGGTTGGGAAAGATGTTAGAGAAGGATATGCAGCTCTGAGACTAAGCTTCATAGATGATAGCTGAAACCATGGGAGTTGATGAGGTCACCAAAGAACACAGGCTAGAGGGAGAAGAAAAGAAGGCCTAGGACAGAGCTTTGGGATCACCAGTGGTTAGTATAAGTGACCTGGATGAAGATCCAGCAAAAGAAACTAGGAAGGAGAACAGGGTAGATAAAAACCAAGAGAACCCAAAGTCACAAAAACCTAGAGAGAGGAGACTATCCAAGAGGAGATGGTTATCAGCAATGTCAGAAGCTTCAGAGAAGTCAGGAGGGATGTATCTTACTTTATGCATTTAACATTATTTTGATAGGGGATCCATAGCCTTCACCTAAAGGTGTCCATTGCACAAAAAGGCTTAAGAACCCCTGGTTTAGGAGAAAGTGAGAGGAGAAGAAAGAAAGGGAACAAACATAGATAGGTTTCTCAAGGAGTCTAAAAGGGGGCATAGATATATCACATGACAGCTAGTGGGGGTGATTAGATCAAGTGAAGGATTTTAAAAATTAATTATTATTATTATTATTTAGTCTTAGGGCTTTAGGGATGTGTAGACAACAGAAAAGTAGCTGGTTGATAGGGAGGGGATAAAGGTTAGAGATAAAGTAGGGAATGATAATGGGGCAATTTATTGCATAAGACAAGGAGGAAATGGAATCAAAGGTATATGCTTAGGGTTCTGACTTCATAAGGAAAAGGACCGCCTTTTCATCGGAGATAGAGTAAGAGGCAGCTTAGTCTAGTGGCAAGCAAACAACTTGGATCTGAGGATTAGTTTTGCCATTAATTGGCTAGCTGTGTGAGCTTTGGCAAATCAACCCTTCTAAGCCTCAATTTATTCAACCATAAAATAAGTAATACAATATTATTCCTATTATGATCATATATTCCAATGCTCAGTTGCACTTGGGGATGGGGATGTGCTCTTCAATGCCACAGATTCTACTTCATCTAGGACTGCTCATCTGGTAAGTTTTAACCATATGTTTTCCATGGGGTTGTCTATCTGATGGTCTGAGGACCAGCCTTTTTTTATTCTGATATTGTGAGGGTAACTGTGGCATGCATGTATATGCCTGTGTATGCACACACAGACATACAAACACACAGTATCACTAATTCAGCATGGGTAGAGCTATGAATCCATCAAATTTGGAAAACAATTCATAATTATATAAGAAAAGTAAAAAAAATTGTTCCTACCCTATGGCCCAGTTAGTTTTTAGCTTAAGGAGGCAAATGATAGCAGATAAAGACTTTTCTGTCTGAGATACTAATAGCAAAGTCATATATAATGTTAACAAGACATTAGAAACAAACTGAGCTCAATGATGCAAGCTGGCTGAACAGTTATATGTGAACATGGAGTCTGTTTGACCAGCCTACTCTATACCTGAGACTCAGGTTCAAATCACTGAGATTTTTATGGCAAATCAAGTGTTTGGCTTGCTCCCACCTAATTTTAAAAATGGGAATTTTTTGAGTTAATTCAGGCCCACATGTTCAGTTGCTCACCATGCTAACCAATCCAGTCAAGCATTAAAATTGCAGTAGTATACAGTCCAATCAGGATGGGAATGAAGGATAAAGCAACAGAAAACAGCATTAGGCACATTCCAAAATGAGCACAATTTCATGACCCTTTCTCTTACAATATTTTGGGACTCATAACTCATACTCCTCCTAGGTCTCAAGTGTGAGAAGGAGGGCATGAACTTGGGCTCTTTATGTAGCCTGGGAGAGTTCCTGAACGTATTCAGGTGCTGAAGACTTTGGGAAAGATTCCATTTCTGCCCAGAATTGCCTGTTTTCCCTGTTCATCTCCCTGCTCTGTAGTCATCTCTCTGCTTGGCTCCAACCTGTCTTTTTTTTTTTTTTGCTTTTTGGAGAGCAATTGGGGTTAAGCAACTTGCCCAAAGTCACAGGGCTAGTTAAATGTTAAGTGTCTGAGGCTGGGTTTGAACTCAGGTCCTCCTGACTTCAGGGCCAAGTTGTCTGTCTTTATGCAGTTCCTCTTCCATCTTGTCTTGGGTCGTGGCTTGGCCTCCACTAGCTGCCCTCATCTCCATTCCTCCCCAACTCCTCTTTGTTCTACATGATCATAAACTCAATCCATTATTCTTCCGTCTTGTTGGTGATAACAACAACAAAACTTCTCCCTCTAGGTATTTGACAGAGAACAGAGTTAAGTGTGGCCTCCTCATCTTAGCTGAAAAAATTTCCCTAAGTGGGCCCTGATGAGCCTTTCCCTTTGTATAGGGTAAAGGGAAGAGGGGAGAGCTGCACATAGGCCAGTGTCACGTTCTCAGGAGTTTCTAGCAACAAAAATAAAGGAATTTTCCTAGGCTGTAGGGATGATAAATATGAAAGATTCAAAGAGTTCATTTTATTCCCCGGACACCTCCTCATCAAATGCCTTGCAACTGGGACCAGAGTCTGGAGGACTTTGCTTTTTCATTTCTGGAATTCCTTGGGTCCCTGCTGTTGTGGGTGTTCACAGAGTCTATGATATCAGACGAGTCCAGACCCAGCCATTCTTCATTTTACTCCCTGGCTATCTCCTCACATACTACCTGTGACATCTTTCTCCTCTCCCTTTCTCCCACTTTCTGATTCTGGAAAAGAAATAATTTTTTTATTTTAAATAAAATCAATACTGCTATGCATACCAGAATCAATGTTAATGTACTCTGTGACACAGTGGATAGAGTGTGGGGTCTGCAACCTCACCTGAGTTCAAATCTGTCAGATATTTACTGGGTGGATTTTCCTGGGCAAGTCACCTAACCGCTGTTTGCCTCAGTTTCCTCCACTGTAAAATAGGGGTTATAAGAGCACTTAATAAATTATTATTCCATTTCCCCTTCCTCTATAGGTCATCTTTGTGACTTTCTGAACCAAAAGATCTCTTTCTCACCCCTATTTCTCTTTATATTCTCTCCCATTATTAGAATGTAAACTTCTTGAGGGCAGGGACCTTCTTTATTTTTGTGTTTAAATTCTAGTGATAATGATGATGATGATAAACAGCTAACATTTATTGCTGAATAAATATTTATTAATACTTACTATGTTCCAGGCTCTGCTAAATGCTTTACAATTCTAATCTCATTTGACCTTCATAATAACTCCGAGAGGTAGGTGTGATTATTATCCCCATTTTGCAGTTGAGAAAACTGAGGCAAATAGAAGTTAAGTGACCTGCCCAGAGTGGCACAGCTAGTAAGTGTCTGAGGCTGGATTTGAACTCAAGGTCTTCCTGACTCCAGGGCCTGCACTCTATCCACTGGGCTACTTAACTCCTTCCAAACTTAGAACAATGCTTAGTATAAGCTTAATAAAATTCAGTTTTTCACTCATGCTTTAATTTAAAGAAATAAGGAAGAATTTATACAAAGTGATGCAGAATAAAGAGAACAGATCCAAAAGAACAGTGGGCATAATGACTGCAATTATATAAATGATGGCTTTAAACCACCACAAAATTCTGATTAAAAAAAATCCCAGTGGATTATATTAGTGCTAATTTATAAAAGTGAAATCACATGACCTTCTTTTCTTTGCAACAAAAGGAAATTAGTGTCAGGTTGCATATACTGTTAGTCACAATTTTTCTTTCATTGTGTTTTGTTTGACTTTCTAGGAATTGTACTTTGTGAGGGTGGTGATGTAAGCTTGTTGATGTGTGTACCATATAATATTTTGAAGGAAATTTAAAAAATCATGCATGCATTGATTACTTTATAGGACTGAGGTCAAAATCAAACCAGATAGTGTGTATAGTTTGTAAAGTGCATTGTAACTGTAAAGTACTACATAAATTTAAGTTAGAGAGGTGGCAGACTAAAGTAGCATTGGATTGGACTCAAGGAAACTTTATGTCCTAGCTTACCAATTTATTAGCTGTGTTGATGTTACATCATTTCAGTGGTGTCCCACTCTTCATGACCCCATTTGGGGTTTTCTTTTTCTTTTCTTTTTTTTCTTTTTGGAGGGCAGTTGGGGTCAGGTAACTTGCCCAAGGTCACACGTTTAGTTTTGTGTGTGTGTGTGTGTGTGTGTGTGTGTGTTAAGTGTCTGAGGACGGATCCGAACTCCGGTCCTTCTGACTCCAGGGCCTGTACTCTACTCACTGCGCCACCTAGCCGGCCCCATTCCCCTCCCCCCCCCCCCATTTGGGGTTTTCTTGGCAAAGATCCTGGAGTAGTTTGCCATTTCCTCCTACAGTTCATTTTACAGATGAGAAAACTGAGTCAAATAGGGTTAAGTGACTTTCCCTGAGTCACACTGCTAAGTGTCTTAGGTCAGATTTGAGATCAGGAAAATGAGTCTTCCTGACTCTAGGCCTGGCACTTTATCAAATGCACCACCTAGAGGCTCTATTAGCTCTGTACATTTAGGTAATTAGTTTAATCTCAGTTAAATCTCAATTTCTTCATCTGTATAAGGAAACAATGTACACGTTACTTAGCTCACAGCACCATTTTGACAAGTTAATAAAATAATTTATAGGCAGCTGAGTGGCTCAGTGGATAGAGCACCAGGCCTGGAGTCAGGAAGACTCATCTTTATGAGTTCAAATCTGGCCTCAGACTCTTACTAGCTGTGGGACCCTGTTCAAGTCACTTAACCTGTTTGGCTTCTGTAAAGTGAGCTGGAGAAAGAAATGGCGTCTTTGCCAAGAAAACCCGAAATGGGGTCACAGAGAGTCAGACATGGATGAAATGACCGAACAACAACAGCAACGCAAAGAAATATGTTATAAAAAGTATTACCCAGTGATTGGTAGAGTACTTGGCAAGTAAATGTTTTAAACGTCTAATTGAATTTCTTAATTCACCCAAGATTTGTTGTGTGCCTATTGAATGCTACTTGTGTACAAAGAGAAAAACAAAATAACTTCTGCCCTCAAAAAGCTTATAGTTCATTTCTGGTTTGAGGAATAGTGGCATGGGGATTGGATTCTAGCCCTGGCTCTCCCACCAACTAGACTTGTGACCTTGAGTCAGTCATTGCATCTCTGTTTACCTCAGTTCCTGTGCCCTTAAAGAATACAGATATAGATGACACTTCCCAGAAGCCCTGGTCCTCATGAAGTTTTCAGACTTCAACCAATATTTGCTATTCCTTGCCAGCTCTAAAGACTTGGTAAGATCTTTTAGTTCTTATTCTTTAAAACTGCAGTATTCAGACTTACTCAAAGTTTTTGAAACTCTCTTTGAAGAAGATGGCTTTATTTTCAGGTGGCACATCCTGTCATTTTTTAGAATTTTCTCAACTATGTTTCATTATGCTACCACCCCCGCCCCCTAAACATCTGAAAAGCAAAAAGCACACCCATTCCGTCTGATAAATGTAGGCTACAAAGAACTCCCTAATCTTATTTCAATAAATGACAATCCGTGGCTGTTGTCCTAATTTCTCTTTTTAAAGATGTCATCCCCGAATGAACACCGATTTTCTCCTGTTTATCTCATTTCCGGTAGCTGAGGAGAGTTTGTACCATGTGGATTACTTCTTATGGTTCCCTTTTCTCTCCACTCTGGTCTCTTTATTTCTTTTTGCTTTACCCTCTTCTCACACCAACTCCTTCCTGTTCCCCTTTCTCCCTCTTGCCATCTATCTTCTCACAGCACAGCAGAGTTCCTGACCCCCAAACTCCTCTACAATGTGCCCAGTCAGCCGGGTGGTCCTCTGGCCCTTACTTGAAGACCTCAGATGCTGGGGAACTCAGTGCCCTCTGCAGCAATCCAGTCTGCTTTTGGACACTGCTCACTGTTAGAAAATTTTTCTTTGAGAACAAGTTTGCTTCTGCTCCTTCCTCCTATTATTGCTGATTCTTCCATCTGGGACAAAGCAGGATGATATTAATTCCTCTTCCATGTGATAGCCTTTAAAATACTTAAATGTAGTCATTATGTTTCCCCTGTCTTCTCTTCTCTAAGCTAAGTATTCTCAGTTCCTTCAACAGTTTTTCATATTGTATATTCTCAAGGAGGGCAGTTATGTGGCACAGTGGATAGAATACTGCCCCTAGAGTCAGGAAGATGCATCTTCATTAGTTCAGATCTGGTCTCAGACACTTACTAGCTTGTGTGGTCCTGGGCAAGTCACTTAACCCTCTTTGCCTCAGTTTCCTCATCTGTAAATGAGCCAGAGAAGGAAATGGCAAACTATTCTAGTATCTTTGCTAAGAAAACCCCAAATGGCATCATGACCAAAATGACTAAACAGCAACAATATTCTTCAGGTCTTTGATCATTCTGGTTGTCATCTTTAAGATGTACTTTAGTTAACTGGTGTCCTTCATTCTTTTTTCTTCTTCTTTTTCTTTTGCTCTTATATACCTCATATTGTCACAGTCATATCTACTTATTCCTATCCATGGATAATGATTTATTTTTTATTTTTTTGCTTTTTTTTGGAGGGCAATTAGGGTTAAGTAACTTGCCCAAGGTCACATGGCTAGGTTGTGTGTGTGTGTGTGTGTGTGTGTGTGTGTGTGTGTGTGTGTGAAGTGTCTGAGGCTGGATCCAAACTCAGGTCCTCCTGACTCTGGGCCAGCACTTTACTCATTGTGCCACCTAGCTGCCCCCGTGGATACTGTTTTACAACCTTTGTTTTTTGTTTTTTGTTTTTTTTTTTTCAGTGAACACACAGGCTATGCTCAGTTTTATATTATACACCAGCCGAGTCAACAGACAGGGCTGAATCTAATTAAGTTTGTGTTTCATGTGTCTATTTGTGAAGTTGATTTTTCGAACTCAAACATAAGATTTTACATTTACACCCATTAAATTCACCTGAAAAGGTTCAGTCTATTGTTCTAGCCTTTTGTGATTTTTCTGTGTCCTGAATTTGCCATCCAATGAATTTTCTACCTTATTCAGTTTCCTGTCATCTGAAAAATCTGATAAACTCACTATATGTTCATCTACATCCCTGTTAAAAAGTTTGAACAGATTAGATCTAAGGACAAGTCCCTGGGACAGTCTATTAGAGCAGTCCTTCAAGGTTGCTGACATTCATTGATTTGGTAGAATAGCTCTTTGGTCTTACCATTCAACCAATCCCAAATCCACCTAAATGTGCCAAAATCCAGCCCACATCTCTCCATCTTGTTCTCAAGGATATAGTGGGATACTTTGTCAAGTGCTGGCTGAAATCCAAATGTACTATGTTTATTATATATTATATGCTTATTAGTTTAGTAATACTGTCAAAAGGAGGAAGTGAGATTACCTAGTCATAACATCATCTTAAAAGAATTAAACAAGCCCCCAACCCCCCAAACCAAATCTATTTTCTTGATTCTTTTTACTTGTATGTCATTGGCAGAAATATACCCTCCCAGCCTCCAAACTGAAGCCTACTTTGTATCAAATTAACATGACTAAATCAAAACAAATAGCTCTCTCACAAAAACAAAACAAAACAAAACATGTATATACCATTTTGCCTTTTTAGTTCCCTAACTTTCTGCCTGAAGAAGGGAGAAATTTCATTCTTTTCTTTTTTAAAAAGTAAAACTTTATTGATACATTTATGTTACCTGTCTTTTCTGGTGTATCTTTTCCTCCTTAAATTCCTGGATAACTACTCCCTATAAAAAAGAATTTAAAAAAAGGGGAAAAAAGTTCAGCAAAACTAACCAACATATCAAAAAAGTCTGACATTATATTTAGTGTTTCAGAGCATTGTAAAAAGCTAGCTGCTTTTTTTTTTTTTTTTTGCTTTTTGGAGGACAATTGGAGTTAAGTAACTTTCCCAAGGTCACACAGCTAGGGGTGTGTGTTTGTGTGTGTTAAGTGTCTGAGGCAGGATCCGAACTCAGGTCCTTCTGATTCCAGGCCAGCGCTCTACTCACTGTGCCACCTAGCCACCCCCAGCTAGCTGCTTTTTATAAATAACATTGAAGCATTAAATTTGCATCGATTATTATTGTTGTTATTTATCTCTACATCACTGCAGTCATTGTATATATTGTCTTCTTTGTTTTTCTTATTTCAATTTGCAGCAATTCATATGTCTTCCCATGCTTTTCTGTATTAATCATTTTCTTGTAGCACTTAAATATTCCATTATGTTCATGTATCACAACTTGTTTTGCCAATCCCCAGTTAATTAATCTTTATTTTATTTCCAGTTATTTTCAACTACAAAAAATGCCGCTAAAATGTTTTGATATTTATGAGGTCTTTCTTTTTCTCATTGACCTCCTTGAATATATATGATATTTCTAGGAAAAAAGGTAGGGAAATTTATTCCTTCTCTTTACATAATCCTGAATTGCTTTCCAGAATGGTAATCCACGGCTCCATCAATAGTACATTTGTGTGAACTTTCCAGTATTGGCTAGTCCCATCTTTTATCATCTTTGACAATTTTCTGGGTGTGAGGTCACAGTTGAGAATTTGATTTGTATTCATCTTTCACAAGATTATTAATACTTTTCAGTTTTTCTTTTGAGAACTATTCATTCATATCCTTTGGTCACTTAGGAGATATACTTCATCATCTGATCTCTTGGACAATCAGTTTTTCAGTTGATCAAAATTTGGTTTCATTTACATTTTGTAAACTTTTTTCTTTCAGTTCTCTTATTTCATTCTGCATCGTCATATAAATGTTCCCATGTTTCTCTGAATTGATATACCATCAATTGGATGTACCATCATTCCCCTTCCTCCTCTTTTCCCTCTTTCCCTATTATTTCATCTTGATGAATGCATATTAGTTTCTGACTATCATCACTTCCCCTGTTAGATGCTTATGAATTGTTTCTTCAGTAATTTATTCTAAAATTTTTGCAAGAATTGAAGTTCAGCCAATCAATTTTAGTTGGAAGGATTTACCTTCTTTGTATTTAGAAAGAAATTGAGAAATTTGCTTGTCTCTAGTTCTGCAGCATCTTTTCTCCAGGGGTTTTTCAAAGGTCACTAATAGCAGCTCAACAACCCCATCTACACATTAGTTCATCTAACTTAACATCACTGAGAGCAGCTAAGAGCTCTTCTAGAATCATCTCCCTTATTTTGGATTTCGATTCACCGCTAACCATTTTTGTACCATATTTGCCTAATGGAAAAGCATTCTTTGTAGTATGATGATAATAATAATAATAATAATAATAATAATAATAATGATAATAATAAGAGTTGACTGCTTTCTTTAGGCAAGGATTAGGTAATTAAAATTAAAAAAATAATTTACAAAATTCTATTTTTTTCTTCTCAGTCCCCCCACTTGGAAAAGAAAAAAGACAATAAAGAACCCCATAGCAAATACACATACTAAAGCAAAACAAATTGCCACATTGGCTATTTTCCCCCAAATCTCAAATTCCCCATTTTGTCTTTGTGTCTTCAGGATAGTAAAGTACCTTACATCTAGAATTTAATAAATGTTTATTGTATCATAGAATTTAGAGCTGAAAGGGATATTATAGATAATTTTCTACTTATAATGAGGAAACTGAAGATCAGGGTCTTGACTAAGATCACATTGGTAGTAAGAAGCAAAACTAGGATCCAAATTCTTGGATTCTTATCATGATGAATTCAGTAGATTTTCCATAGCACTCAAAGTAATGCTACCCTATATGCCTCAGGCAGTATCATCATTCCATCTAAACCAAGCACAGGTTTCTTGTCAGGACAGCTCTTTGTAAGCCTCAGTGTTTATGTAAAAGTCAGCTATCATCACCATCTTTATCTTCATCATCATCACCATTATCAGCATCATCATTCATACAGACATGCCAGATACTCCTTGCCAGTCCAAGGCCATTGTCTTAAAGATGTCATTGGGTTTTCCTTAATATTTGCTTTCTTTTTGCTCAGAACATTGCTATCAGATGCACAGAATAAGTTCAAGTCATTTAAACTATTTCTAAAAGTCTTCGACCTTTCTTCCAAATATTCTCACACCTTCTCCCTTCTTTCTTACTTTAGTCATATGTAAGCATCCTCAAGGGTTCAGCTCTTTAACACCTAGAGAGCATAGACTGGCAGTGTTCACAGGAAAACCCCTGGGTTCTAGTCTTGTCTCTGACACAGACTGGCTGTGTACAATCCTAGGGAAGAGTCTCAGTGCTCCAGGAAGCTCTCAGATGATCATCTGCAGAGTAGGTGCTGACCCTCATTGGTAGAGGGAGTTTTCTTGAATAGCATATCACAGGTTCAGCCACTTTCCCTCTTCCTAATACACTGTACTTTACTTTCAAGAGTTAACATCAGCTAGTCAGTTCACTTGTTGCTTTGAGGTAAGCATCATTCTGAATTGTAACTTGTATGTGTACTAGTTTATATTTCAAATTTGCTACTGTTCTCTGCATTTTTTAATGTGTAGTACTTTTGTTTTGTACCCCTACTGTTTCTGTTCAATTTTGTCATCTTGTATTTTCACACACAGAGCACGTGTGGAAAGGATTATTTGGTTTGCAGCTGCTATTTGAAAAGCCCATTGTTCGTCCTTCAAAGGGGACTTGAACTCCTTACTCAAAAAGAGATGTGTGTTTGTTCAGTTGATGCAAGTGTTTGAAGGTCAGGATCTGTGGAGCGAGACTTGTGTGCAGGATGGGTAGAGAGACCAGATTCAGGTTGGTTCCTCCAAACTGTCATAGCCACTTGTCTTCTGGGACTCCTAAAACCCTCACAGTTTCTTTTCCCTGATGGTTCCTGAACTCCTGTTCATTCCTAGATTCTTCCCTAAGCATAATGTAAGCCCCCTGAGGGTCAATAGGTTTATTTCTTTGCTATGGTATCCCTACCATATAATATATACTTTAATACCCTCAGCAGTACAAATTGATATCAGTCTATACCTTCTCATCACCCATAACTCTTGTTCATGTCTTCTTACAAATCTTCCATTCACAGTGCTGAGGTCTTGTATAGTTATTGTTTGTCCTTTGTTCTTGAAGAGAACCAATGACATCAGGAGGGTGGTGTCTTGACTTGCAAATGAATTGGATTTAAGTGAGGCAGGGCTGTGAAAAGTCATCAGCCTTGCTCTCTCCTCCAAAGTCATCTGAGTCCAGTGGAAAGACTTAGGTCAGGAAGACTAATGATGGCCCCAGATGCAGTGGGAGACCTTGGCCTTTTTAAGCTAGGTCCTTCGTTGGTCTCAGTTTGTCTGAGGAAATGCTCATATGTAATTAAAGGTTAGGTAAGAATTGAGGCAAAAGATAGTTTAGTTGTCCTTCATAAAGGAAAAAAAGAGGAAGACCCTCAGAGTTTCTGGCCAGAACAGAAAGGCCTTGTAGGCCTTGCATTATAGATGCTTGATAGAGAATCTTTGGATTTAATTAAATTGAATTAAATTTTGTGTTATAAGATTGGCATCCTAGTACCCCATTTCCCTTCCAGTTGCTCAAGTTCCAAGTTTTTGATTCACAGTTTGACAACTAGATTGTAATCTGTGCCCTCTTTGATTGCAATAATCAGATTGTTTCCCACAAGGTTATATTCGACAAGTATGGTTCTTTGACTTCCTGACCCCAATCTCTGAAGTTCTCTAAATTAGATGTCATTAGCTCCTGGGACAGGATTTGTCTTGCTACCCTTGGGTACTTCTTCAGTGCTGGCCTTCTGCTTTCATAGCTGTTCTACTCTTGACCTGTGACCTTGGGTTAATCCCCAGACTTTCTGGAAATACAATGTCATAACTGACACAGAATTAGTAAATTCAATGGGACCTACTGCAGGGATGGGTAACTCATTCTCTGCATTTGCATCTGAGGGTAAGGATATAAACAGCCCTCTCATCTCCTGGAAGCAGTTTCTGTAGTGTCTTCCAAGTCGGGGATGCCACCGTAGCTGACCAAGGCACATGTCACACCCACATTATGCCAGGCTCATAAGTTTTGTTTTGTTTTTGCTTTTTGGAGTGGGGAGGGTAGGGCAATTGGGGTTAAGTGACTTGCCCAGGGTCACACAGATAGTTTTGTGTTAAGTGTCTGAGACTGGATTTGAACTCAGGTCCTCCTGACTCCAGGGCCAGTGCTCTATTCATTGCACCACCTAACTGCTCCCAGGCTCATAAATTTCAGAACTCAAAGTCCAGCTTCCTTATTTTACAGTTGAGAAAGCTGAGGTATAGAGAGCTGAAGTAATATGATTTGCCCTATACCATACAGTGTGGAGCAGAGGCAGGTCCTCTGCATCCAGCTTTAGGACTTTTTCTACTAATCACAATATGGATCCGTTAACATCAATCAGACAAAAACCCCATCCCTGACCATGCTTGAAAATGTCAACCAGTGGTTCAATGGGCCTCATGAGAAAGTTTAGATACAGTAAATCAGTCTTAATTCAGCCCTACTAAGAGGAAATGATCACAAAAAGTATACTTTGATGGCTGCTTGGTAGGTAGCATCCTCACTGTGTTTTCAGTGCAGATTCTTATCTATGTCTGTATCTCTGGCTGTCCTGCAATCATTATTTCTCTGTCCAAAGACTTTTGACCCTGAAACATATGAGAAGGCTGTCTGCTTAACCATTCTTGGCAGTATTATTATTATCAACATTCCAGTTATTTATAAAGGGGATGGCATAGTAACACCATACTCCCACTCAGCTCTAATCAGAACAATAGTGGCTCTAAGGAATCCTGCTGACAGGATTGTGGAAGCCATTTTCTGTTGTTCACAGGGAAGGATTCCTTTGATTACAAACTGATTCATCTCTTTGCAAGGGACTGGGTCATTTACCTTCAAATTTGTTGTAGAATTTGGAATGCAGAAAGTACTGGGTTGCCTCCAACTGCTGGAGAGAAGTAGCTGAAATGCAGGCAAACCAAGGAATAATATTACTAGAATCATGTGACCTCTCTAGACCTGAAAAAGTAGGTAAATCTTAAACCTTTAGTTTCCCTCTCTTCATACTTTAGGAAAGGGAAGTACTCTTCTATTCTTCTCTGGGCACTTCTCTCTTTCTCTCTATGTATATATATGGCCATAGGTAATGTGAGATTTTGTTTTGCTTGACTGTACATTTGTAGCAGCATCTATTTTTCTTGCATTCTTGGGGTTGGAGGTGAGGGAGAATGTATACCCAAAAATAAAATACAATTGATTTTAAAATTGAAAAAAATTCTCACCTCGTAGAAGTCATTAGGATGTTTTTTTTTTTTTAATGATCATCAAATCTACAGTAAGTTAGGAACCTCAAAGGTTTTCTATTCTAATATATACTTGAACAAGAATACCTTCTTTTATGTCTCTAACAAGTAAGTCATTCAGCCTCTGCTCAAATACCTCCAGTGGGGAAGGGGAATCCATTGACTTGAGACAATCCTTTCCTACTGATATACAGACCTAATTGCTAGGAAGTGGTTCATTTCGTTGAACTTAATTTTGTATCTTTGTAACTTCTACCCATCACTCCTAATTCTTCCCTCTGGACAAAAATGGAGCAAACTTAATCCCTTTGTCGTGTGATAGTCATTAAGATACTTAAAGACATATATCATAGTTCTTTTAAGTCTTCTTTCCTCCAGTTACTTAAATCTCTCCTTTTGTGGCCTCTTCTTCAGTTCTCTCCTGGTCATTTCCTTCTCAACATTCTTCAGTTTTCCAACACGTAATATGGTACTCAGAAGTGAACAGAACACTTCAGATTTGGTTAGCCAGAATACTTGTGGAGGCCAGTGAATTATGTTGGCTAGATTGAGGACATGGCTTTCTACAGTCAATAGATCAATACTGATTTGAAACTGACTCATCTTTAGGAACAGAAAGGACACTGGTCTTCAAAATTGGTACTTCCCTCATTTTAGACACTATACAGCTCAAAATGCAGCCTATTGATAGATTTTTCATTGTCATGTAACACTGTTGATTCACAGTGTACTTGAATTCCATGAAAGACTGTCCCCTCCTCCCCCACCCCACGCTATTATTTAGGCATGATTCCTCAATACTGTAAATATGAACTTGATTTTTTGAAGCCAAGTATAGAAATTTTCATTTGTCATTATATTTCATTCTATTTGTTTTTGTACAGTGTTATAATCTATCATCTATTTGGTGTTTAACATAAACTTAACATATATTTTTAACATCTATTACTCTATCATCCAAAATATTAGCTATCTCTCTAAGGTTTATGTTATTTGAAAATTTGTTCATTAATGAACTATAAACTTCTTTAAAAACTTGTGTATGACTTACTCCCATTCTGGATCACTGCCTTGTTCTGGTAGAGGGAGGGGCTTGTGTAGCTCAATGAAACTATGAACTATGCCATACAGAGTTACCCAAGACAGACAGGTCATAGGGTAGAGTTCCGAAAAAATGTAATCCACTGGAGAAAGAAATGGCAAACTACTCCAGTATCTTTGCCAAGAAAACCCCATGGACATTCCATGGGGTCATGTAGAGTAGGACATGACTGAACAATTGAACATTAACAACAACAACATGAGCCTATTGGTTTTCGTTAAATGCCACTTTCTCAAGCAAAATGGTGTTTCTTCAGTGGAGTTCAGTCTAGCAAACACCCCATTGTCCATTCTATTTCCCAAAAGATTGTTAGGGGGAAACAACACTAGCTTTTGCAGACAATTGGGAAAACTCATTAAGACATTTTGGTAAATTATACAGCTAGAAAGTGTGTTAAATATTTTCCTCTCTTCTAGCATCAAAGTGTAATTCAATTTTATCCATCAAGCACATAGGCAACATCTCCCCAAGAGTCTGTTTCTCTAGCCTTATGAATATGGGCAGAATTCTATCTGGGTAAGCCTTATGGATTTGCTACCACAGGTTAACTTCTTTCCTGTTTAATCCTGAGTGAAGATAATGCTCAAACCCCTAGGGGAAATTAGGAAAGTTTTATTTCAGGTCTAGGGAACAGTGGGAAGAAAGTTCTTTAGGTTCTGAGGTCAGGAAGTACCTTTGGAGTAGTTCCTCACTGTTTGATTTAAAATGGTTAAGATTTGACATGATAATTGTAGAAGACATTAATGTTCCTCTTTCAGAGAGAGATAAATCTAACAAAACTTTTTTTAAAAAAGGAAAATGTAGAGCTGTCAAGTATTACTATGCTTATAGCTGCTTGAAGAATTTAAAATAGAAATGAGTTTTTCTTAGAGTGACTTAATAAGTCTTTCAGTTGATTTGATACCAATATATGTTCAGATTCCCCTTTCCATTTATCCCCCACCTCCAGGACCACTTTTAGATTTTGGAAGAGCAAAGTTTATGTTGAACACCAAAGGAGAATGTCTCATTTATAATGATTTTATTCTATGGAATGCTTACATTTTGCTGTCATCTTTTTGTTATTATGATGTTCATGAACCTCAGGAGTATTCAGAGTCCTTGAATTCTGTATTGTACTTCTGCTTTGCTGAGTCAGGAAAAGGGTAGTGAAAGCAGCAGAAATTACTATCTTTCAATTTTCAAACTCTCCCTAGTAGAATGTTACTTATTTCTCTTTAAAATTTAGAACTTGTGCTTTAACTTTTAGGTAATAGTAATAAAGGGGATATTTGTGGGAAAGGCAATAATTTTCATCATTCATTTTTAGTGTGGGAAAGTACAACTTGCCTGACCTTGTTTGCTAGCTTGATGAGTCATGTGGTTGAACTGAATTGTTTATTAAAATAAAAATATATGTAATTGTTAACATTTGAGTGTCTAAAATAGATAAGGAAAAACTACCACTATGTATTTGCAGCCAAGGAAAGCTGAGGCCATATTTAAGCAAGAGGCAAATTTGGAAACACTGATTTAGGAAGAAAGGGAACTGTGTTTTGGAAGTCTGGCAGTTTCACATCTGATGCAACAAAATTCAGTGAGAAATGAGAAAAATTTTGCAAAGAGCAGAAGTCACATGGGGCCATAGGAAGCTGTTGTAGCTTGGGTCTTATAGGTAGCATTCTTCAATATAAGGATCATTAACCTCTTACAGAGACGGAGGCACTAATCTGAAAGGAAAAAAAGACCTTGCTCCTTATACTGTTGGGGACAGGCACATGTTGTATGTAGCTACAATCTTCTGCCAGAATCCAAGCTGACCCTCACCCCCCACCCCCATACTGGTATAGGCACGTTTGTACCTAAAGAAACTTTTTTCTCTGGGTGGCTAGGTGGTGCAGTGAATAGAGCACTGGCTCTGGAGTCAGGAGGATTTGAGTTCAAATCCAGCCTCAGAAACTTAACACAACTAGCTGTGTGACCTTGGGTAAGTCACTTAACCCAAATTGCCCTACCTCCCCCCTCCAAAAAAAAAAAAAGAAAGAAAGAAACCTTTTGCTGTTCCATTAACCTTGACCCCAGAACATCAATTTTAGGTGACAATACATTTGTTGATTATGCCTAAAACCTCAGGAATCAATGGACCTAGGTTCAAATTCACATCTGGTGCTTACTACCTTTATTTACTTGGTAAATAACTTTTCTGGGCCTCAGCTTTTTCACCTTTCAGATGAAGGGTTGGACTAGATGACCTTCTTTTTCTAGCTCTATAGTCATGATTCTATGATGCTTTTAGTTCTACTCTGTCACCAGTAGAAGGCCCAGGATACCTATAGCCAGGCCTACTTGTCCATATTCCAGACCATTATAGTTCCTGTTCCCAAAGGAGGGATAGCTTCTGTTAGTTTCTGACACCCATTTTCCTAGATATGTATATTCCTCTCCTCTCATCCTTGCCTGCCCCCTTATGTGAGAGACCCAATGACTGATAATCTGCTTCTACCATAATAGTTAAAGGATGAGCCTTGTGGAATTCTTTTTTTTTTTTTTTGCTTTATTTTGGAGGGCAATTGGGGTTAAGTAACTTGCCCAAGGTCACACAGCTAGGTTTTTGTTTGTGTGTGTTAAGTGTCTGAGGCCAGGTCCGAACTCAGGTCCTTCTGACTCCAGGGCCAGCGCTCTACTCATTGCACCACCTGGCCGCCTCGCCTTGCGGAATTCTTAATCTCTTTAATCCCATTCTTTTTTTTTTTTTTGGTGGGGGAATCTCTTACCCTATTCTACCACCACCAATAAAACCATTAGGGGGCAACCTTAAAGGGAGTAAAGGAGCCACCACAGGGCAACCTGAGGAATAGTTCTGGAAGATGACAGAGAGAGAGGCACATTTTTTTCCCTTAGAGGTAGATGTATGGGGATATTTATGATCCATTAGTGTCTAATGGTAGCCATCTCTGAGGTGGAGGAAGAGAAGAGAAAAAAAAAGAAAATTTAAAAAAATGCACATATAAACCACACACATTTATTATATTTGTTAAGGGAATAGCAAGTTGTACATAATAGATTTTCAATTTCATGTGCAATCTTTTTTCTCATTATGCTATGTTATGGAAATTCTTGTTTTATCTCATAAATTAAAAATGAAATTAATTTTAGAAATAATAATACTCCTTAAAAATATGCTTGTATGGTTGAAGAACTCAGTTGTTATTGTTCTTATCAGCAGTTAATAGAGCTACTTTCTTATTATTCATCCCTTCTTATGCCTCCCTTGTAGGGAAGAGGAAACTTTCAAATAAATGGGTTTATGTTGGGGTGGCTAGGTGGCACAGTAAATAGAGCACTGGAGTCAGGAGGACCTGAGTTCAAATATGGCCTAAGACACGTAACACAAAAACTAGGCCGTGTGACCTTGGGCAAGTCACTTAACCCCAATTGCCCTCCAAAAAGCAAAGAAAAAATGGGTTAAGGAGACAACAAATGTAACAAAAGTTTTTCTTGGATGATTTTGAATGAATGGAGCAGTGACATGTGGAAACTGATGGCATCATCTGTCTAGTTTTTTCCTATAAAGTGATGGTAATGATATTTGTACTACCTATCTAATAGGAGTTTTGAGGAAATCGTTTGTAAATTTTAAAGTATCATGAGGGGTGGCTAGTTGGCACAGTGAATAGAGCACCAGCCCTGGAGTCAGGAGGACCTGAGTTCAAATCTGGCCTCAGACACGTGACACACTTACTAGCTGTGTGACCTTGGGCAAGTCACTTAACCCCAGTTGCCCTGCCTTCCCCCCTCCAAAAAGACAAAAACAGGTATGGTGAGATATTATTATTACTTATTCAATTAAATAAGACACTTATTGAGTACTTCATAAGGTCAGGCACTATGGTAGGCACTGCAGATGTGTATGTATATATATATATTTGTACATATACACATATATGTTTATATGCTATATTTTTAATTGAACTTTATTGTTATAAGCTAGGAGTTTCTTGACCTGGGGTCCATGGACTTTCAAAAAAATCAATAACTGTTTCAACATAATTCATTTCTTTTATAATCCTGTGTATCTTATTCTATGCTTTTAAACACACTATCCTGAGAAAGGGACCATAGACTTCAGCAGATTGGCAAAGGGGTCCATCCCTGAGAACCAGTTAAGGACTTTGGCTGTGCATAGAATAGATATAGGTGAGACTGCTCTGAATGGTGCCATAGACAGTTTTGGTTATTGCAGTTCATGCTACACTGAGCCCATGGCGAAATAAAAACAACAAACCTTTTCTTTGTCTTGTGACCATGTGGCTGCTTTTCGATGAGCCTGATAAAAGTCTGTCTCTGCTTCTTAGCCTTCTGATTAGCGAAAGCCCAGGCTGGTCATTCTGCTGCTTTGGTTTCTTAGCCATCCGCAACTCGGCTGCTTGATTTGATTCTGGGCTTCTGTTCATCCTCTAAGTGTTGCTACAGACCCCCTTATGGTCCATTCTTTTGCCTACCTCTTTTGACTCCTTGTGTGACAGTTGTCTGGGTATCCAGCTGTCATCGATCGATGGCATCTGGCCAGGCAAGTCTCACCAAGTTGCAGTGAGGACGCTTTCATGCTGGTGGACTGGCTGGAATCCAGGACCTTCCTCGAATGGTCTTGTCCTGCCATTCTCTATTAAGCAAGACTTGTACAAAATGGATGAAAGTATTCTCCTGCTGATGATTTGGTTTCGTGTGAATGTGAACATGTGCTCATTGAGATCAAGCAAAGTGATTGAAGGGTTGTATAATAGGGCCTACATAAGAAAGAAATGCTTTAAGGAAGAATAATAATGAGGACATATTTTTCATTGTAGCATTTTATAATTTACAACATATTGTACTCAAAAGAGCCTGTGAGTTACATAATGAAATGGGAAGGATGGAAGGGTCTATTTAGAGTTTTGCCTCAAACTTTCCCTCCTAGAGTTCTTGCATTTTGTCTAGGCTGCCCTGGGATATCAATGAAGGAGAAGCAGCATGGTGTATTGGAAAGACTGCTATATCTACAGTCAGAAGATCTGGGTTAAAATCCTGGCTCTGTTCCTTAATACGGAAAGACCTTGGACATGTCACTTCATCTCTATTGGTTTCAGTAACCTTATCTATAGGACAGAGGAGCTAGACTTGAAGCCTTGAGCTCCCTCCTACTTCAAAAGCTATAATCCTATGACCTGAACTAATTTTTTTTTGCACAAGTTGATAGAAGGCATCTTCAAATGACTTAAGCTATGAATTGGGAGACAAAGGTTGTTTTGAGGTACAGAATTCCACGTCCTGCCTAGCTGGAAACCTAAATGCATGGTCAGTTGGTTCACTGTCTATGACTAGGTTACAAGCTATAACTTGTCTTCTCTCCTTGCCAGAACAAAAAATAAGTTAGACCATACTTGTAGGCTCTCCTTTTAAAATTATGCTTCAGATTCCTTATCCTAACAGTCATTTTCACATTTTCATTTATTTTTTCCCAAACCCTTAAAGTCTTATAGTTGATCCTTCCTTTTATTCAGGACTCAGAAATGTACACCTGTGTATATCTTGTCCCCTTGGAATGGATGCTTCTTACTTGACATTTGGTGAAATCCTATCACTGAAGTCTCTCTTTGCTTGGAGTATTCTCTAAGCACTTAGCTCATCTTGGCCACCATTTAAATGTGCCAAGGAGTCATGAGCTTTAAAGCCTTTAAATACTTCAAGATGAAAATGAACATGTGATTTCTTACTGAATATTCATTCCTCTTTATGACCACAATGACCATATGATGCAAAAGAGATCCCAAGAGAGGGTAGAAACACAGCATTTCTGTTTCTCCTTTGGGTAACTTAGCATGGACCTATATCTACCTTTGCTTCTGTGAACCATTTTCAGTTCACCCCAAATTCAAAAGAGAAATCATTTATTAGAGATCTCCTACATATAAGGCATCATGCTAGATATTTGGAATACAAATGCAAAAAAAGTCCTCAAACTCAAGGCATTTGCATTTTACCAAACTGATACAAACATGTACATAGCTATGTACAACACAACACACATATATGCATGTATATATAGGTATGCATAAAAATATACATGGATATAATCTTTCACCCCAGAGAAGCAGATTTTACAATCTCAGTTTGTAAGATGTCCTAAAGAACCTCGAGTCCTAATCCACAACTTACATTATCTGAGTTTCAGTCCTGAATCACCAGTAGCCTAATGTACATTTCCACCTGAATGTCACAAAGACCTCTCTAACCCAACATATCCAAAACAGAACTCATTATCCTTCTCTAGGTTAATGCTACATATAGGTATTCCTTATGGTGATTTACACACACACACACACACACATACAAGTATGTGTGTGCATATTTATATTATGCATGTGTGTATATGTATATATTCTTTCACTACAAACACATTGCAAGCTATTTACATGTATCAGTCTGATATAAATACATAATAGATATATACACACACCATGCTTATGATATATAAACAGTTAAATTTCTATGTAATAAATCCAATATGCATTAATATATGTATGTGCACATAAACACATATACTCGTCTGCCAGAAAGAACACTAACAGCGAAGGATAGCATGAAAAATTTCCCATAGGAAGAGAAACATTACATGAATCTCAAAGGAAGCCGGAGATTCTAAGAGGCATAGGTGAGGAGTGTATGCATTCCAGGCGTAGGGGTCAGCTTAAATGAAGAAATAGAGATGGGAGATGGAGTGCCAAGCTGGGGAAACAGTACATAGATCAATTCTGCTGGAACATAAAGTATGTGAAGGGCACAAATGTGAAATAAGCCTGAAAATGTAGGGTAAAGGCAGATTATGAAGGGCTTTAGATGTCAAGCTGAACATTTTATATTTTATTCCAGCAGTAATGGGGAGGCTCTGTAGTTCCTTGAGCCTAGGAGTGATGTGGCCACATATGACTTTGGCAGAATATTTCTGTGTCTGTGTGGAGGATAGACTGGAGAGGGGAGAGAGTAGAAGTCATAAGTAAAGTTAGGTTCTTTCATTAACTCCTGTGAGAAGCAATGAAGGTCTATGAAGTAGCAGTTCTGAGTAGAGAGAAAATGTTGAATATGAGATATATTATGGAGGTAGATTCAACCAGACTTGGCAACTGATTGAATAGATGGGAGGTGATGTGGTGTGAGAGAGGAGAATGAACTGAGACTGACTGAGGTTGCAAACCTAGGTGACTGGGTGATGGTGTCCTCATCAGCATTTAGAGAGGGCCTGTTTACTTCAATTTTCTGACTTGGCATATATTGGTTTTCAACAGTTTCAGTCTATTACTTTGCTTTGTAGCTTGCCACTTATTGACCAATAGTGTGGTCAGTAGAAGGAAAAAAATATTAGTTGATACTAAGGGATTAACGTTTTCAGGGAAATGATAAACCACTGAGAATTTCTGGGGGCCAAATTGGGAGCTTTCATCTAAAGAAAACCAGTTTTCTTCTTGAAGAAGTTTGGAAAGTCACTAGAAAATTCTGGTACGTTGGCCAAGTCACACAATTAACAGACTGTCATTTCTTGACCTTGCCAAGTATTGACAAGAGACACATCCTGTTGTTCAGCAAGGTCACTACTCAGCTGCATTGCTTCATTATTGATCTGGTTCAGGCCTTAGATCCCAGTGGAGCCCAGATAGATGGCATTTTTGGCTCTGCAATACATTTTGGCTTCAATTTGACACTTACTCCAATAGACAGCTTAGGTTTTCATGCACACTTGACAAGGAAGAAAATAAGCTCGATGTATTTAGTGACTCTCTTATAGGATATTGGGGGAAGTTTTTTTAAAAATTTTTTTTAATTTTTATTTTTGGGGGGGGGAGTTTTTTAGAAGGAAAATATTCACAGCATTGGTTACTTGAAATGAGGTGATAGAAAGATGAGGGAGTCTTGACAGCTTTTGTCTCTTCAGGGCCCAATGAAGGTGCTAATGGGATGGGGAACCACAACCGTAGATCCCTCACCCCAATCTTTTACATGTGAAGATGATGATACTGAACCATTATTAAATGTCCTTCCTCCCACCCCCAGAATGGTCCTGAGATGTCTAATATGCCTTTACTTTAGTGCCTGTCATGACTATGGGTGAGATGCATGATTGGGTTTAGAAGTATTTTCTTTATCTGTGGAACAGTCCTGTTGCTTGAATGGACTTGAAGATTGTGAATGGAGTTAGTGTTATGGTCCTGGATTTTGAGTTGGTATGGAGATGTGGCATGGGAATCTGAGGAGGAGTGAGTAAAGAATGTGACTCCAAGTCAGGGCAAATGTAAGAGGAAGAGTGATGAGGTATTGAAATCAGAGCAATGGTGTGGAAACTGGCAGTGTGGGAGCTGTTAGGATAGGACATTTAACCCTGAATCAGAAGTAGTGTGAAATGTGAAGATCAGGATAAGCATCACCTGTATTCAGACTTCCTTCGAAGTCAAATGTCCTATCCTAACAGCTCCCAAACTGCCAGTTTCCACACCATTGCTCTGATTTCAATACCTCAGGACTCCCAGTCCGAATGAATCCCACACAGTGGTTCCAGTTGGGAAGAAATGTTCTCTTATCAGTTTTGGTGTTGTTCCACAGTAGGTAATCAGAAAATGCTAATTCCCATAAGTGGCATAACACCAGAATTGATTAGTGGCCCCCTCAACACCCCTATTACATGATGAGGGTTGAAGAATGGTACAGTAATCTTAAGGTATGTGATTATAAAAATAGTATAAGGAAGTCTGTGTCATATGAGTGGCAATAAAATGTCTGTCTTCAAGTAGAGAGAAGGGCTAAGATTCAAGAGATGTTGTGGAGGTATAAATGGTAAGATTTTGCAACTAATTAGGTATGTGGAGTGAGAGAAAGTGAAGAGAATGAAGATAGTGCCAAGGTTACTAATCTGGGACACTAGAATAATGGATATGGATTTGATTGTGTAAGGGAAGTTTAGGACAGGGTTGGCTATAGGAAGATAGATAACGAATCCTTTTATGGACATGTTAAGTTTGAGAGGTCTATGGGATATTCAGCTGAAAATGTGCATTAGGCACTTAGTGAGTCAGGACTAGAGTTCAGGTGATCTAGATTATTCATTAGGAAGAACTTCCTCCTGAGGTAATTTAGGAGCTATTACAACATGGGATTGTATAATCTGTTTTTCTGGGACCTTTTTCAGAAAGAGTGCTTCATATGTGCTATAAACGTATCCTTAGGATGCTGGGTCAGAGTCTTAGAATAAGTACTATATCAGAAAGAAATCCAAGTCTGTCTCTTAAAGTTCTCCTTATAATTGACTCAGTACTTATGAGGAAATGGATTCCTTAACACGTAATGATAAAGTAAGCTAGTCTGTGCCAAAGCACTACCACAGAACACTTGACACCAAGGAGAAAGGACATTCTCCCTCAAGTAGTTCACTGCAGCACATCAGGGAAGGATGTTGAAACATGCCCTATATTAAGGAAATTTCTGTGATGGCTAACTATAGCGATGTGCCTCCTAAGCCTAGAGCCCAACTGTATCTTACTCTTTTTTTTTTTTGGCTTTTTGGAGGGCAATTGGGGTTAAGTAACTTGCCCAAGGTCAAACACAGCTAGGTTTTTGTTTGTGTGTGTTAAGTGTCTGAGGCCGGATCCAAACTCAGGTCCTTCTGACTCCAGGGCTGACACTCTACTCACTGTGCCACCTAGCTGCCCCTGTATCTTACTCTTTATGAACAAGTCAAACCAACTAAAGGGACCAAAATCTCCCAGCTGAGTTAAACCTACAAAGAAATTGTAATAATCCCCTTCTCCTTCTCAAATATCCTGGTCATTTCTGCCTGCGTGCATCTTGAGGCAATAGTGTAATAGTACAGACCAGTTGCTATAGGTAGCTGCAAGGCCTCTCAGCCTTAGTGCTGATGGTCACAGTTTCCTTCCCTGGCCTTGGTGCTGAAAAGTCCACTGATAATGTGGTAACAAAAGGGAGAACTATAATTCTGTAATAGGGTATACTGTAGTTTGGAAAAACCCTTTGTTTTCCTAGCTTAATCTTTTCTCTCTTCAACAGCATATATGTTCTCTAGTTGTGTTTTCTCATCCTGCCTGTACCCTTTCCCTTCTACCCTGTCCTCTGGTACCTCTCATATCTGGATCTTCTATGCCTTCCAAGCCAAAAACTTCTAGTTACTTAGCTAATTGGTATATTATCTGTGACCTCATAAATTGGAAAATAGACCCACCTTAGTGAGGCCCTTCTTCTCATCCAAACTGAGTACCACTGGTCCTAGAACTGACATATGGGGTAAAAATGGATTCAGATTTGATATAGTGTGTAATACTCTGAGAAAAAATATCATAAGACCATAATGGACTCGGTGACTCCTTATTCTGTCATATCCTGAAGCTTATCATACCTGAGATTTCTTGGCAATAACCTTGATTGTATTATTTCCCCTTCTTTTCCCACCTTCCCAGTTATGCTTGGAGGTGGCAGTCCCAGCCAGAGAGAGAGAGAGAGAGAGAGAGAGAGAGAGAGAGAGAGAGTATGTGTGTGTTTGTATGTGTGTGTATGTGGTTGGTGGTGATGATGGTGGTGGTGGTAGGTTGCTCTAATCTTCTTTCCTTATTTCCCTTGCTTCTCCCTCTCTGCTCCCTTGGGAGCCTACAATTAATCCATGTGCCCTTCCCCTTATATACCAAATAATAAAGGTCTATTACTTTCGTCATTGACTGCTGTTGCATTATTTTGTGGAATTCCTTTAGTCCATGAAAAAGCTCTAGCAGAATGTAAGCTACTTGAAGGTAGAGGCTGATATTCTTTCTTTTTTTGTCTTTATATCTCTGTGTGCTATGAATAAATTAGTAAATAAATAATTTATTAATGCTTTCACATAATTGGCACTTTATAAATGTATGCTAAATTGAATAGAGATGGTGTAATTATAGCTATCCTTGTTGAAGAGATTCCAAGCCTGAAAATCTGGATTCAAACCTTAGCTGGCCTATTTATTGACTGATCTTGGGAGATTCATTTTCCCCCAGTTTCCCTTTCTGTAAGTGGAGTTAGATTAGGGATGATCTTTAAGGTCTCTTATAGTTCCTAAATCCTATCATTTCCAGGTCCTTCAAAATGCAAGGATATGAATATTAAGAATGTTTTGTCATATCCTTTTAATGAAGGCTACCCAAAAAAGGAACAAGAACTGTCTTTGGATATAATGGGTCCACTGGAGATTTTGAAGGAAAAGTAGGAAGACATAACTTATTGACTATGAAGTAAAGAGTACTTTTTCTGGGCATAAGTTGAATTATATGTCTTCTCAAGCAATTCTAACTGTGAGATTCAGTGGTTATGGTTGACCTAGGGCTTCCCTTACTATCCAGAGAATGAGGAGTGGCCAGTTGAATTGTCTAACACCCTAATGCCACCTTTAGGACATTTGCTAATCAAGTAACTCCAATTCTCCCCCTCCCACCACCTCCAAGTGAACAGAATCTGTCTTTTTGATAAAAAGTGGGTTTGTCACATGTGTCATTTACTCAAAAGGCCTCTCTCCTGGCACCTTCCACTCAACAACTGGGTAGC
The DNA here is from genome assembly GCA_011680675.1 of Gymnobelideus leadbeateri. NCBI lineage: Eukaryota > Metazoa > Chordata > Mammalia > Diprotodontia > Petauridae > Gymnobelideus > Gymnobelideus leadbeateri. The sequence continues at coordinate 216,809 of WOXC01009627.1, read as the reverse complement.
CTCTTTCCATATGTCACCCCCTGCTACCATCTGTCACCCACCCAGTTCGAATGCCAGCCTGCTTCTGTGACCTAGCAGGGAAAGGGTCACTAAATCAGTGTAACCAATCTAAATCACACCAGTAACAAAGAAAATGTAAAAAGTGGGAGTGCTGCAGGTGGGGAGCAGGAAACTATTGAAGCTCATCACCTTGCTTAATTAGCTGAGCTGTGTTGTGTGGTGGTTGGTTTTGGGGTAAAGGATTAATGAGATGATACTTGTGTAGTTGCTGTAGAGTCCTGATGGTTGTCTGTTTCACATAGACAATTGACAACTAAATACTGGGAAGGAGTTGAAAGTGGCCAATGGGTCTTTATGTTTTAGCCTCTATTGTCCATGTCCTACTTCTTCCTTGTCCCCATTATCATGTTCTTTTGTATGAGAGAGTGAACTAGCAGAACATAACTCCATCTCAGTCTCTTCTCCCCTCTCTCTATCTCCCTATTGCTCTCTCTCCTCTCTCTTGTTTCACCCTTTCCTTGTCTCTTTCCTATCTTTTCTCTCTCCGTCACTGTCTTTGGCTTTCTGCCTCTCTGTCTGTCTGTCTCAGTCTCTGTCTCTGTGTGTCTTTCTCATTTCTATCTCTATGAAGGTCATTTTCCATTTCAATGAAATCTTACACACTCACATCTGTGATTTCATTGACATGGGTGATTCCTGGAATGGAAACTCCCTCTATTGAGAGAAACTGGTAGCTTATCTGTAACTTAGAGTCAATATGGATTTTCTTAACTTTTTGTGTTAATGAACCTCTTTGGCAATCTAGTGAAGTCTATAGACTCTTTCTCAAATTATTTTTAAGTGCATAAAAACATAGGATTAAAGAGAAAATAGATTATATTGAAACAGTACTTAAAATGTTTAAAAAATGTTTGCAGACCTCAGGTTGAAAAACTGTTTATGTAGGTTCCTTGGGTCACTGAGGAATTAAGGGACCATTCCTTTTTCATACACATAGTATGTATAAGACATAAGACTTGAACCCAGGTTTGCCTGGCTCAAAAAGCTGGCCCTGCATTCACTACGCCATGCTACCTTTTTGTTTTTCAAAGCACACATTTCCAAACACTCTTCCTCATAACAAATAAAAAGCAGTTCATCAGCAACCATAGGTGGCAATACCTATAACATTTTATACCCATAATCAACCATCTCTCTCCTTACAATGAGGGAAGGAAATTTCATTACTATTCCTTTTTTGTCTTTGCATTTAATCTGATATTTTATAACATCAGTGAGTTCTTTAAAGGCATATATAGACTAATGTACGTATATCTCTTGTTTTGAGCAAACCCAGTATGTGAAAATTTGAATTTGTACACGGGAAAATTAGAGCAGATTCTTTTTTTTTTTAAAGTTTGAGTGCTTTATAATAGGATTTGCCTTAAAATGGACATTTTCTCCAGTGCATTTGAAAAAGGATCCAGTTTCCACACAATTAATTTACAAACTTTTCAAAATGAATCTTTTATATGAAACGAGACACACCTAAAGCACAGGCTATTCTTGACTCCAAGGTATTCACCTCCCTGTGGTTAATCCCTCATGCTTGACCCCATCTTCTCTACCTCTTCTAGGACTTTTGCTCCCTTGATGATTCACCTCTATCCACTATGTTCAGTATTTCCTTCTGCACTGTCTCCCTTTTCTGTGCTCTTCAGGTTTCTCCTCTGTTGGGAAAATTATCAGCCTTTACTTGACCCAATTGCCTAGTCTAACTACCAATCTGTTTCTCTTTTTCTTTACAGCAACGACCTTCTTTAACTCTGACACTATCTATAGTCAACCCCCATTCTCTCCTTGACACCAAAAATTAGTTTCTACCCCTTCTGCTATCCTGAAATTATATTCTAGAAAATAACAAGATGGGGTCTTAAAACTCTGCCAGTATTTTCTCAGTCTTTTTCCTCAACTTCTCTTTACCTTTTATCTTATTGATCTTCCCTTCTTAAGACTCTTTCATTCCACAGTATTATATTATCCTGGTTCTTGTTTTATCTTTCTGATTGCTTCATTGCCGTATCTTCTTTCCTACGATCCCTAAGGTAGGCATTTGTCTACCTTTAGACCCTGGACTATTTTCCCTTCTCCATTTATACTCCTTTCTCCCGGAGATCTCATTTACTCTCAGGATTTCAGCTATTATGTCTGGGTGGATGACTCAGATCTTTCTCTCTAGCCCTGAGCTCCCACTATTACTCCAGTTCATTTCTTTCTTTCTTTTTGCTTTTTTTTAAGAGGGGGGAAGGTAGGGCAATTGGGGTTAAGTGACTTGCCCCAGGTCACACAGTTAGTAAATGTTAAGTGTCTGAGGTTGGATTTGAACTCAGGTCCTCCTGACTCCAGGGCTGGTACTCTATTCATTGCACCACCTAGCTGCCCCAACTCCAGTTCATTTCTAATGCCCTATTTGGAACTTCTACCACCTAAATTCAACAGATGATCTCTCCATATCTGTACTATTGCAATTGGTTTCTAATTAATCTCCCTACCTCTAATATCCCCTTCTATAGTATAATCTACCCAAAGGGCTTTAAACTCTGCATACCCTTTGATCCAGCAATACCATTTCTAGGTCTGTATCCCAAAGAGATCATAAAAATGGGAAAAGGACCCACAAGTATAAAAAACATTTATAGCAGCTCTTTTTTGTGATGGCCAAGAATTGGAAATTGAGGGAATGCCCATCAATCGCAGAATGGCTGGACAAGTTGTGGTGTATGCATATAATGAAATACTATTATTCCATAAGAAATAATGAGCAGGCAGACTTCAGAAAAACCTGGAAAGACTTGCATGAATTGATGCTGAGTGAAGTGAACAGAACCAGAAAAACACTGTACATAGTAACAGTAACATTGTGTGATGACCAGCTTTGATAGGCTTAATTCTTCTCAGCAATGCAATAATCTAAGACAATTCCAAAAGACTCATGATGGAAAATGCTATCTATCTACATACAGAGAAAGAACTATGGATTCTGAATGCAGATCAAAGCATGCTTTTTTCTTTCTTATGTTTTTTTCCCTTTGGTTCTAATTCTTCTTTATCACATGACTAATGTAGAAATATGTTTAGTATGATTGTACATGTAGGGCCTATATCAGATTGCATGCCATCTTGGGGAGATGGGAGGGGAAGGAAGAAGAGAAAATTTAAAACTCAAAATCTTACAAAAGTGAATGTTAAAAACTAAAAATAAATAACTAAATAAAAATAAAAAATACAGTTTATTTTATACATTGCTTCCAAACTAATATTACCAAAACACCTAATTTCCTCATGTCAGGCTTCAGCTTTAAAATAACAACCCCAACCAAACCCTTTAGGGACTCTCTAAAGACTATAGGAAAAGGTCTGAACTCCTCATCTTGGCATTCAAAGCCCTCCAAAGTTTAGCCTCAACCTATCTTCCTCATCTTATTTTTGATGACTACCTTTCTGATGTCTCTGCTCTAGCCAGATTTTTCTAATTTTTCTTAAACACGTCCAGTATTAAACTACCTTCTCTGTTTTATTTGAGATTCCATCCCTTACCCTCCTCCCAACACACACCTGGAATATACCACATCTCTCTTACTGCTTTTCCAAATCCTACCTATGCTTCTAGAGCTAACTTAAGTTCCTTCTTTGTGAAATTTTTCCAGATCATTTAAGCTTATAGTGATTATTACTTCCTGGTAACTTACCCACGAGCTATAATCAGTACTACTCATTTGGCAATTATTCATATCCGGCCTTAGGAGGACAACTCTTCTGAGATGGAGAGGGGATGTGTACAAAGGTATGAGTGTTGGATTTAGAGACAGGAGATTTGGGTTTAAATCACAGTTCTGCCATCTGGGCAAACTTGGACAAACTATCTAACCTCTTTGGGCCTCAATTTCCTTATCTGCAAAGTGAGAACTTTGGACTGTATGACCTCTAAGGTCCCTTTCAATTCCAATTCTATTCCTTTATGGTTGTAGTAAATTATTATTTTTTATGTTACTTGACAAGAGGGGAGAGATCAGATTGGATTTGCATCCCCATAGCCACCAACCACAGTGACTCACACATACAAAGCATCCTTGTTTCCTAATGTGCATATGAAACACATGTAGAAAACTAAGCCTCAAACCTATGTGTCATCATCTACCCTTCTTTTACCCCTATATTCAATCTATTGCCAAGTCCTTTTGGTTCCACCATCATAGTGTCCCTTGTAGACTTGTCTTTCTCTCCTCTGACACTGCTACCACCTGGTTCAGGCCCTCATCACCTCACACTTGAACTATTGCTAGTTTGGTAGCACAGTGCATAAAACACTAGGCCCGGAGTGATCAAGAGCTGAGTTCAAATTCCGGACATTTATTAGCTGTGTGATCCTGGCAAGTCACTTAATCTCTATTTGCCTCAGTTTCCTCAATTGTAAAATGGGGATAATAATAGCACGTACCACATAGAGTTGTTATGACAATCAAATGAGAGAGTATTTGTAAAAGCGCTTGGCACAGTGCCTAGCACATAGTAGGGGCTTCATAAATACATATTTCCTTCCTTTCCTCTTCCCCTTCTAATTGGTCTTCCTGCTCACCACTTCTACCCATCCTCTAAACAGATACCAAAGTGATTTTTCTCAAGCTCAAGTCTTACCATGCTCCTCCCCTAGTCAAACTTCACAGCATCAGATATAAAACCCTCTTTTTGGCATTGGAAGTTCTTCACAACCTAGAGCATGCCTCCCTTTCAAGTCTTAAACTTTACTCCCCTTCAAGTACTCTATGACACAGTGACACCAGCCTCCTTGCTGCTTGTTCCTTGCTCAAGACACTCTACTTCCCAGCTTGGTGCCTTTTCACTGGCTCTCCCCCATGCCTAGACTTTTATCTCTCTTTGTCTCTACCCAATCTGGTCTCTAACTTCCTTTAAGTCTCAGCCACAATCCCAATTCCTGTAAGGAACCTTTCCCAATCCCTCTTAATGCTAGTGCCGTCCCTCTGTGGTTATCTCTATTATAACCTGTATATATTTTATTTATACATAGTTGTTTGCATGTTGTTTCCTCCATTAGACTCTGAGATCCTTGAGGGAAGGGATTATTTTTGCCTTTCTTTGTATCCCAGTGCTTAACACAGTGCTTCACATATTGTAGATGCCTAATTCATGCTTATTGACTTGACGACGGAGAGAACCATAGTTACAGTGGAAACACATTATGCCTTTATTGTTGAGGGACAGGACAAACACCTTTCTGATTGGCTAAGTAAATTGAATGACACTCTTATTATATGTGGCTATCATATGTGTGGGTATCTAGTTTGACTAGGGAAATATCCAGCTCTATGTACTAAGCTGTGTTAGAAAGACTTTAGTACAATAAACAGTGAATGGATTTGAAATGGGCCAAATTTAATATTTGTTTTGCATTTAAAGACAAGGGATGCAAGGAAGGATAGTACTACTGATTCACATTTATATAGCAGTTAAAATTTTCTACCCCCTTTATGTATGAATGTCAAGCCACTTGATTCTCACAGTGCTCTGTGAGAGGTATGTGCTGTTGTATGGAGGTAAGTGCTATTGTAAGCCTCTTTTACAGGGAGTGACATTGAGGCTCAGAGATGTTAAATGGCTTTCTCACAGTTACACAGCTACTAATTTCCAAGGTAGTCTTTGAACCCACAAGTTCCTGACCCCAACTCCAACATTCTGGTGGAAGTTTTGCATTTAAACAAGATGCGCTTTGAAAATCCTCCTTTGCGCATGTGCTGTCAGTCATTTCCTAACATTTGTTCTCTTCTCCTCATTCCTCAGTGGTATAATTTTGCATTCTAAACCATAAACCAAAATCTAAGAAAGTATCTTCTTGTCATCTTGTGAGGGTTGCAAAATGAGCGAACCTTTGGGGAAAGCAGCCCTATCTTTTTGGTCTCTTCTACCTAACATGGTGCAAAGACAGCTTGGCCAGTATTTTCCTCCTGTGTTCTTGCAAAGCTGCTAAATAAAATAGCTCCCTAGCTGAATTCAGTGCCTCCCCTGAGTTCCATAATAATTTCATGTCTCCTCTCACCTGCTGAGTGAGAAAGGTAAGGAGAGATGGCATTCTTTTCCCCAAGGGCAAACAAAGAGATTGTGTATTCATTGGTGAACTTCACAGGATGCAAATGGTATGGACTACAGTGGTGAAGTGATGAGAAAATCAGAGGTTCTGGTAACTTGCTAGTGAAGAAGGAGAGAAGTGGGACTTTGTTGTACATAAATTGTAGGCCAGTTGGAGAAAGAACCCAGGCACAACCATTTAATCTAAAATGTAATTTTTTTCATATGTATATATATATATATATATATATATATATATATATACACACACATATACAGACACATGGTATACACATAGATAGGTATATGTGGGGAAATGTACATATACAAATGTATATGGACATACGTACACATGTATAGGTATACAGGTGCACACTTTCCCCATATGTGCCTATCCATATGCATGTGCATATATGTACTGTACTTGTACAACATCTCAGCTTCTTAATACATATATATGTACATTTCCTAGTATATACATATATAGGTATATATGTATATGAGGAAAATATACTTGTATGTATATGTGCATTTTCCTTGTATGTACAAAAATTTATGTACATGTACACACATACTCTTCTTCTTAATACACACCATTGACTCCAGTCAGGCTCAAGCTCCTACACTTTCCATCCTCTGAATGCACATATGCATGCTTGAAATGACTTGGTTACCTTGGAGATCTTTGGCCAGTTTCCCACAGCTGCAGTGCTTCTGTATTCACTTCTCCTTACTCCCCTGTAATTTTCCTTCTGTTTCTATCACTCTTCTGAATTAGTCTCGTCTGGGTATCTCCACCTCACTGTCTTCCACCTCTCTACTGGCAGTTTTCTCTTCAGGGCCACCCACGATCTTCCAGGTGTCGATCATATTATCTTTTTTTGGTCTTCTTTCTGCAGAACTTGACACTGTTTCACCATGACCATGACCACCATCTCCTTTTTGAAACTCTCTCCTCCTTTGGCTTTTGTGGCATTGAATACTCATTTCTCTTTGGTCACTTCTGGCTTCTTCACTGGCTCATATTCTTCCTCTTGTTTTCTAAATGTGTGTGTACCACAAGGCTCAATTCTTGGCTCTTTATTTTTCTTCATTTATTCTCCCACATGAAGATCGTAGGGTTATAGATCTAGAGCCTGTCTCCTCATTTACCCTCTTGGGTTCAGGAGCTCTAGTATTTGGTTCATTTAAAAAAATCTCTGTCTCATGCCCCTATCCAGTGAAACCCTGGGAACGTCAGTATCAGACTTATATGCTTTCCAGAAAGGGGCTTTCAGTTCTTCTGAGAGCACTCAGTCTAACAAGAACGTAAAAGCCAGAGAAAAGGTTTTACCTACCTGACAAAATACAGAAAGCACTTATGCCATAGCTTATCAACAATTAAGAAAAATCTTTCTTCTTATAAGGACCCATGTGCTCAATTCAACTTAAATTCCTATTCCAACGATGTCATTCTGCGTTGTTAGAACATTGACCTCCCCCCAACCCCTAGCTTATACAGTCCTCATGATGCTGTCAACGAAGGCAAGGTGTAGGTTTATTTGTCCATGTCATGACTCTGCGCTCCTTAGTTTTAGCCCTTCCTCTGTTCCTTGGTCCTATGGTTCCCTTCTGTGCTTATGTCTCTTCCTCTGAAGCATATCAGTTGGATATCTCTGCATATCTGAAGCCTGAAGGCTCCCTGGAAGGAAGAGGTCAGAGCTTAAAACTCTAGTCACTGGTACTTCTGGTTCCTTGTATTTACAAAAAAGCAGTGAAGTAGAAAAAGCAGTGGCTTTGGAATTCAGTACATGCTTTTATCACTTAATACCACTGTGACCTTGGCCAAACCACTTAATGTCTCTATGCCTCGCTTTCCTCCTCTGTAAGACTGGGGGGGTGGTGGTGGTGGATTATATGGCTCCATGGTCTGATGCTCATGCATCTAACCTTAGTGTATGGTTTCAGGCCCCATCCACCATAACAATCAGTGTCGTTTGATCGACTCTTTGAGTGTCTGAGTGGTGTACAAACAGTGTGGCGACTTGTTGAAGGTGAATTGCTCTACTTGGCAGGTTATTTATGAGTCCCATTTATTTCTATTGATTTTAATTATGTGCAATATTTCTATAAATATTCTACATGGACCCAGAGGCCTTTAATAATACGGGATATTTTTCAGGTTGAGTAGAACAACAAGCAGAAAGGAAAGCAGTCTCCCTTGGTGTAGAGCTCATGTGGTTGCCCTGTCCTGCCTCAAAGCAGGCGGGCTTTCCAGCTCCACGGGTGTTTGGAGTGGTTTCTAGATTGTATTGTGGTGTGGGTAAAGTGATGGATGAGTCTCTGTGGTCACACTGATGCCAGAATGGGCTAGTTTTTGTCTCATGTTTCCATACTTTTACACAGACTTGCCGTCTATACTTGGAGTGCCCTCTCTTCATCCTAGCCCCTTACTATCCCTAGTTTGTTCAAAGCTCACCTTAGATGTAAACTACTATATGAACCCTTTGCTGACCTCCCCTTCCCCCATCTCCCAGATGCTAATACCTCCCCCTGAAATTACCTACTTGCCTTGAATTTATTTTGTGTGCACTTTTATATGCACATGTTGTCCCTTCCCCCACAACATGAGCCCAAGAGAATAGGTGTTCTTTCATTTTTGCCATTATATTCCTTGTACCAAGCAGTGCCTGGCACATAGCTGATGGTTAATAAAGGCTTGTTGATTGCTTGTTTGTTGGTTGATAGTCCTAAGTCCCCTGTTAGGATGGCCAAAACTGATTTGACTTAAAGCTGACCTTATTTATCAGTATCATTGAGTTAGAGAGAATGGTTAAAGTTGGTCACACTGATTTTCTTCGGTTCATCTCCATGGCCTGCAATTTGCTATTCATCCTTATTCCCCACTGCCTATGTGCCAATAAGAGATGCATTGGTTTCACCAAATGTTTGGTGAATACCTACCTGTGCAAGTCCAGGTACCAGATCTGGTCATTTCTACCTTCATAACATCTCTTATATGTTTCCTTCTCTCCACTCCCACTCCCCTGTTCAGGTCCTCAACACTCCTTGCTTAAACTCTTTCAATACCCTCTTAGTTGGTCTTCCTCCCTAGTCTCTCCCCATTTTTAGCCCTCCTCCATGCAACTATCAAAGTCAGTTTCCTAAAATGCAGGTCTGACTATAGTGTTACCTACTCAATACATTTCAGTACCTCCTTATGATCTCGAGGATCAAATGTAAAATCTTCTGTTTATTCAAAGCTATTTATAACCTGGCCTCTTCCTACCTTTCCAATTTTCTTCCACTTTACTCCCTTCTCTTCATTCTGTGATCCAGTCACTTGTGGTTCTTCATCCACATTCAGTATTCCATTTCCACCCTCTATTCTTTTTCACTAATGGGTCCCTGTGCCCAGAATATTTACTTTTTTCCCCTTCCCTTCACCACTCTCTACTTCCCTGTCTCCCTTCAAGTTTTAGCTCCTCCTTACCCAGGAGACTTTTCCTTGTCTTTCACTTTGCTGGGACCTTTCCCTCTGAATTTACCTCTCAATTACTCTGTGTATTGATCATGTATACACCTAGTTATTTAACATTTATCTCCTTCATAAGAGACAGGTCTTTGCTTTAATTTGTATCACCAGCACTCAGGATAGTGCCTGGTATGCAGCAAATGTTTAATAGTTGTTTTTTGATTAATTGAATGCTTAGAGCTGGGGATATTAAAAAAAAAGCAAGAGGTAGTTACTGCTGCTAAGATGCTTAGTTTCCATTAACAAAGATGGAAAATATACTTTAAAAGACACTTCACAGTATAAGATTGTATTCATTAATTCATTAAGGACCAAATGAGTTGCACAGAGATAATATGCTATGGAAGAACAAGGAGGGTTTGAACTACTTTAGGCCTCCATAACCAGACCACTCAGAAGTAGTCTTAGACTCTACATGCTTGCACTGCTATCATTAAGACAAATGAAATTTTCTATTTAGAAACTGAATTGAGGAGGATATGGATTGCTTTGCATTTTAGCAGAAAGAGCCCTGCACAGGTAGATGAATCCTGGTTCTTACTCTCTGTATGACTTTGGGATAATCAGTTACCATCTATCAATCACAGTTCCTCTATCTTTAAAAGGAATAAATTGGACCAGATGACTTAGTGGATGAAGCCCCTTCAATGCTCCTTCTCCTTCTCCCTTCTCTCTACAGTAACTGCCCTCTCCCCTCCCCTCCCCTTGCTTCTCTATCTGCCCTCCTCTATCTACCTTCCCTCTCTTCTGTCCTCTCCCCCATTTTCCATTTTTCTCTCTTCTATTTCTCCCATTCACTTCTCTCTTCTTCCCCCTCCCTTCATGGTTCCCCCCCTCTTCTCTCTTTTCCCTTTCCTCTCTCTTCCTTCTTTCTTTGTCACTTGAATTTTATAATTTTAAATAATGTAACTTGTTGACTCTGCTAGCCCTAAATTACCTCTAACAAAGGCTTTAATTTCCCTTCCTTCCCAGATGCTTTTGATCAAAGTATAGCCTCAATTTTAGTTGGGAGGAACTCCATTGTTTTGTCTCCTGACCCTTGTGGGCCTTGGTGATAGCTCAGCAACTTAGCAGAGAAATTGCCTTGTAAGATAGCCAGCTTTTAAAATCTTTTTATTAGAAAATTTTTTTTTTTGTTTGCTGCTATGCTCTTCCTGGATCCTGCTGAACCATCTAGTATCCAGAACCAGAGCAAAAACTTTGCCCTTCTCTCAAATGATCCTCCAGAGTCTTCAGAGAAGAGAGAAGGGGAAAATGCAGGGAATTTCATTTCAGGCTCAGAGGTAGTGAGATTGGTTCACAGCCCCAGGAATCATCTGAGTATTTATTTCATTTAAGAAAATATTCCTGGGCTGAGGCCTCCACACTCAATTTTCTATCTCCCATTGGAATGCATCAGCCAGTCTCCTTTTTCCATTCTTTCACCATAGATATCATGTTTGGACCAACACTGTACATCTCTTGGCTGCTGATAGCACAGCCCCTATCAATTTAGTTTGGATTTATTAAACTCCATTTCTGAGCGATTGTGTATCATGGCAACTTTGAGGCTATATATATAGACTCCTGTCCTATATTTCTAACCTCTTCTCTATGTTTATACTTCCCTTGGCCCCGAATTTTTGTGCCTCTCTGAAATCCCTGATCACTTGCCATAAAATCTCTGGGCCTCTTTCCCACCTGTTCCCTTGTGTTATTTATAATAGGCCAAGGAGAAAATGCTCATTCAAATTTGAAAGGGGAGGATATGTCAGAGAAGGGAAAGATTTGGCAATGCTATTTGGAGTTGAAACTTCTGACATAAAGAAAAAAGAGATGTGCTGAGCAAGGATTGCAGTAGAAGGTACCTATCAAGCCTTTGACAGTGAAGAGAAAAAATGTCCTCTGAGCTGGTGTCGGGGTAGGAGCATTTATTGGAAGTGTGATGCAAGAGTTGCAAGAATTGATTATTTTGGTGTGAAGGAGTTGTTTTTTAAAAATAAAACAGGTTAGAAATGATTATTGTCACCCTCCTTTTGACAGGCCTGAAATAATTGAATGAATTGTCTATTGAGGAATATGAGAAAAAAATTCGACCCTTGGAGGGAAATGAAGGTTTTCCACTTGATCTTGACCAATCAATATAAACTCCAAGGATTGCTATTTTATGGGGGGAAAAAGTCTAAAATGCTCAGAGTTAATAACAGACGGGCTTCATTGTTTCTAGAAACTTTTTTTGCTACAAAGCCTGTGCAGCAATCATAACTGTTTGCCTTGCAATATCAATATTCCTTTTGCTTTGAATCTAGGCTTGTGATGTTATCAGTATAAAGAACTCCCTCTCAAAATAATTTCTACTGTTGCAGATTGGAAACTCATAGGAAATTCAATCTTAGTTGCCTGGAGGTTGCTCAGAGGTTGTACAACCTCTGTGCTTGGGGTCACATAGCTTGTGTGCATGGAAGGAGGACTTGAACTCTTATTTTCTTCATTCCAAGACCAGTCCTCCATTTTATTATGCCATTCCATTTTTCTATCAATATTCTTTAAGTTCACAGTGAGTTTTGTGCTTAAGTTCATCTTGGTAGCAGAAGTGGACAAATTCTCTATTCCGAAAAGAATGGATGATATCAGGGTTTAAAAGTTAAGAGAGTTTTCATTAAAATGTTAGGCTTTTTTGGGCACCAATCAGCTATATATCCATGGTGCTTTAATTTGAGTTTGATATTTCCTAAAGTCTCTTCCTGCTTTAATGTTGCATGAGTACCACTTGTGATACTTTCTATTTGTATGACTTTAGACAGATCTCATAATTTCCCTGAGTCTAATTTTCCTCATCTATAAAATGAAGGGGTTGGACTGGAGAGCCTCTGAGATCCCTTCTACTCTGAGCCTATAATTCATGATGAAGTTGATAGAGAGAACACTCAGAGAACACTCCTGAATCTACATGTAGCAGAACAAAAAGGAAAGGAAGAAATGCACAAAGCATATGGGTATTTTATCTTCATGTTATCGCCAGAATGAAAGAGAAAAGATGTGTGCCAGACTGCATTTTCCGTCTGAATGTGTTGGTGACCACATAGACAAAGTTCCAGTCAATCAGACAAAATGGGATTTTGAACAATTGTGTGAAGGTGTATACACATTTATAGACAGCTCTGGTTCTCTACTTAAGTCAGTTAAAGTAAGGATTACAAAGTGGACCGCCTTCTGCTGAAGGTGTTCTGCACTGGCTATCTTCACTATTTGTATGCAGTGGGTAAGTAAGTGCCTATTCCATTTTCTTAGGATCTGCAGAGCTTGCTAAGAGAATAGTTGGCAGTATTTTACCTGTTTTTCACATTCTGACCCATGGTTTGTGAATTGTGATGGGATTGAAATGGTAACTATAGTCAAAGGTTTTAAGCTGTATAACAATTTTACTAAAGAGTCTAGAACTTAGGTGATTTGTACCTCAACTGTGTTTTTCCATGTTTCCAAATCAGTAATTTTATTTTATTTTATTTTATTTTATTTTATTTTATTTTATTTTTTGCAAGGCAATTGGGGCTATGTGACTTGCCCAGGGTCACAGAGCTAAGTAAGTGTCAAGTGTCTGAAACTGGATTTTTTGAACTCACGTTCTCCTGACTCCAGGGCAGGTGCCCTATCCACTGCACCTTCTAAATTAGTCATTTTAATCAATTCTGAGAATGTTGCAAAGCCTCCTCACTGAAATCTATAGTTTTATGAAAGAGATCTATCCATAACGGGAAAAGAAAGTGAATGGAAAATATATATTAAGGGATTTTGATGTGTAGCTGCATGGGCAGCCCACTGAGTTACTCCCTCAACACAGAGCTCTTTGACGTACTACAGATGATCTGAATTTAAGAGAAAGAGATTAGGCTGCACTAAATTTGGGAAATTGTGCAGTGTTTTTAGTGATCCTAATCTGTTCAGTGCACCCAAAGTCCATGTCCTTAACACCATAATTTTCATAGTTTTTATGGTTACAAATCTTGGGATACCATGACCTTGGAAAATTCAAAATTGCAAATGGCCCAAAGAATGATGGAAAGATACCTGGTACTCTTGTATGGTATTTTAAAGGCAGTAGGCACTTAATAAGAATCTGCTGAATGATAGGTATAAGTGTTCTGTAATCTATGGCCAGTGATGAATTGTGCATGAAAAGCAGTTCATCAGTCAGGTGACTGATCATGGAGAAAATCTGAGACACAACAGCTGGAAAGCCCTAAGGCAATGCTGGTATTCTTAGAATATTACAAGAATCAGAGGAGGACTCCTAGAACATTGGATGGATCTTCTCTTAGGGGCTTGTGGGAAGACATGCACAAAAGATGCATGCTATAAGGAGTGAGAGGTTGTGATCTGTACTAGTGAAGGGAGTACCTACATCAATAGGATTCAAAGTTTTAAAGTATTAATCAAATTAATTGTATGAATTTTTTGTTTGTTGTTCAGTCATTCAGTCATGTCTTACTCTTTGTGACTTAGGGACCATATTATGCAAGCCCCTTCTTTCCTCCACTATCTCTTGAGGTCTGTCCAAGTCCATGTTCATTGTGCCATGACACTTTCTATCCATCTCATCCTCTGTCCCCTTTTCCTTTTGCCTTCAACCCTTCTCAACATCAGGGCTTTTTCCAGTGAGCCTCATCTTCTCATTATATGATGAAAGTATTTAAACTTCAGCTTCAGTATTTAACCTTCCAGTGAATAGCCTGAATTAATTTCTTTTAACTATTGACTGATTTGATCTCCTTGGATGAACTTAGGTCAATGAAATATGCACAGAGACTGATTTATCTCCTTGGATGAACATAGGTCTATGAAATATGTACAGAAATATGTGCATGTTTCTGAGTGGATTATCTGGTGACAAGAATTTCCTTGACCAGAGTCTTTTAACAAGCAGTTATCACCCTCCCCATTTTCTAGGTCCCTTACATAGGGATATTGTTGGTCATCCATAGGTTGAATTGATATTTTTGCCAAAAATCTGAGTGAAAAGTAGACAACTCTTTCAATCTGCCAGATGCTCTGTCTGCATGATGCCAAATGTCTAGATATTTGGAAACATCCTAAGCAATTCACTGTGGGCCACAGTCCCAGGCCCTATCAGTGCTACTTTTGCCCCAGCTTTAATGAAATATTGGTTGCCATAAAACTGACAGGGTGAGAAACAGTTTTGTGCTAATGGGTTTTTGCTTCACTGGGATAGAGAAACAATTTTATTATATACAACAACATAGGCTCCCCAGTGTCCTTACAATTTCAAGTTCTTCTAGTAGTTGGGTAGTTTAGAAAATTTTGTTTTCTTCACTTTAGTGTAAATGTTGAAAATAATATGATCCTGCCAAGAATGTTTTCAGCTTCTACTTTTCATGTAGAACTCAGCCCAACTTTAATAACTGGGGTGGCCAGGTGCAGGCCTAATGATAGCAGGGTTCATTGCATTAAGCTGTTTCTCTAACTCGTGGACTATTCCTGTTAGCTAAACACCTCAATGCTTTCATTTCTCTGATTTTCTTAATAAAGAGAAGAATGAAGTAATTAGCATTGTCACAATTAAGTGGCACAATACTATCATACTTTAATGGCTCTGGGATCTCGTTGATATCGATATTCCCTTTTCTTCATCCATAAAATGAGGACCAGATGACCTCTATACCCCTTGCCAACTCTAAATCTGTAGTGCTGTGAAGTTAGTAGAATGTTATTAAGTAAAATTATCTCTTCTGTTTATTCAAAAATCTTGTATGATCTTAAGAAATGTGTGGGAGGCACCATGTTTGCCGGGAATTTTTTAAGTCTGCATTTTGCTTTGCCAAATCAAAAGATTTATTTTCAACAAACTAAGCACAATGAAGTTCTGAATTTTTTATACCTTTCAATCAATCAATCAATCATCAATCAATCAATCAATCTTTGTGTTTGACACAAAGGGGTCCTACTTCTTGCCAAGGCAAGCTCTTCAACCTTCATAAGCTATTTCATTCAATCCTGTTTCCTCCAAGATTTCCCCCTCTGCCACATCCATGCTCACTTATTTTCAATCTTTCCCAGTAGGGCTGCTTCCCTACTGACTAGACACATTTTCATGTCTCACTTGATCCTTCCTTCTAACCCTCATCCCATATCTCTTCTGCACTTTGTGGCTAACCTTGAGAAGGCCTTCTCCAATAGGCGGCTCCATTTCCTTACCTCTTAGTCTCTTTTAAATTCTTTTTAATTTGGCTTCAGATTTTATCATTCCACCCAAACTGATCTCTCAAACAAAATGAAATCTGATGGTCTTTGCTTAGTCCTCTTCCTTCTGACCTCTCTGTAACCTTGGGTGCTCTCAATACCCTCTTCTCCTCGATACTTTCTTTCCTCTAGCTTTTTGGGATATCATGCCCTCCTGGTTCTCTTCCGAACTATCTTACTATTCCTTCTAAGTCTCTTTTGCTGGATCTTCATTCAAACGCTTGCCTATTAACTGTTGGTGCCCCACAGGGTTCTATCCTGGGTCCTATTCCCTTCTCTATTTATACTACTTTACTTGGTGATCTCATCAACTCCCATGGATTTAATTATCATTTTTGTGCTGGTGATTCTATTTATTCCATCCTAGCTCCTCTGTTGACCTCCAGTTTTACATCGCTAGCTGCCTTTCAGACATCTTGAAATGGCTATCTGGGGCAGCTAGGTAGCACAATGAATAGAGCATTGGCCCTGGAGTCAGGAGGACCTGAGTTCAAATCCAGGCTCAGACAATTAGCACTTACTAGCTGCGTGACCTTGGGCAAGTCACTTAACCCCAATTGCCCTAACTTTCCCCCCTCCAAAAAGCAAAATCTAAAGAATAAAAAAAAAAGAAATGGCTATCCAGTGTTCATTCATTTCAGTCGTGTCCAACTCTTCATGACCCCATTTGGGGTTTTCTTGGCAAAGATACTAGAGTTGTTTCCTGTTTCCTTCTCCAGCTCATTTTACAGATGAGGAAACTGAGGCAAATAGGATGAAATGACCTGCTTAGGGGAACACAATAATTGTCTGAAGCCAGATTTGAACTGAGGAAGGTATATCTTCCTGACTCCAGATCGGGTGTGCTAACCACCATGTTACCCAACTGCCTAGCTATCCAATAGACAGCTTAAATTTAATATATGCAAAGATGAACTGATTATCTTTACTCCTAAACCTTCTCTCCACTTTAAATTTCTCTATTTATGTTGAGGGGAGCACCATCCTCCCAGTCTCCCAAACTCTCAGCCTAGGTTTTATCTTTGACTCCCCCATATCCAATCTATAGTCAAGATCTGTTGACTTCACAGTGGCAACATTTCTTGAATATATCACCTTCCCCCTTCTCTCCTCTGATACTGCCACCACCCTGGTTCAGGCCCTCATATTCTCATGCCTGAACTATTTCAATAGCCTTCTGGTTGGTCTGACTGCAACAAGTCCTTCCCCATTCAGCCGCCAGAGTGATTTGCCTAAAGTGCCAGTACAACTATGTTACCCACATACTTGATAAACTCCCTATGACCTCCAAGGTGAAATATAAAACAGTCTGTTTGGCATTCAAAATAATTTATCATTACTCAACCCCCCCACAATCCTTTCCTGGCTTCTTATGTGTTTCACCTGCCCCTCACACACTCTGATCCAGTGAAATTGCGTCTTTAATCTTCTCTGAATAAGGCACTCTATCTCTTGGCTCAGGGCATCTTCTATGGCTGACTCATGCCTGGAATGCTCTGCCTCCTCATGCCTGCCTCCTGCCTTCCCTGGTCTTCTTCAAGTCATGGTTAAAAATCTCATCATCTGCAGGAAGCCTTTCCCAACTACTCTTAATTCTAATAGATTCCCTCTGTTGATTATTTCCTACTTATCCTGTATATGACTTGTTTGTATATATTTGTTTGCATGTTGTCTTCCTCATTAGGTTGTGAACTCTGCAGGAGCAGGGTCTGCCTTTTGCTTTTCATTGTATCCCTAGTTTTTAGCACAGTTTCTAGCACGAGGTTACTAAGTGTTCATTGACTGACTACTTATTAAATGAATTGTGTGGCTGTTGTTTACAAACACTGCCTGCTCCTTGTTTCTCACCTGGATGTAGTATTTTGGTACTTCTCAGACTTTTCCACCATGTCTTTAGCAGGTACCTACTACAGCCTCAGTTCTCCCTCTTTCTTTCCTCCTTCAACTTCCTTTTGTTTGTTGCCTTCTCCAATTAGATTGTAAGCTCCCTGAGAGTAGAGACTTTCTTTTTTTGTATTTCTAACCCCAGCACTTTGCACGGGGACCAGCATACAGTAGGTACTTAACAGGCATTTATTAACTGTTTACATACTCTTTATCGACTATTGACTGTTCTCTTCTCGTACCTATACCAAGGATGTCTTTCATATAAATGCAGATTATACTTATAAAGGTTTTGCTGGGATGGAAAAGTAGGCATATGGATTGATTAATTGATTATTGTTATTGTTTGATTATTATTATTAATTGATTAATGTTTAATCAATCATTTAAAAAATAATAATTAGGTCTGGGATTAGCATTTTCTTTACCAATTAGAAATGTGTTTCCTTCTGCATATGCAGCTGCATGTAAAGGATCCTAGGCTTGGTTGGAAGCTCAGGTTGCACATGGATTCCTATGGCCAAATTATCCATTACCTAATAATAACCATACATGCCCCTCTGTACTTAGCCAGGCTGGAACACAGAAATAGGTTGTTGCTAGTCACAGTTCAAGCGATTTTTGAAAATCATGATAGAAACTGGCAGATTTTAGCCTTCAAGAACCTCCAAATTACAGTGAAGGATCAGATGAAGGCTTTTGTGGAAGGTATGACATGCATGCATAGTAATGTAATATAAAGTAGCAGTATTGAGGCCAAGAACAGAATAGATGATAGCTGCTGTGGGTGCATGTAAGTAATCATATCAGGCTGAGCTTTCCATCCCTTCATGGCTGACTACCCATCTAGTATTTTATCCATCAGATTCTCCTCTATCCTTTCTCTGGTCCCTTTGAAAATTTCTTGCCAATAATCTGTGACAGTATAATTTTTTAGTAGCAAAGTCAATGACCATAAAGTATACCATGGCTGAACAAGTTGTAGATGTATTCCACTGTGAGAAAAAAAACCACATGATATGATAAATACAGAGAAACTTGGGAAGAATTCTATGAACTACTAAAGTGAAGTAAGAAGAACAATATATGCCATGACTACAACATCATTGAAACTAAATGTAAGAATCTCTAATGATTAAGTTTACTTTCAAAGAAAAGATTTGAAGAGGCACTTTCCTCTGAAAAGAGGGAGAGAAAAGCCTCTATTTTTAGAGATTGGGGGCAATGGATGTGAAACATCTCATATAATGGCAGACTTTTTCAAAGCATTTGCTAGTTTTTCTGAGCTTTTAATGCCTTTAAAAAATTGATTGTGATAAGAAATGGGTCTTTTGAGGACAGGTAGGTAGTACAGTGAATAGAGCACCAGCCCTGGAGTCAGGAGGACCTGAGTTCAAATCCACTTAACACCTACTAGCTGTGTGACCTTGGGCAAGTCACTTAACCCCAATTGCCCTGCTTTCCACCCCTCCAAAAAAAAAAAAGAAATGGGTCTTTTGGGAGAGATATATAATATAATATAATAATATAAACTAATATATAATATAATATAAGATAAGATATATAATATAATATAATAATATAAACTAATAACATTGATAATATAAATTTATAATGTAATCTGATATAAGACAAAATAAATGTAAATTATTTGAAAACCTCTTTCAAGGACATCAAACACTGCATATTTTCTTCTTGTCTATTTAAGATGACAATGGTCACTATACCCTGGGATTCTCATCATTTCTACCTCTGCAACTAGATTTTCTTTGGAGAATCAGGTCCAGAGGAGTAGTTCCCCCCCTTGTTCCTTTTGAAGGATACCTTATTATTACCTCTATAAAGTTTAAGAATCAGAGAATTCTGACTACAATATTACCACAGTGAAAGCTTCAGCAGGTATCCAGTCGTATCATAGTCTCCTGTTTTACTCTACCGTATTTTACAAAGTAGTTTGTAGGCTAAGCTGGTCTTCCCATTGACTACCATGTTTCTTTGCTTGGCAAGGAGAAAAAGTGTTTTCCGGTTGAGACAATATTGAATTCTTTTAGCTCCCCCTATTTTTGGGCACTCAGTGTCTCTACTGAATAAAACCTAAATACTTTTCTTTATTGTTTAAACTTCTATAAAGTGAAGTCAGAGTTTATGTTTTTACTTTTGTTTAATGTTCATCATTAATGGATCTCTTAACCAGTTCTAGATGGAGTTAGTCTAATTTAATTTAATTTTTCTCTATTTTGATTGAGATTTGATCCTAATTTCATGTAGTTTCTTTACCCTGGTTTCTTATTTGGTATTAACTTTGCTCAAGCTAGTTGATAATTTGGTGAAATATGCCTTACCCAATATTTTCTTAAGACTTAAGACAGAATCAATTTAATTTTTCTAAAAAAAGGTAAATTCTTTTGACTCTTTTCTTGAATAAAGTAATCAGGCTTCTGACCTTTCTTGTTTTTTCACCATATTTTCTGATGTAGTTTTTGGTCATCCTTCCATTTCTACTTTTGTGTGGAAGACTCAGAGAATCAAAGCATATACCAATTTAGTTTGGATCATCTTGTCAAAATTTCTAGAGGACTTCTCTCCCTCATCACCCCTTATAATGGATGCTCTTATATAAGTGACAATTATTTTTATGATGAGCACTGCAAGACGAGATGAAAAAGAATCTCATAAATTATGTTTCTTTTTTCTTTTGGCCACAGGCTAAAACCATCTCTCTTTCTTCACCTCTCTAAGGAAAATCCACAAGTAATTCTTCCATTTAGTCCCACCTTTCTTATTTCTTCTAGTTCAATCTATAGTGATGTCAGTATGAGTTTGTGTTCTCTGTCAACATGTCACCTCAACAGTCATTTAAAAAAGATTGTTCATTAGGAGTAATATAGTTGTATTTATATTCGTAAATTTATACTAGTAGAGTTCCTATATAATTTTAAACATTCTCTGTCATCTCCACTTCTACTTCTGCACTGAATAGAAATAGAAGAGAGCTATATAAGACTGAAGATCATTTTGCAATTTTATGTATTTCATGAGTTGCTGTAGTCAAGTAAATTGTTCATCTGAGGGGGGGTTACCTTATTGATGTGCCCCTCCTTTTTTGCTAACAGAGCCCTAATAGGTGCTAAATACACCAATATAAGTTATTTATTTTTTAAAATTCTAGAACGATTGGTTTCATGAGTTTGTATTTTTCTTTTTCTCCTGTTGTTTATTGTATAATAATAAATTATATTATTATAATTATATTTATATTGTATATTCATGGAATTCAGCTATCCCTTATATTTAAGAAAGATATTCCTTTTCTACCTATAAAAGAGGGACTTGTTTTCCATTCTATAGTACAATTAAAAAAAAATCTCCACTGGACCTTGTGTTTCCCCCTGTTACTCACTCCTCTATCAAAAATATTTGGCATGCAAGAAATGTCAGCTTATCTTTATTTGGAAACAAACTCTCTTATAAAAAGTACAAATAGCAAATAAGGCTTAAAAGAGCCAGAAAGTCCAAAATGAGCAATGCCTGGCTGCAAAGAGGTGGGAGGTGAGAGAAGAAGTGGAAAATTAATAAATTCACCAGATTTCAATAGCACAAGAAATGTGCATATAGGCAAGCAGCTAGTTCTGTTCAGGCAGATCATTCCTTAAGCAAATCATCAGGCTGGATGATATTCCAACTGTTCAGGATTATAGTTGATCTAGGGTAGCAACATCATTCACTTACAATTAATTCCACTACTGGTACCTGTCTACACCTCACCCTTAACCTGTAGAGCTCCCACATTCTTGGGTTCCCTCCTCAGGAAAACTGTAATTCCCAGCAGCCCATGTGATTGATATGTGGCTACACTGGGTCCACAGACAGTTGGCATGGTCTGTTTCTAAGTTCATCCTTGAAACTTCTACAACTCTGAAGAACCTGTATGTGCTCTAGTAGGCTACGGCCTTTAGGAACTCAGGCTTATCTCCATATAACAATGAAACATTGGAGTACGACATTAGGTCTAGCATATTAATGCTAAAAGTATGATATTTTTCTCAAAGTTTGTTAAATTCTATTGGTGCAATTTAGAAGCTGTTTTTCTAGTTTAGAGCTAGTAAAATATCCTTCCTATCTGCTTTTTTTTTAACTTAGTAGTCACATTGAATAAGGTCCAAAGCCATAAAATAAACCAATCAACCATTCAAAATAAAAAATTCAACTGTTCTACGCTCAGCACTGTCCTCAGTGTTTTGGGAGTTAGAAGAGATGTCTAGCAGAGAATTAACGTACTTAACTGTGTGATAAAGACTATATCTGGTAGGTTAAAAATAGAAAACTAGACTAAGTGAACAGGTAAGATAACAGAGAATAAGAAATAATTGAATTCAATAACCTAGTGTGAAATGAACTTGAGAATATATATTACTTGGGTGAGAACTAACTATCTGATAAGAGAGATTGGAAAAATTGGAGATCACTTTGGCAGAAATCAAGTTTAGGCTATCGTCTTATACTACAAACTAATCTTGTACCATAATAAACTCAAAATGGGTACATGACCTGAATATTAAAGGTCGTATCATAAAACAACCAGAAGATATCATCATTAGGTACATTTAATAGTCTTTAGTAGGGAGGAGAATTCTTAGCCAACAAATGAGCAAGGTGATTACAAAATATAAAATAGGTCATTTTGATTATGTTAATTTGAAGGCAATTAGATGGTTCCATGTATGGCACTAAGCTTGGAATCATGAAGGCCTAAGTTCAAATCCAGCCTCAGATACTTTTTGTGTTTATGACACAACCTGGCTGTATGGTTTTGGAAAAGTCACTTAACCCCTTTCAGCCTCTGTTTCCTCATCTGTAAAATGGGGTGGTTGGACTTTGTGGTCTCTAGTATTCTTTTTAGATCTTGTGAAAAACTTTTACACAAGCAAAAGTGATGAAATTAGGATAAAACAAAACATAGCATAACAAAATGAAACTGGAGGAAAAAAATCTTTGCATGATAAAGGTTTGATTGCTAAGATACATAGGAAATTAATGTGATTATGTAAAACTAAGAGCAAGTCCCCATTGGATAAATGGCCAATGGCTATGAACAAATAGTTTTGAAACTCACTGCTCTTCAATAATGACAAGAGAAATGTAAATCAAAACAATAGCTCTTTCACCTTGGCAGAGATAACATGATAGAATTTGGAAATAGCCAATAATGGAAGTGTTATGGAAGTATAATAATAACTAGTACACTGATAATGGACACCCTTCTTCAGGATAAGCTGATTACCTGGAATCTCATCACGATGTACATTGACTCAGTGTTTGATACTCAGCATCTTTTTGGCACCTTCAGTTGCCTCTCCCCTCTGACTCGAGGGCTGGAGAGTGGAACGATGAATTCCTCCAAGAGCCTTCTTTTATAGAACATTCAGAATTTGCAGAACTTTTCTGGTCACTCTCCCTTTCCCATCAGCAGTTCTGCTTAGTTTCCACTCCATAGTCATGTCCTCATGCATAGCTGCCTCCTACTCCTCCCAACTCAGTCTTTCTGCTTCTTTTTGCCTGTTGTCTTCCCCCATTAGAATGTAAGCTCCTTGAGGGAAGGGATTGTCTTTCTTTTTCTTGTTTCCTGGGTTCTTAGCACATCATCTGGAACATAGTAGGAAATTAATAAATATTTATTGAATTGAATTGAACTGATATTCTCCTGGTGGAGCTTTGAATTGGTCTGACCATTCTGGAAACCAAATATGTATTTGGGTTTTTTTTTAAGTGACTAAAATGTCCATTTTTTAAAGCTAGAAATCACACTGTTAGGCAAATACCCAAAGGAGGCCAAATATAGAAAAGATGGTCTTGCATATCAAAATATTCCTGGAAATAAAGTAGATAACCACTGATTGGGGATTGGCTAAAAATGGTGGTACATGAATAAAATGAAATATTATTGTTTCAGAAGAAATGATGAATGTGAAAAATATGCAATAGTGCTTAGTAAAGTAAGCAGAACCAGGAAGATAATACAAAAGAACCAAAAAGTGAAACTGAATATTGTAATTATAATGACTAAACTTGGCTCCAGATAAGAGAAAGGAAGCTTCTCCCTCTTTTCTTTGCAGAGGTAAGGGAAAATGAGTGTGGAATATCATATATATTGTCAGACTCAATTGTTGTGTTGGTTAGTTTTAAAAAAAATTATTCTCCCTTTTTTTTTTTTTTTTACAAATGATGACTCATAAGATATGGGAGGAGAGGGATATATTCACAAATGAAGGTGATGTAAAAAAAGAAAAAATGTGAAACAAAAGCACAAAAAATGGTTTGCTTTCAGGGCCTATAAGAAAGGGCAATTGGTAATTGGAAATTGGAACTTGGTGGTTTTTTTTTTTTTATTAGTAAGGAAAGGCTTTGTGGAAGAGATGGAACTTGAAGGATGGGAGGATCTGGATAAGATGGAGAAAAGAAAAAGTGTATTCTAAATGCAGGGGAGGAAGCAGCGTTCAGCACAAAGGGCATGCTGCGGAGGAGAGTAAGACACTCCAGCACAGGTTGCAGAAGATTATGAAGGGGTTATGAAAGGCCTTGAGAACCAGGCAGAAGAGTTGGGATATGATGTAGTAGGTAGGGAACCCATGAAGGTTTTTGACTCAAGTCAATTTCACACCTTATAAATAGCTTTGGTTTTTGGCTTTGATGGAGAGAAAAACTGAAACTAAGGGTTTAAATTCTGTTTAGAAGGGACTATCAATTGACTTAAAGTAATAATCCTGTCCCCAATTTTTATGAACAGTTGAGAATTGGCTTGCTATCTAGTGCTTCTCGCACATGCACACACACACATACACACTTTTTTTTTTACCATCTCTCTTTGTATGTTCATTGATAGAAGATTCCCATTTGCAATTTTTGTCAGGCTTAGAAGGAAGAAAATTGTATATCAGAGTGTGACTTTTATCATCTTTCTTGTTATTGGAATGTTACTAATTTTATTAACAGTTTCTAAAAGGGAAAAAAAAGTGAAATAAATGCTTTTTGCAACCCTTTCATTATCTTGTCTGCCCCCTTCATGCTTACTTTGCTGAAATCCTAATAAAGAAAAGTAGCTGCCCAGTAATTTTCTTTTCATCTGACATTTCGGAACTCCTCCAGTTCACTGCTGTAATGAAAATTGGCAGCTCTTGAGTAAAAGAGAAAGTGTTCAAAAGATAGCACCTGCTACGTGGACCATGAATGCAGCTTGTACATGGAGAGCAAAGGCACTGAGTTAAATATGTTGTCATTCTTCAAATATATTAAGGGCAGCCCTATTTGATATCATGAAGGGCAGTTCCCTCTGTGGGAGCTAGTATAAACCCATTCTGTTCTTTTTTAAAAAGCCTTGTCATAATTCATCTTACTAGTGAAGATCAGGAATTTGGCCTTTATAGACAATAATACCCCAGGGTCATTACCTTTTCTCTTTGAATTTTCCACTGAGATGTTAGGGCATATGGTATCTTAGCAGCGATGTTATCAACAACTATGTTCATTTCTAGGTTGTGATGGGACACTGCCCCTTGTTCAAGCAACATCAAATTGGTTTGTTTTATAATATAGTAGAACAAAAGCAGTGGGTTTGAGGCTAGAAGACCTGGGTTCATATCCTTGCTCTGCTATATATGACCTTGAGCATAAATCACTTAATCTCCTTGGGTCTCAGTTTTTTCATCAGTGAAAATAGGAGGTTGGACTTACATGATCTCTAAGGTCTTTTCCAGCTTGGATCTATGTATAGTGTAGCTTTAAAATAATGAGACTGGAGTTGGCTAGGTGGCACAGTGAATAGAGCACTGGCCCTGGATTCAGGAGGACCTGAGTTCAAATTTGGCCTCACACACAACACAAAAAACTATCCATGTAACCTTGGGCAAGTCACTTAACCCCAAAAGCCCTCCAAAAAGCAAAAAGTTAAAAAAATAATGAGACTGGCCTGGACACACACCCCTCTTCCCTGATACCAAGAAAGCTGAGGTTGGTGGAGAGTTCTTTTTTTTTTTTTTTTGCTTTTTGGAGGGCAATTGGGATTAAGTAAGTTGCCCAAGGTCACATGGCTAGGTTTTTTGTTTGTGTGTGTGTTAAGTGTCTGAGGTCAGATCCGAACTCAGGTCCTTCTGACTCCAGGGCTGACGCTCTACTCACTGCGCCACCTAGCCATCCCTGGTGGAGAGTTCTTGAGCTATATTGGGCCAATCTGACAGTGTCTGACCTAGAGCCAGCACCAGTATTGTGAGACCCCCTATAGTAGAGGGCCACTAGGCCACCTAAGGAGGATTGAACCTCAATAAGTTGGAAGTAGACTAAGTCAGTTTTGTGTTCAGGCCTGTGAGAAGCTTCTGCATTTCCAACCTCCTCCATAGGGAGACCCAGTCTCAAAAATAAATAAAATATAGAGACAGACTAAAACAACAACATTAATAACAAACCAAAACTAATATACTAGAGTTTATACATTTAAATGAGTAGCAAAATAATCTTTTTGGTACCTTCATTTCAGCATTACTGCCATTGCTTAAGACTTACTTGGGAGTAAGAATTATCTTCTAGAATTATCCTCAAAGCTAATATATCAGTTACATTAAAAAAAAGTAGCCTTGTTTTGTAGTTATATTGTTTTTCACTCAAATCTACATTATTTACCAAACTTGACCCTAAATGAACTTGATTAATTGTCAAAAATTGGGTTCTGAAGATACTTCATGAAGCAAATTCTAATTTTACTAGGTTTTGAGCAATGACAATATTGCTGGGAAAAAGGAGGGTCTCCTTGGAATGCCCACAGGGACTTCAAAAGCAATATGTTCCAAGTTGAACCATGTTGCATTCAAAGTTTTTCTTCCCTACAAAGAACCTTCTTTTTCCTCCCAACTTCCCTACTCTATGTATTTTGATAGTGCTGCTATTCTCCCAATAATCCAGTTACAAATGATTAGAGTCATCTTTGACAGTTTCCTCTCCATCATCCCCTACTTCATGTAATTTACCAAGTCTTGTCCATTTTATCTCCACAAGATTTCTTGCATCTGTCACCTTCTAAAGACTTACATGGCCTATTGTCTCCCTGTTGGAGCTCACCCTTCACACACCTGGAAAAATTGTCCCCATTGTATAATTATTTGTATATCTGTATTTAGCATTTAAACCTTTCCAAAATGTATCTCCAATCACTTGACATACTTACTAGCCATGTGACTTTGAGCAAGTCAATTAACCACAACTGCCCTCCAAAAAGCAAAAAATTAAAAAAAATAATGAGACTGGCCTGGACATAAACCCCTCTTCCCTGATACCAAGAAAGCTGAGGCTGGTGGATTGCTTGATTTGGGGAGTTCTTTCTGGGCTTGTTTTACATTATATTCCTTCCTTCATTTTATATTCCATCATAAAAACAAAACATGGAACTACTAGCTTTCTCTTATATAAATCTGTCCTTTCCAACCTTTGTTTTTTTGTGTAGGCCATCCTCCAACCCTAGGATACAGTCCCACAAAAACTTTCCTACCCCTAAGGGTCAACTTACATGTGAATTCTTTCATGAAACCTTTCCTGATCTCCAGGTCAGAAGTCTCTCTTCCTCCTCACATTTCCCTAGAGCACATTCTTTGACTCTCCCCTTTAATTATTTTTACATTCCACTTTGTGTCATACTTATGTATCATACTTAACTTGCATATCTATCTTAGGCTCTCTTTTTTATTGTAAGCTCCCCAAGGGTAGAGATCATGCTGTTTTTCATCATCATATTCCATTATCCAGTACCATGGATTACCCATAATAAATGTTTAACAAATATTTTGATGAATAAATGAATGAATGGCTGGAGATGAGCAAATATTCTCATTTTTAAAAGCAGGAAGGTGAAATTATCAAATAATAGACTAGTGAGCTTGACATCAATGCCTAACAGAATTTTAGAAGAGATTATTAAAGAGATGGTTTGTGAGCACTTAGAAAAGAAAGTAGTTATCACTGTGGGCCAGCTTGAATTCATTAAAGCCAAGTCATGACAGATTAACCTCATTTCATTTTGTGACAGGATTACTCACCTCAGGAGAATGCTGTAGACATAGTACCCTTGATTACAGCAAGACATTTTACTAAATAAACTCATGACATCCTTAGGGACAACATAAGAGATGAAGACTGGATGGAGGTATCATTTGGCAGATCCAGAACTGGTAGAATGATCAGATACTAGAGTTAGGGATGGCTGTATCAATGTTAACCTAGAAGATAGTTCTTAGTAGAGTGCCATAGAACTCACCCCTTGGCTCTGTTCTGTTGCCTTTTTTTTTTAGCAGTATGATGAAGATTTATATGGCATGTTTATCAAATTTTCAGATAACAGAAAGCTGGCAGGAGAGGGTTAATTCATTAGCAGAAGGAATAGGAATGCAATAAGACTTCAACAGGCTAGGATGAAGGTTCAGACTTCAAAAGTAATAGGACAAAATGTAAAACCCTGAATTCTGATTTAAAAAATCAATGGCTATGGGGTGGCTAGGTGATGCAGCGAATAGAGCACCGGCCCTGGAGTCAGGAGGACCTGAGTTTAAATCTAGCCTCAGACACTTAACACAAAAACTAGCTGTGTGACTTTGGGCAAGTCACTTAACCCCAATTGCCCTCCAAAAAGCAAAACAAAAACAAAAACAAAAACAAAAAACAAACCCGAAAAACAAAAAACAAAAAACAAAAATCAGACACACACACACAAACCAATGGCTAAATAAAATGTCATTTGGATATTACCTTGGGAGTTGAATGAAAGCTCAGTATGAATCAGAAATATGGTGTAATAACCCACCAAGATAATATGATCTTAAGCTTTATAGAGAGAAGGAAAATGTCTAGAGAGTGTTCTACTGTGCTTTATTCTGATCAGAGCACACCCTGAGCTGAATCTCCAATTCTAGACACTTCATTTTTGTTAGGAGATTCACAATTTGGTGAGTGATTATGTTGGTCAAAGGACTCTAAACTTTGTTATAGGAGGTTCTCTTGAAGGAACTGGTAATGTTTAGTTTGGAGAAGAGAAGACTGACAGAGTCATACCCTATCCTCAGTGTCTACTTTTGATTCTGGGGTCATAGACCTAGAACTGGAGGACACATCAGAGGCTCTCTAGTCCAAATCCCTTATTTTTGCAGAATGAGGAAACTGAGGCACAAGGAGGTTAAATGACTTGCCTAAAGATACAGTTATTAAAAATCAGAAGTAGAGCTTAAATTTAGGTCCTCTGTGTCAAGAGCCAATCCTTTTTACTCCGTGCCACAGTGAGAGACTCATGTGGATTCATACAAATATAAATTTGAATACTGCTCCTTGAAAGGTACACATATATGCACATACACACTTAGGGAACTCAAGTGTGAACTTATATGCATTCATTTACATATAAACATACCTGCATATATACCTCTATTGAGAGAGAGAGAGAGAGAGAGAGAGAGAGAGAGAGAGAGAGAGAGAGAGGTCTATATGTACATAAGGTGACTTGAAATTCTGGAGCTTAGATAGAAAGAAATTCTGCTGTCCAGCTTTTTGGGAAATCCTGGGTTTGTTGTCATCCAAACAAGTAGAACATTTATTTATATCACTTAGGACAAATGACTTCTTTCTAGGCCTGAGCTAGAATTATGAACAATTCTATGTTTTATTTTAAAATTCTGCAGGTCATTCATAGGATGATCTTTTCTTGGAATGAAGTCTAGTACCTGAAAACTTTACATATCTACCATGATCTCTTTGGATGGTGGTTGGGCTAGAGAGACTAGGCTGCTATACTTCTTTTTTTTTTTTTTAAAGCAATTGGGGTTAAGTAACTTGCTCAAGGTTACAAGGCTAGTCATTATTTATGCATGGGTGCTCATTTTCTGAGGCCGGATCTGATCTCGGGTCATCTCAACTCCGAGGCCGGCGCTCTTACTCACTGCGCCACCTAGCTGCCCCTTTAGGGCAATTGGGGTTAAGTAACTTGCTACACGGCTAGGTTCTTTGTTTGTTTGTTTGTTTGTGTGGATTAAGTGTCTGAGGCTGGCTCTGAACTCAGGTCCTTCTGACTCCAGGGCCAGCGCTCTATTCACTGCGCCACCTAGCCGCTTTGGCTGCTATACTTCTATACTTTATAGGTACAACATTTTATCTTTCCATTTGTATGAACTTTTGTATGGTCTCTGTTTAAATCTCATTGGGCTTTGCTCTGTGTGGGTGCGAGACATGTTTCTTGTTCTCTGAGTGAATAGCTACAAACACTTTTTTCAGTACTTCACTCTGGTGACAACTTTCTTAGTAAAGTTTTTCCCAAGCTCCTTTTGTTATTAGTATGCTGTTCCTCCTTATTTTTCCTTGTACTAGAATTATTTGTGTTCATGTAGGATTCTCCCAATAAAATATAAGTTCCCTGAGGACAACAGCAATTTATCTTTTGTTTTTGTACTACAAAAAATGTTTCACAAATGTAGTCCCCACCACATTGGTAGTAAGTGTGGGAAAAGATTTGAGATGGATTAGGACAACATTCCTCCAGGTTTCATGACTTGGTGACCAAATGGGTTGAGATTGTGCCTGAAAGTTGAGTCTCTTTCCCATCCTAAAAGAGGGGGGAGAGCAGAATCCTCCCAAGAGGTAAATGAGTCAGATGATGTGAGTAGCAGTATAGGTGAGTATGGTAGGGCCAAAGCAGAAGTTAGGCCAGCTGCAGTTCCAGCTGTAAAATGCCCAGAATCCACTCCAACTTCTTGGTACACCCAAGGATTATTACAAAATACAGCAAGTTTCTTGAATTGAATCTGGAAAAATGAAAACATTGGACAAGATTATCTTAAGATCTCTTTCACCTCTAACAATTCACCAGTCCAGGAGTTCATGAAAGATCTTGGTGCTGCCACACATAGTTGGCTTTCCCAGACCATGGCACCCTAGGCAAACAGAATTCTGACTTAAAAAACAGCTAATGGTTATGAAAAAGGTTATAAAAGGCCTTTCTGTAGATGGGTCTCTACAGCAGACACTTATGCTGATCTGAATGAATGGTTTTTGCATCCTGACTCAGTTCTTGCCAGATGGAGGATCCAACTGATGTTTCCAGCAAAATCAAGGTCTCTTTATACAAGGTGACCAGCAAGATGGAAGAAGGGAAGTTAATTTTATATATCACAGAGCCAGACTATCAGAATTTATCAGATGGGCTCATCTAATAATATTTCTCTTCTGGGTAACCAACATGGTGAAGGACTGTACAACACAACATCACATTAAAACCATACAACAGCATATGAAATACAACAATAGCATTTATATAGTCATTTAAGGTTTGCAAAATATATTACAAATATCTCATTTGATCCTCACGATAACCATAGGAGGTAGATGTGATTATTATCTCCACTTAACAGAGAAGCCAACTGAAGCAGGCAAAGATTAAGTAACTTACTCAGAATCAAACAGCTCATAAGTGTGTGAGGTTGGGTTTGAACTTAGGTCTTCTTGACTCAAGGCCTAGCTCTCTAACCACTTAGCTACCCAGTAGCAATTGATCAAAGATCAATTATGAGAGGTGTTTTGCCTGTAGCATAAATGACCTAAGAATAATACATAATTGTCAAATAGTTGAAGTATTATCACATAGAAGAAGGATTCAACTTATTCTGTTTGATCCTGTGTGGAAGAATTAGGAACAATGCATGGAAGATACAAGGAAGGCATTGGTTAGATTCTTTCTGATGATTAAAACTGTCTAAAATGGAATAGACAACCTCTGGGATGAATTACCCCCCTTTGGAAGACATCAAGTAACATCTCTTGCAGAAGGGGTGTCCTTGATGTGAGGTGGAGTTGGATACATCTTCTCTGAGGTCCCTTTCAGCTTTATGACTCATTTAAAGTCAGACTACTGCCTACTTCTAACTATACCATGGATTTGATAATGTTTGTTTACACCTGGTTCTTGGGTGGGGCAAAGTGCCACTACATGTGTAGTATGTCATTTCTGTGTCATACTAGGACTCTACATACTCAAATAATTGGCCATGAATGTCCATGCAACAGATGCCCAATGATCATTTATTGATGTGATATGTGATTTAGATGGTTCTTGTCCATAGTTACATTCAAGACATTGTTTTATCCTATTCACTTCATCCTCACTTCTTTTCATGCCTTAAATGTGGTTGATCATGTTGTCATAGGATTTGAAACCAGAAGGGACTTTTAGGGTTCACCTGGTCTATTCTTCCCCTAGAGGTAATATGACTGTAGACTCAAGTCATGCCTGTCTTGGTTTACATGTTCTCTTTTGGAGCTGGGATTAGGCTTCCTTGTAGATATGCATCATTACTTTGTGCAGCTATTTATTAAGTACTAATATGTGCTAGGTGCTGTACTGAGCACTGGTATAAGCAAAATATGAAGACAGTCTTTGCTCTCCAGGAGCTTACATTCTAATCTACAACACTTAAAAGGAAAGGGAGGGTGAGAAAGTACCCAGTTTGGAGAACATGATAGAAAAATCCTGAGGATTGCAGCCTAGTAGAAAATGAAGAGATAACTGTCCAAGGTACCTTCCTTAAATGGAAATTCTGGGAGACATTAAATTAGAAGGAAGATGGTACTTCCAAGAGATGAGCCCCAGGACTCAACCAGGAGCAATAACCATAGGACCATAGATTTAGAGTGAAAGGGGACTAGTTCAATCACCTCATTTTACATATGAGGAACCCTACACCAGAGAGATGAAATGACTTGCCCCAAGTCACAAAGAGTAGGGACAGGGTTGAGATTTGAACTCAGATCTTCCAACTTCAAATCCAGTGATCTTACTGTTGTACTCATTGTAGTACAATGGTGCTGGCAGTCAATGTAGATATATCTCAGAGAATTCCTTTCCTAGGAAATATGGAGATAAATAATTGTGCTAGAGACTAAATGAAGACTGAACTATTTAAATCATTAGATCTGTGGTAGCCTGTTTTCACGTTTCCCAGAAATATGGATAGATTTTCTGCCTTTTTGGAGTCTGATAGAATATGTATTAATCCCAAGGTGGTGCTGCTAGCCACTAGTCTCATTCTGTTCCACAGAAGGATCAGGCATTTGTAGTCCCACACTCACTCTAGGTTATTTATCAGTCAGCAAATATTTATTAAACATCTACTCTGTGCAATGCATTGGCCTAATTTCTGGAGATACAAGTATAAAGAGTGAAAAAAAATCCCAAGAATAGTTGAAGAGTCCTCTGTAGTTCTCAGATGGTGGACAATAGTCTATCTGTAACTTTGCCAACTCATCTGTACAGGAGTGATGACAAGAGTGGATTTATCCAATCAGAATCACCTTTAGAACCAGTTCCTCTCTGCAACTTGTTTGTTTCCTGAAGTATATTGTATTTTCCCCAGGCTCTAGCCATGTGAACTTTCCATAATAGAAATGGTTCCCTACAGGAATGGAAAGAGCATTCCCAAATCACTCACACACACACACACACACATATAAATAAATACACACACATATGTACACACACATATATGTTCACACATACAGATATACACACGTGTATGTAAGTATATATGTATCCACACATACATATATACACATGTGTATGTAAGTATATATGTATCCACACACACACATATATATAGAGAGAGATAATATAGATAGATAGATATAATGTTTTACTCTTAATATAGGAGCACTAAAATAATAATGTAATACATAATAAACCATCTACCAAGCAGTTGAGCACCTATAGCCTCTCCAATATTTAAGAACCCCTAACCAGTTCTTTGAACTCAGGGGTTTTAGGGAAAGCACAGTTTGGTTTCTTTAGTTTCCCAAGGATTCTCCTTCTACAAGTGGGCAAAAGAATCAATGAAACAAAATAATCTCCTAATTGACATTCAGTTCATGCTTCCAGTAAGGCCAGGTTATAGTTGAATTCTCAGTAAGCCTGGAACTGATTCCCAGCTCCTTTTTTGTGGCAGAGGGTATGGTACTTTTCTATTTAGTGTCCTGTCATTGGTAGGAATATCTGACTGTCTCACCTCATTAGCTCATCATTTGTGGAGCAGCAGTGTAGACAAGAACATTACTCCTCCCCAT
Organism: Gymnobelideus leadbeateri; assembly: GCA_011680675.1. Taxonomy (NCBI): domain Eukaryota; kingdom Metazoa; phylum Chordata; class Mammalia; order Diprotodontia; family Petauridae; genus Gymnobelideus; species Gymnobelideus leadbeateri. Next base: position 182,926 of record WOXC01009627.1, on the reverse strand, counting down.
TGCTGAGTATTAAATGTTTCTGTCTCAAAAATGTCCCCTGGGCAGGGAGTGGAAAGAAAGAAAGGGGAGTGCTATGATTGATGAAATGGTCATGCCTTCTTGCCAATTTGCCTTCTCTGTCCATTTCAGCTTAACCTTAAGCCCTTGGGTACAAGTCTATGGTTATTGACAGGTCACATGCCCCTCACTTCTCAATTCTATTTGCTCCTCTTCTCCCTTGTTCTTCTTACCAGCAGTCAAAACTGGGTGCCCCTGCACAGCAAGGAGAAGACAAAATAAGGGGCACATTGCTTAGATCACATTTCACTGTTTTGTCAACTGGTCTACTTCTGGGAGGCTTTTGCTTGTCCTAGACTTCATCCTCTTCCTTGTGTGCTTCTCACACCCCTTTGCACTATTCTAAGAAGACTGGCTGCTGGAGTTGGTACCGAAATAATCTTCGGTGGCATCTCTCCAGATGCTAGCAGCTTACTTCCTACACCAACCAAAGATCTCCTCCTGCTCTCTCCCCTTGCCAAGTTCTTATTCAGCATTTACTCATGGAGGTTTCAACAGAATAAGCAATGACTGTTCCAGAGACGGAGTGGGCATCCTTTTTTTGGAATAGTTAGTCATACTCTGGGATGTTTGCTTGGACAGCTTTTCTGAGCCTTAAATAGTTTGGGGGGTGGAAAAGACCATTTCATTCACTGCACTCTCCTTCCTTTCTTTCTTCCTAGTCACTGCCCAGTAGATATTTTACCCGATTGCCTTCACTTGTGAGATCCCATCTGGGATACAATGTTTACGCACAATGTGCATATGGTTATTTCAGATGAAATTATTTCTCCCAACTTCCCAAGTGAGGAGTTAGAAGCAGGAAATGGTGTGTATCTTTCTACAGAGGATAAATATAGCCTACTGTTAAATTGGGCTTAGATTATGCCATGGATAACTGCTTAATGGTTATATCGAATGTGTAGTTTGAGTTTTTAATAAATCACAACTAACTTTGACTAGTGATGATTTTCTAGATGCAGAAAAATGTGATACCCGAAAGCTTTAAGTGGGATTAGACTGATGGGCAACCTGTCCCTTCAACTGGAATTTCATTGTATCATGGCTTCCAATGACCATTATGACTATTCAAAGCAGCCAACAGCTTTCAGCTGTTGTTGCAAACAGACAAGTCAGTTTTAACTGAGAAAAGACTGGGAGGGACACGATGTATCCACAGCTCTCTTCTGAATTCACACTCAGCTGCCAGTGTGTCTGTCAGCAGGACCCAGGAAATGCTTCAGAGACTCCTTACAGGTTTGACAACAGGGAGGACCAAAATCAGTCAACTCATACCTTTTGGGGGCATGGTGTGAGTGTAGGAGGGAGTTGGAGATTTGATTGTCCTGCCCTGAGGAAGAGATCCTATGATATAGCAGTAAGCATCCTAGCCTGGGAATCAGCAGACTTGCTTCCTGGTCCTGGCCCTGCTATAATCTCCTGAACAAATCACTTACCCTGGGGACTAGATGGAGTTGATATAGCTAGGTGGCTTCTTGAGACTAGTGAGAGTTGTAGAGTCAGAAAGATTTGAGTTTTAATCCTGCCTCAAGCACTTAGTTGCTATGTGATCTTAGGACAAATCATTTAACTTTTCCCAGACTCAGTTTTTTCATCTGCAAAATGGGGATAATAAAAGCACCTACCTTACAGAGTTGTTTCTGGGGTCAAATGAGATAGCATTTGTAAAATGCTTTGCAAATCTTTTTTTTTTTTTTTTGGAGGGCAATTGGGGTTAACTCGCCCAAGGTCACAGGGCTAGGTTTTTGTTTGTGTGTGTGTTAAGTGACTGAGGCCAGATTGGAGCTCAGGTCCTTCTGACTCCAGGGCTGACGCTCTACTCACTTTGCCACCTAGCCGCCCCTACAAATCTTAAAGCACTTTATAAATGTTAGCTATTGTTATAGTTGTTGCTACTGTTATTAACATTATTATCTAGGTTCTAGGGAATGCCTAGAGTCTGGGTTCTTTGGGATTGCCCATACACTTTATAACCTTAGAAGCATAGGAGTTGGAACAGGAAGAGACCTTCTAAATGGTAGAATTAAAAGCAGGAAAGGATCTTAAGAGATAATATATTTACAGATGAGGAAACTGAGGCCCAAAGACATTAAGTGAATTGCCAGGTAGTAGTAATAGAATTGGGATTTGAACTCAGGTCTCCTAACCCCTAATTTCGGCTCTATCCCCTCTTTGTTTCCCAGTTTGTTTTCCCTGATCAAATCGTCTCCTGGTACAAGGATAATGATCCATGACACAGAGGTTCTGACAAGACCTACATTGGCTCAGCTCTTCTTAAATTTCTTAAATTCTCTGACATTTCCTCATTTCTAAAATTGGAAGAGTAATACCATTATATCTATCTATAAAGAATTGTCATGAGTATAGATTGAGATAATGAATGGGAAGTTGAAAAATTACAGACATTGCTAAATAGATATAAGGAATTATTATTTGTTTGCAACATATATTCAGTTTTCCTCCAGAAAGATTGCCATGAAAGCTAAAGAAAAATAAAATTATAGAAAGTTGCAAGTATTCAATGTCTTTTAAGGACATTCTCTAATTTCATTTAGATTCACATAGGTTCCTTTTTGTTCCTTAGACATGTGGGCAAATACACATTTTCATGGATTTGTTAAGTTCATCAATGTAGAGTTTATGTACTGTGCCTTGAACTCTTTAGAGGAAATCTAATAAATAATCTGTAGCATAATTATGTCCTTATCATCATGTCACTTTTTAAAATGGTAATCACATCTACTTCTTCCTCCTCTCTTTTTTTTAAATGTTAAAGAGCCAGTCTTCCTTCTTCCTTATCTTTTCTGCTCCCCTCCAATGCCTTCCCCTCCAATAGCCTCCCATCCCTCTACCCCATTTATATACCATCCAATTGGGTCCAATGGATGTTAATAGGCTTAAATGAGTAATTGGTTTCTCTCCATTGAGAGACACCAGAAAATTCAATTTCCAGGGTAGAGAAGCATTAAAAAAAGAAGGAAATATTCTCTGTATACCTTGTCACATTTGTAGCTTTCCAACAGGATCTCATAACAACCCAGCATTGGCATTTGGCTAGGATGAAATTGTGTAATTTCTGGGGTTTTGGCGATAGCACTTGAATTCATTTCTGAGTTTCAGAAAGATTCACTAAAATAACTCTGTCCCTAATAAACAGCTTGTGTGCTGAAACACTGCAGCCTCAGCACATTAACTATATTTACCATCTAAGAGACAGAAAGGAAGCTGCCAGATTTGACGACAAAGCTGTAAAGTTTTAGTGAATGGGGAGTAAATCAAACCTGCAGTTCGCCTTGTAAAAACCTACCGACCCATGCTTTGTCTCACCCTTCACTCACAGGAGGAGATTTTTATTTCCCAGTATAAATAAAGCATACTTTAGAGACCCCCTTCTTTAGCTTTCTTCTACCACCTCTTGATTCAATAACCCAAGCAATTAAATCTGACATGGTCTTTCTGATGAGGTCCTATATAGTTCAATGGCTATAAAATTTTTTGCTACATGGAAAAGGTTAAGGTAGAGGTGGAGCAAATCAAGAAGGTTCCTGTCTCTGATTCATATAGTGTTACTCATATATCCCTGTGTGTGAGACCAAGGGAACTTTCAGGATATGTCTCTGGTTGTAATAATTGATTTCAGGAAAAAAAGGCTCAAGCAGTCAAATTCCATAAAACAGAAATATGTGTATGTTCTACAAGGTAACAAAGAACCAGTTTGATGGATTTTTTTTAACTTTCTATGATCCAGAGACTTGTTTTGGCATCATTTGCCACCATTCTTAGGTTATATAGGCTTGGAAATAATCTAAAATCATCACGTCCTGACTGCTACCCTGCATTACTTCTCTCCTACTCCATTGCCTACCATTCTTCCACATCAACCTTATGATTAGTACTGTACAAATTAAAATTTTCTGCTTATGATTCATGGTGGAGTTGTGAACTGATCCAACCATTCTGGAGAGCAATTTTCAACTGTGTTCAGAGGGCTATAAAATTATGTATACTCTTTGACCCAGCAATGCCAGTATTAGGTCTATATCCTAAAGAGATTTTTTTTGAAGGAAAAGGACATATGTGTACAAATAGATTTATGACTCTTTTTGTAATGGCAAAGAAATAGAAATTAAAGGGATGCCCATGAATTGGGGAATGGTTGAACAAGCTGAGATATATGATTATGATAAAATCTTATAAGAAATTACCGGCACATGGGGCGGCTAGGTGGTGCAGTGAATAGAGCGCCAGCCCTGGAATCAGAAGGACCTGAGTTTGGAGCCGGCCTCCGACACTTAATCCATACAAACAAAAACCTAGCCGTGTAACCTTGGGCAAGTTACTTAACCCCAATTGCCCTAAAGGGGCGGCTAGGTGGCGCAGTGAGTAAGAGCACCGGCCTCGGAGTTGGGATGACCCGAGATCAGATCCGGCCTCAGAAAATGAGCACCCACCCATAAATAATGACTAGCCGTGTAACCTTGAGCAAGTTACTTAACCCCAATTGCTTTTTAAATAAAAAAAAAATTAAAAAAAAAAAGAAATTACCAGCATGGGGCAAACTAAGTGGTGCAGTGAATAAAGCACTGGCCCTGGAGTCAGGAGGACCTCAGTTCAAATCCAGCCTCAGACACTTGACACATTTACCAGCTGTGTGACTTTTGGCAAGTCACTTAACCCCAACTGCCCTCCAAAAAAAAAGCAAAAAAAAAAAAAAAAGAAATTACCAGCAGAATGCTTTCTAAAAAACCTGGGAAGACTTATGTGAAGTAATGCAAAGTGATGTGAGCAGAACTAGGAGAACATTGTACATAGTAACAGCAATATTGTACCATGAACAACTGTGAATGACTTAGCTTTTCTCAGAAATACAATAATTCAATACAATTCTGAGGGACTTATGATAAAAAAATGCCATCCATCTCCAGAGAAATAACTGATGACGTATGAATGCAGATTGAAGCATACTTTTTTTACTTTATTTTATGGTCTATGTTTTCTTTCACAACATGGTTAATATGAAAATATGTTTTGCATGATTGTACATGTATAACCTATGTCAAATTGCTTGCTGTCTCAGGAAGGAGGGAAGGGAGGGAAAGGATAGAACTGGAACTAAAAATGATGAAAAAAAGAATGTTAAAAATTGTTTTTGCATATAACTGGGAAAAAGAAAAAATATTTTAAAGATACAGCATACTATGAATGACATGAACCAAATCTTTTCAAAATTTTGTTTGAAGATTGTGCCAAACAGTATGGCCCAATGGAAAAAAGTTACTGGATGTGGAATCACCTAGCAACAAATCTCAGCTCTTGCATTAATAGCCATCTATAACCTTACCTTTCTGGGTCTTAGTTTTTTCATCTCTAAAAATGAGTGAGTTAACCAGAAATTCCACTGTTAAGTATATGCCACAAGATGGTCAATGACAATAAAGAAAAATCCTATTTATACCAAAATATTCTCAGTGGCACTTTTTTGTGGTAGTAAAGAACTGGAAATGTAGCACCTACCTCATAGGGTTGTTGTGACAATAGAAACTCGATAATATATGTTATCATTCTAAACTTTAAAGCTTTATTTGCATGTTAGTAACTTTTATTGTAAATATTTATTATATTTTTATTGAATACCTAAGAAAATTATAGTATATGAACATAACTGAACCTTTTAAAAATTAAATTAAATGCATTTGTTGCATTTGAAGTTCTGTCTTCCTCCCTTCCTCTCCACTTTCACATTTGAGAAGGCCACCATTTGACACAGATACAGGCACACTCACACATACTTTTGTGTATACACATACATCATAATTTATAATATGTATGTGTAAAACTATACTATGCATACTTTTATTTGTCGGTTCTTTCTGGATAACATCTTCCTTCATAGGTCCTTTGTAGCTTATTTCAGTATTTATAATACTCAGAATAACTTAGTCATTCGCATTTATTCTTTGAGCAATATTATTATTATTGTATACAACATTCTCTTGCTCATTTCATTCTTCATTATTCCATGCAAGTATTTCTATGTTTTTCTAAACTTACCCTGCTCATTATTTCTTTTTGTTGTTATTGTTGTTGTTGTTGTTTTGGAGGGGGAAAAGCAGGTCAATTGAGCTTATGTGACTTGCCCGAGGTCATGCAGCTAGTAAATATTAAGGGTCTGAGGCTGGATTTGAACTCAGGTCCTCTTGACTCCAGAGCTGGTTCTCTATTCACTGCACCACCTAGCTTCCCCTGCTCATTATTTCTTACAGCACAGTAGCGTTCCATCACAGTCACATGCCATAACTTGTTTAACCATTCCACAATTGATGGGCATTCCCTCAATTTCAAGTTATTTGCCACCACAAAGAGAGCTGCTATAAATATTTTGGAATGTGTAGATTCTTTTTCCTTTGTCCTGATCACCTCGGCAAACAAACTGGTATCTCTGGGTAAAAAGGTATAAACAATTTCATAACTCTTTGGGCATAATTCCAGATTGTTCTTCAAAATGGTTTTTTGAAACTCATCAGTTCACAAGTTCACTAACAGTGAATTAGTGTCCTAGTTTTTTCAAATGCCCTCCAACAGTTCTTATTTTTCTTTCTCATCATATAAACCAATCTGATAGGTGTAAGGCAGTACCTCAGACTTGTTTTAATTTCCATTTCTCTAATTAATAATGATTTAGAGAGGGGGCAGAGCCAAGATGGTGGAGAAAAAACCCTTGAATTCTCCCCAAAACACGTCCAAAGACATATAAATAATGCCCTAAAACAAATAGTGGAGCCGCAGAGCCTACAAATGGCCAACATGAAAAAAAAATTCCAGCCTGTGATAACTTATAAGGTTAGCAGGAAAGGTCTATTGCACTGGGGTGAGAGTGGAGTACAGTCCAGTGCAGGCCATGCCATTGTAGACCTGGCCCTGACAAACCAGGAGTAAGCCTTGGGAATGACTGAATCAGCAGCAGTAGCAGCTGCTTCTATAGCTTTCAGACAACATATGATAAGGGGATTGAAATAACTGGTCAGAAGGAGATTACAGGAGTTTCTTTGTTGGCACTGGGGGAAGGACTCTGTCACTTCACCCATACTTGGATCTGGGTCACAGTTCTGGGTGGCAGTCCCAGGGCAAGAAGGAACACTAACACACCAGAGCTTGTGGCTACAGTGGAGTGGGAAACCTCCTCACAGTTTGGGGTAAGAAAAGAATGCTTGTGGTCATGCACAGGCCAAGAGAGTAGTAAACACACCTCTCCTTAGATCAGACCTGCACAACTTGGCAGTAGCTAGGGGCCAAAATTAAAATAGGCTAAACTTCTTCAGGCTGCAGAGAGATTACACTAGAGACAGACTGATGATGGTTGGTTGCCATGGATTATGTGACAAACAGGAGGGTGTGTAGTGGAACACCTTCATTTTTCACAGGCCACCCAAAATCCTTTGGTAGGCTGCAAGCAGCCTGTGAGCTATATGTTGTGCAGGCTTGCCTTAGATCTTGCTGCCTTGGAAGAACTGAAAACTTATGGGCCCCTAGAAGTGTCTCTGAAAACAGCTGCATAGAATCCCTGCATCTTGGGAAGTAGAGCCCCACTTTAGTAAAGAGTTAAAGGTCAAGAAATAGGCTGGAAAAATGAGGAAACAGAAAAAAATTCCGACTATAAAATGTTATAATGGTAACAAGAAAGATGAAAACACATAATCAGAAGAAGATAGCAAGGTCAAAACTCCTACATCCAAAGTCTCAAAGAAAAACATGAATTGATTTCAGACCATGGAAGAGCTCAAAAAGGATTTTAAAAATCAAGGAAGAAGTAGAGGAAAAATTGGGAAGAGAAATGAGAGAGATGCAAGAAAATCATGAAAAATGAGTCAGCAGCTTAGTAAAGGAAACAAAAATATATTGTAGAAAATACCATCTTAAAAAACAGGATAGACCAAATGGTAAAAGAGGTATGAAAATCCAATGAGGAGAATAACTCCGTATAAAGCAGAATTGATCAAATGGATAAAAAGGCACCTAAGCTCACTAAAGAAAATAATTCCTTAAAAATTAAAATTGAGCAACCAAGAAACAATAAAATAAAACCAAAAGAATGGGAAAAATAGAAGACTGTAAAATATCTTATTGGAAAAACAACTGACCTGCAAAATAGATCCAGGAGAGATTATTTTTAAATTGTTAGACTTCCTGAAAGCCATGACGAAAAAAAAGCCTAGACATCATCTTTCAAGAAATTATCCAGGATAACTGCTCTGATATTCTAGAACCAAAACTTAAAGTAGGAATGGAAAGAAATCTCTAATCACATCCTGAAAGAGACCCCAAAATGAAAACTCCCAGGAATATTATAGCCAACTTCCAGAATTCCCAGGTCAATGAGAAAATGTTGCAAGTATCCAGAAAGTAACAATTCAAGTATTGTGGAACCACAGTCAGGATAACATAAGATTTAGCAGTTTCTACATTAAAGAATTGGAGGTCTTGGATATGATATTTCAGAGCACAAAGAAGTTAGAATTACAAGCAGAAATCACCTACCCAGCAAAACTGAGCAAATGAATATTCAAGGAAATAGAAGACTTTCAAGCATTCCTGATGAAAAGACCAGAGATCAACAGAAAATTCGACTTTCAAATAGAACACTCCACAGAAGTATAAACAGGTAAATAGGAAAGGGAAACCATAAATAACAAGCTTTAACTCTTTATATTCCTGCATGGGAAGATGATACTTGTAAGTCATAAGAACTTTCTCATTAGTACAGTTAGAAAGAACACACACACACTCACACAGAGGGTACAGATGTGATTTGAATATGATGGGATAATATAAAATTAAGGGCTGAGAAAGAGAAGTTCACTGGGAGAAAGGGAAAGAGAGAGAGGTAGAATGGGGTAAATTATCTGACATAAAAGAGGCACAAAAGAGCTTTTACAATGAAGGGGAAGATGTGGGACTACAGGGAACACTTCCTTGGAAGTGACTTAAAGAGGGAATAACATGCAAACTCAATTGGGTCTAGAAATCTACTTACTCTACAGGAAAATAGGAGAGGAAGGTGATAGAAGCTGGAAGTGCTCATGAAAGGGAAGGTGGATTGGAGGAGGTAGCAGTCAGAAGCAAAATACTTTTGAAGAAGACAAGGTAAAAAAGAGAGAATAGAATAAACAGGGTGAGGGGTGGGAATAAGATAGAGGGAAATACAGTTAGCAGTCATAATTGTGAAACAATTTTGGAAGTAAATTTCTCTGATAAAGGCCTCATCTCTCAAATATATAGAGAAATGACTCCAATTTATAAAATCGAGTTATTTCCCCAAATGACAAATCATCAAAAAATATGTCCAGTCAGTTTGCAGATGAAGTGATTAAAGCTGACTATAGCCATGTGAAGAAAAATGCTCTAAATAGGAGAAATACAAATTAAAACAGTTCTGAAATACTACCTCATGCCCATTGGATTGTCTAAAAGGACAAAAAAGGAGAATGACAAATGTTGGAAGGATGTGGAAAAATTGAGACACTAATTGGTGGAGTTTCAACCATTATGTAGAGCACTTTTGAACTATGCCCAAATATTTATTGTAGCTTTTTTTCTGGTGGGCAAAGATTTGGAAACTTAGGGGATCCCCACATCCCCATCAGTTGGGGAATGTCTGAACAATTTATGGTATATGGTTGTGATGGAATACTGTTGTACTAAGAAAGTATGAGCTAGATGCCCTTTGAAAAACCTGGAGACTTACATGAACTGATGAAAAGTGAAATAAGTAGAACCAGGAGAATATTGTTCACAGTAACAGCAAAATTGTAAGATGATCAACTGTGAAAGACTTAGCTATTATCAGCAATACAATGATCTAAGACAACTCTGAAGGTCTAAGGATGCAAAATGATATCCATCCCCAGAGAAATAATTGCTGGGGTCTGAATACAGATCAAAATACACTTTTTAAACTTTATTTTTCTTGAGTTTTTATTTTGGTCTGTGTTTTCTTTTGCAACATGAGCAATATGGAAATATGTTTCATATCACCATGTATAACCTATATAAAATTGCTTGCCTTCTCAATGAAGTGGGTTGGGAGAGAGGAAGATAATTTGGAACTCAGTTTTAAAAATGAATGTAGAAAATTTTTGCTTGTAATTGGGGAAAAATAAAATACTAAATAAAAATTATTTAGAGCACTTTTTCATGTGACTATAGAGAGCTTTGATTTCTTCTGGAAATTGCCTGTTCGTATCCTTTGACCATTTATCAGGGAATGACTCATATTACAAATTTAACAAAATTCTTTATATATTGGAAATGTAAGGCCTTTATCTGAAAAATCAACTATAAACTCATCCCCCCAAATTTTGTTTTCCTTCTAATCTTGGCTACATTGAATTTATTTCTACCAAAAAACCAACCCTTTTAATTTAATTTAATCAAAATTATCCATTTTACAATGGTTATTCTCTCTTGTTTTTTCATAAATTTTTCTGTTCATAAGTCTGATAGATAATATGTTTCATGTTCTTTTAATTTACTTATAATATATCCCTCTATATCTAGGTTATGTATCCATTTTTACTTTATCTTAGTAAATGATATAAGATATTGATCTATAACCAATTTCTGCCAGATTGCTTCCTAGTTTTCCCAACAACTTTTCCAAAATAGTGAATTCTTATCCCATAAGCTTAAATTTTACATTTTGTCAAACACAAGGCTATCGTAAAATTTACCAGTGTATATTATATGTCTATTCTGTTCCATTGACCCATCTTTTTATTTCTTAACCAGTACCAGATAATTTTGATCATTATCACTTTATAATGCAGTTTACAATCTGGTACTGCAGAATCTCCCTCCTTTACATTTTTTCCATTAATTCCTTTGATATTCTCGACCTTTTGTTCTTCCAAATAAATTTTATTATGATTTTTAGCTCAGCAAAATGATTTTTTTGGAATTTAATTGGGATGGTATTGAATAAATGTATTAGTTTAAGCAGAATTATAATTTTTAATTCATTGGCTCTGCCCACACATGAAAAATTATTATTTCTCCTATTATTTTAATGTGCCTTTATTTGTATTTGTTTCTTATAATTATGTTCATGTAGATCCTGAGTTTGTTTTGCAAGGTATGTTTACAGGTATTTTATGTTATCTATGATTATTTTAATTGGGGTATCTTTTACTATCTCTTCTTGCAGAGTTTTGTTGGTGATAAGTAGAAATGCTGATGATTTATGTGAGTTTATTTTCTATCCCTCTATTTTTCTATTGCTTTTTGGTTGAATCTCTAGGATTTTCCAAGTGTATCATCATATTGTCTGTAAAAGAGATAGTTTTATTACCTCATTGCTCATTCTGATTCCTTCAATTTCTTTTTCTTCTCTTATTGTTATTGCTAGCATTTCTAATACAATATTAAATCATTTTTGTGATAATAAGCAACACTGTTTCAATCCCCATCTTATTGGGAAGGCTTCTGGCTTATCCTCATTAAAAATAATGCTTGCTCATTATTTTATTTAGATGCTTATCATTTTAGGGAAAATCCATTGATACTTATGTTTTCAAGTGTTTTTAATAGGAATGAATGTTGTATTTTGTCAAAAGTTTTTCTGCATCTATTGATATAATCATGTGACTTTTGTTACTTTTACTATTGATAAAATACATTGTGTTAATAGTTTTCCTTATGTTAAACCATTCCTACATTCCTGGTATAAATCCTACTTGGTCACCATGTATAATCTTTGTAATATATTGTTTCAGTCTCCTAGCTAGTATTTTATTTAGGACTTTTGCTGTTGTATTCATGAGTTAAATTGGTTTATAATTTTTTTTCTCTGTTTTCACTCTTCACAGTTTAGATGTCAGTATCATATTTGTTTCATAAAAGGAGTTTGGTAGGATACTTTCTTTGCCTATATCCCAAATAATTTATTTAGTATCAGAATTGGTTAATCTTTAAATGTTTCATAGAATTCACTTGTAAATCCACCTGGTCCTGATGGATTTTCCTTCTTTTACTGACGTAAATCTTTAGAGATAGAAATTTTCTTCTGATTACTGCCTGTATCCCATATGTGTTTTTTTTTTTTTTTTGCCTTTTGGAGGGCAATTGGGGTTAAGCAACTTGCCCAAGGTCACATGGCTAGGTTTTTGTTTGTGTGTGTTAAGTGTCTGAGGCCGGGTCCAAACTCAGGTCCTTCTGACTCCAGAGCCGACGCTCTACTCACTGCACCACCTAGCCACCCTCTCCCATATGTTTTTCTATGTTGTCTTGTTATTATCATTTTCTTTAATAAAATTATTTATTATTTCTATGACTTGTTCTTTAACCCACTCAGTCTTTGCGATTAGGTTATTTAGCCCCAATTAATTTTAAATCTGTTTCCTTGGTCTCTTATTAAATATATATTTTTATTGCATTAGGATCTGTAAAGATGCATTTAATATTTCTGCTTTTCTGCATTTAACTATAAAGTTCATAATTGAGTCTTATTGCCCTATAAGAAACAATGTCACACTATAAACCATGTAGGACTGGCTGGCCACCATACACTCTGCAGGAAAATCAGGCATAATGATTCAAAAATCTTCCTCATCTTCATTTGATATCAGAAATATTAGAAATTTGTTTGGAATTTCTATGGCACATCAGCACTATGTTTAGTCAAATATCAGATCTTGTCTGCTATTTACCAAAGGGTCTGAAAATTATTATTTGAGGGAAGAGTGAAGCATGAGGCCATCTAATTGCCCAACTTGTGGGAGTTAGGTTCTTCTCAGACAAAAGGACTCCGGGTTGGGAATGTGAGTACAAAATAGCAACCCTGATAATTCATTTCAAACATGATTTATGTAGTAGCTACTGTGCACCAAGCACTGCAATCATTTCTTTCTCTACTCTTAACAGTTCAGATCAACAAATGCTTATTATGTTCCTGTTATTAAGTAAGGCACCTTTCTAGGCTGGGTATACAAAGAAAAAGTGCAAACAGTCTCTTCCCTGGAGCAGCTTACATTATTCTTGACATTCTCTTTCAGAAGCAAAGGAGCAACCTCTGTCTCATCAGCTTATTCTTCCCTTCTACCATCTCTTCATTCTTGCCTCAATTCTCCTTTCTCATCCCTGCCTCCCTCCCATCATCCCTTTCCTTTTCTGACTACTATTTTTTCTTCTACATTTCTCTATGGCTATTCTTTCTTTCTGTGTTTCTTTTTGTTCTTCAATTATCTTTTTCCTTTCTTCCCCTCCTTGGACTGTTTTGCTTCTTCCTTCTGATCTTCTATATCTCTCCACTTTCTCTTTACTCACTCATGTTGCTTTCCTCATTGCTCTTTCTCATCTCCTCTTCTCATCTTTTCTATCTCTATCTTTGTTACCTTACCTGCTATTGACACACTTTTTGAAATCTCTTGCCTTACTATTCATCACTGGTCTTCATACTTGCTCCTGACCACATCGTACCTGTCATTTCACTTGTAATATCATCATATTTGCATGGAAATTGGCATAGTCACAGACCTATCCTTGAAGTCATCCATCTCTCAACATGCTGATAAGGAAAGTGGTAAAAATGTAGTGGCCCTGATATTTTTATTAATTTTAAATTTGAAGTTGTAATATAGTCCTTTCACTTGTGTCTTCTCGGTTCTGTTGGAAGTTAATATCCTGATCTGGGGTCAACGAGAAGTGCATTAACATTTACATTTTTCTTAAGGAATTTATGTTCCCTATCTATCTGTCTATCTATCTATCTATCTATCTATCTATCTATCTATCTATCTATCTATCATCTACCAACCTACCTTACCTACCTACCTATCATCTATCTATCTATATGCCATATTTCAAAAGAAAACATCTAAAAAAATACAACCCAAGAAAAATAAATTAAAAAGAGCATGCTTTGATCTGCATCCAGACTCCATTAGTTCTTCTCTGGAAGTTGATGGCATTTTTCATCATAAGTCCTTTGAAATTGTCTTAGATCATTGTATTACTGAGAATAGCTATCACAGCTGATCATGGTACAATATTGTTGTTACTGTGTATAACATTCTCCTGGTTCTGCTCATTTCACTTTGCATCAGTTAATCTAAGTCTGTCTGGGTTTTCTGAAAATATCCTGCTCATCAATTCTTATAGTGCAACAGTATTTCATCATAATCATATGCCACAATTTGTTCAGACATTCTCCAATTAATGGGCATCCCCTCTATTTCCAATTTTTTGCCACCACAAAAAGAGATGCTATGAATATTTTTGTACATATAGATCCTTTTCCTTTAAAAAAATCTTTTTGGGATACACACCTAATAGTGGTATTGCTAGGTCAAAGGATATGCACATTTTTGTAGCCTTTTGGGCATAGTTTCAAATTGCTCTCCAGAATGGTTGGATCAGTTCACAACTCCACCAACAGTGCGTTAGTGTCCCAAGTTTTCCACATCCCCTCCAACATTTGTCATTTTTCTTTCCCCTCATATTAACCAATGGGTATGAGGTGTTATCTCAGAGTTGTTTTAATTTACATTTCTCTAATAAATAGTGATTTAGAACATTTTTTTCATATAACTATTGATAATTTTTATTACTTCTTCAGTAAACTGCCTGTTCATATCCTTTGACTATTTATGCATTGGGTAATGACTTTTATTCTTAAATATTTCACTCAGTTCTCTCTATAGTTGATAAATGAGTCCTTTATTAGAGAAATTTGCTATAAATTCCACCCTAGTTTTTTGTTTTCCTTCTAGTACCATTTGTGTTTTGAATGCAGATTTGGGTTATATCTTTATGTTTCAGAAATATTCATGTGAAAGATTAGAAGTTCAGTTAATCATCCAGGCACTTTATTCACTGATGGACAAACATCCAGTTATTTACAGGCTGAGGCTGCCAAAATATCCATGTATTGGCATCCTGTTGACTGATTAAAGGTTTTCCTTTCTTTGAAAACATTTTGGTGTGGAGTAGGCCAAATTTGTCTTTTGGGCCCCTATTTCCTCCTTCTGGGCTTTCTCACCCAGGAAGCTTCCAGGATCTCCCAGATGTGTACATAAAATTAATAATAGTAATAATGATAATAGCAGTAACTTAGGTTTGTATCCTGCAGTATGCCAAAGGCAACATGGGATAGTAGATAGAGTGACCTTGGGAAGACTTAGGTTCAAATTTTACCTCATATTGACTAGATATGTGTCAAAGTTTCCATATCCGTACAATAGGGTTATTCACAAATGTAATCTGTATCTCATGGAGTTGTTGTGAGGACTAAATAAAATCCCCTACACAAAGTGCCATGAAAACTTGAAAATGCTGCATAAATGTCTATTATTATTATTATTATTAACAATTGTTATTATTGGCAAATGAATGTGGTGAGCCAAAGAGGCCTGAGCCAGGACTTCAGATATATGAACAACAAAGACCTCTTCGGGATGCGACTTTTCACTAAGTCAGCTCCGGAGTTCTTTTGATATGGGTTATACTTATAAGGATGGTATTTGAGTTCTGAGGCTAAGAGGCTCTGCCCCAAAACTTTAGTTGTCCAAAACATTTGCAGGAAGTCAGTTCTTATGCAGATGTTCTTGATGATGCTGCCTTGGCCATTAGGCTTTGAGGCCAGCTCTCAAGAGCATCCTTTCTGATGTAACTAACTGACTGAGATAAGAGATAACTGCCCAAGACTCTATGGCACCTAGGAAACAATAGGGCTTATTACCATGCTACTTCCAGGATACAACAGACTAAGATAATGATTTCTCTTCCTTCCCATCCTTTGTCTCTTTGCTCTATAAAAACCTTTCCCTGAGTATCAATAAATGGAGTTCATGGTTCTTCCTTGAGCTACCCACATGGCCTGATCATTTCTTATTCACGTCTCCGGATCATGCTAAGTGCTGGACACTGAGCAGCCCACAGCAAATGAAGGCTCTGAAGTTGAAGTCAGATGATAATTGTTTTAAGCTCAATTCTATTTTTACTAGCTCTTGAATATCATTGTCTATAAAATGGAGACAATAATTATTGCGCTATCAAGCCCTTAGAGTTGTTTGGAAGAAAACATTTTGTAAACAAAATGTTAAGTAAACACATCCAGACCTCATGATTGTTTTGAGGAGCGTGATTTGTAAACTTTGAAACACTAAATAGGATAATATCTTTAGATCCAGGAGGGACCTTAAGGATCATCTGGCCCAACCAACTCATCTTACCACTAAAGAAACTGAGACCCAGAAAGGGGAAATAATTCTAAAAGTCACTCAGGTGTGAAGTTGAAAAGCTGGGATTTGAACTATGGTCTTATGACTCCAAACCCAGTACTCTGCATTGTACAACATTGCTTACAAAAGAAAGCTGCACAACTTTTATAATGTGTACTAGGTAAGATATATGATTTTATAAATCTGATCCTTATGAAAATACCTTTTTTTTTTGGTTGTTGTTCAATCATGTCTGACCCTTTGTGACCCATTTGGAATTTTCTTGGCAAAGACACTGAAGTAGTGTACCATTTCCTCCTCCAGCTCATTTTACAGATGAGGAAACTGAGACAAATAGGGTTAATGACTTGCCCAGGGTCACACAACTAGTAAGATCTGAAGCCAGATTTGAACTCAGGAAGATGAGTCTTCCTGACTCCAGGTCAGGTGCTCTGTGCACTGTGGCACAACCTAGTTGCCCTACACTCTTAGAGAACTGACTAAAAGGACTGAGAGTCTGACTTTCCCAAGGTCACATCACCTTATATTTTAGAGGTAGGGCTTGTATTCAGACGTTCCTGACTCAAAAGGTAGCTTTCTATGTACAATATCATGCTGCTTCTCAAGCTAGACAGGACAGGCATTATTCTTCTCATTTACCTGATAAAGAAACCAAGAATTAGAAAAATCGAATGACTTACTCAAGGTCATTTTTCCGATGAGTAGTAAACCTGGGGTTAGGACCCAGGTCTATGGATTCCCAGCCCTTTCTACTATCCCAAGTATTAAATATCTAACATGTACACTCCTCTCCCCTCAGCACCTCTACTTCTTGTCTCACTCATTCCTCAGCTTCTCTGCAATCTGACTTCCAGCCATTTCATTCAACTGAAACTTCTCTACAGAGTGACCAGTGATCTCATAATTTCCAAATCCAAGGAATGAACTTTTCTCAGTCCTCATCTTTATTGACTTCCTGTCAGCATTTGGCATTATTGACCACGCTCTCCTACAGTATGCCCTCTCTTCTCTGGGTTTTCATCACATCCTTTTTGGTTCTCTTCCTAGCTTTCTGTTGTGTTCTCCTTCTCCTTTTGCTGTTCCTCAGCCTTCTTTCCTGGATCATCACCCATATCCTTCTCTCTCCTGGGCCATTAACTCCTTTCTCTCTATGATTGCTTGAAGAGGACAAAAATGAACTTTAGTGGCTTCTTATAATATAAACTCCTCTGTTCGGCATTTACAGCTCCTCACAACTTCACCCCCTCCTACTTTTCTAGCCTTCTTCCATATTGTTCCAAGAGATTCTATAGTCCAGCTACATAATGACTTATTTGCTCCTCTTTGTGGAAAATAATTGATCTTACTTTTCTGTGACTCCTTCCCTTAACTCTTTACTCTCCTTACCTCTTGAAATTCCTGGTTTCTTTCCAATCTCAACTCAAGCATTTCCTTTGGAATGAGGCTTTTTCTAGTGTTCTTCTCCAGCCCCAGTGGCTAGTGCCTTCCCACCCAAGGTTACCTTATGTTTGCTTTGTATGAGGCAACTAGGTGGTCCAACGGCTAGAATTCAAATCCTGCCTCTTACTCTGTCTAGCTGGAAGTGAGCAAATCACTTAATGTTTCTGTAACTCACTTGCCTTGTTTGTAAAAATGGGTTATAATTATAATACTTACCCCTAGGATTGTTGTGAGGATGAGTTAACATCACTATGTAAATGTAAGGAATTACTAGTATTAGTTATGCACACATACAATATATGTACACATAGGCATAGATGCCCACACATATAGATGACTAGAGATGTATACATAATACATACATGTACACATATATACATATACATCCATGTATGTTTTCTTGTCTTTTAAAATATAAGCTTCCTTGAGGGTAGCTGTTTTCCTTTTGTCTTTTTAGCCAGTGTTTAGTATAGTGTCTGCTACATAGGAATTACTTAGCAGTATTAATTGAAAGATGGACTGATTGCTCAATGTGTTAGCTCTCTGAAGAATATTTTAGGAATTTTAAAAGGAAACCCAACCACAGGGAGAGGAGACAATTTAGAGCTTAGCCCAAAGGAATGGATTTTTAATGGTAGAATTTCAGGCATTATAATATTTAAGTAGAGGAGATATTTTGGGACAGTTGAGACTTTCCCCAGACTATAGGGCAACTCACTATATCATTTATGGGTAAAACTGTTCTCAACTGAAAACACAACTCTAACACTGCAACTTCCTTGCCTGAAGATTCCTTGTACCGCAAGAGACCTAGGAGGTCAGATAGCTATCTGCTTCCTCTAGGCAGAATTGCTCCCAAGCTGTCCAGTGTAGTTGGAGGTTTGTTTAAAGTTTTTATTCTTCTTGTATTCTTAAAGATGTAATTATTCACACAGAAAACAACAATGGGTGGATTCAGAATTTTCTTTTTCTGGTTGGGTAGACAACCTGCAGAGCTGTTCTGTCAGTACCTGCTTCTTAGCACACCAATAAGAATGCATAATGAACTGGGGTTAGAAGTTAACAGGCAGAATAGAGTACACTTTGGAAAAGTGTGCAATGTTTCAATAACCTTGAGTTTCTCCCCAAAACAAAGACCTGTTAAAAAATAAACCAAAAAATGCAACCAATACTATTCTTCCAGTGTCTGTTGATTTTTGCCTTGGTAACAGCTGTCAAATATACCCTTCCTCTCCTCTGACACTGCCACAGTCTGGTGCACGCCCTCATCATGCCTGCACTGTGGTCATAGCCTGCTTGGGAGGGGATCTGCCTGCTCCAAGTCTCTCCTTATACCTATCCACCGCGTCATTCACCCACCAAAGTGATTTTTCTAAAGTGCAGGTCAAACCATGTCACTCCCTATTCAATAAACACCACTGACTCCCTATCACCTCTAGGATCAAATATAAAGTCCTCTGTTGGGCATTCAAAGCTCTACATAACCTAGCCCCTCTGATAATTTTCCAATCTTCTTACATGTTATTCCCCAATACATACTCTTTGTTCCAGTGATACTGGCCTCCTGGCTGTTCCATGAATAAGACACTCCATCTCTCAGCCTTTGGCATTCTCTCTGGCCGTCCCCATGCCTGGAATGCTCTCCCTCCTCATTTCTGCCTACTGACTTCCCTGATTTCCTTTACATCCCAACTAAAATCCTGTGTTCTATAGGAAGCCTTTTCAAAACCCCTCTAAATTCTCTTTTAATCATTTCCTGTGTATCCTGTGTGTAGCTTATTGCTATATATTTATTTACACATTGTCTCTCCAATTAGGCTGTGAGTTCCTTGAGGGCAGGGAATCTTGTTTGCCTCTTTTTGTATCCCCAGCTCTATGTGCCTGGCACATAGTAGGCACTTAATAAATGTTTATTGACTGACTGAGAGTGATGCTATGTGACTGAAAAATAATGTCCACAATCTTCAAAGAATTAAGACTGCTGCAATCCTTCCCTACATGGTGGGTATGAACAGGCTTCAATCTACTTCTGAGAAGGAATGATGCAGGAGAAGTAACATGAGGACATCATCAGAGAGACGTGTGAGTGGGAAAGAAAATAGGCTGGTAGAAGGAGAGCCTGTGTGTTCCTCTGGTATGTTGGAAATGTAAAGAAGTGAAGAGGAAGACCCTCAGCAGGTTGGGGGAGAGAATTCTCCTGCCCTCCTGTGGAGGATTATTGGAGAACATGGAGAATGAGGAGGCATGAAGACGGTTTGGCATCTCTGCCATTGGAGAG
This sequence comes from Gymnobelideus leadbeateri, assembly GCA_011680675.1. Classification (NCBI taxonomy): domain Eukaryota; kingdom Metazoa; phylum Chordata; class Mammalia; order Diprotodontia; family Petauridae; genus Gymnobelideus; species Gymnobelideus leadbeateri. The sequence goes on along the minus strand of WOXC01009627.1, from coordinate 162,919 downwards.
CAAGCACCCATGTGGGGGATGAGATGACAGATTCATCAGTGTTTCCATAACCTCTTCCAGCAGACTGTTGCACTGTTTAATAGTCTTTACCATCCAGGGGTTTTGCTCATGTCAAATAAGCAATCTTGCTGCAAAATTCATGGTCTAAAGTATATCTTCTAGGTAAAATTTCCTGATTTTTTCCCTTCTTTTTCAATGTAAAAACATTTTAGAAATCCACTGGAGAGGAAATACTCTGTAGTGTTTTTTTTTTATCACCATTCAGTGATATGGTCTAATTCTGGTCATCATACTGAATTCATACAAGAGGAAGAAAACTGTCTACTTACCCATTCCTCATTCCCTCAGCCCACAGACAGGAGAGTCCCTGTGATTGGGGTGAAGAAGAAGCATAGAAATCTTCTTCTCTCTTACCTATACCTTTCATCCCTGTAATCTGCAGAAGGATTATGCAAACCTCTTAGTTTTGATCTATATAAGTACGTGAAGTAGGATCAGACAGGACTGGGTGTTTCTTTACAATTCAGAATGGAGAAATTCCCATATAAAGTAATGAGTTTTTGTTTATTTTTAAATTAGACTTGTGGCTTTACTTGAGTAGGGGAGCTCCTGGGGACAAAGTTCCTCTATCAATGCCATCTAGTATGTTTTCTGGAACTTCTAGGGTTGGAGAGTTGCTGAGGCCACTGAGAAGCTGTGACTTGTTGATGAGCATGTAACCAAGCTTTCCTGTTTTCAGGCCAGTGCACTAACCATTATGCAAGCTAGTCTCAAGTCATAGTTATGCTTTATTAAACAAAGCGCTACATTTTATGTGAAAGTAAATCATATCCATAACTGACTAGAATGTGTGGTCTGTTCTGAGGCTCAGTTATTTCTGCCTATGTACAGATTTTCTACATGGCTTATGAAGCCTCAGCCCAGACCACTTGGTGAGAGCATACCTAATCAATCAATCAATTAATAAACATTTATTATGTACCTATTATGTGCTAGGCACTGCACCAACTCTGGGGATGCAAAAAGAGGCAAAAGACAGTCCTTGCCTTCAAGGAGCTTACAATCTAAGGGGGGAGACAACATGCAAAGATTTACAAAGCAATCTACATACAAGATAAATAGGAAATAATTAACAGAAGGAAGACACTGGAATTAAGAAGGGTCAGGGGAAGGCTTCAAGTAAAATATGGGACTTCAGTGATGACTTAAAGGAAGCTAAGGAGGTCAGTTGTCAAAGCAGAGGAGGAAGAATGTTTCAGGCACGGGGGACAATCAGAGAAAATGCCTGGAACCAAGAGACATAGAGTGCCTTTTTCATGGAACAGCCAGGGCCATTGTCACAGGATCAATGAATACATTGGGGACTAATTTGTAAGAAGAATGAAAAAGTAAGAGGCGGACAGATTATGAAGGGCTTTGAAGGCCAAACAGAAGCACACTGCTGAGCCTTAAAGAAAGCCCCCTCAGTACAAACCTAAACCTGTAAAAAGAAAACCCAAGTCACCTCCACCTGTGCAGCTGTATGAATGGTAGGAGATCTGTGAGCACTGGAATCTTTGGTGAATTGCATTTTAGTTAGCTTCACTTCTGCTGCACATGTGCAAACAGCCTGAGACTGTGCCCAAGGTGGCCCTAAGGCATGGATGCAGGCATTTTGACCTTTTAACTGAATCCAAGTTTTACAGAACAGATCTTTTTATTAAGGGTTTTTGTTCTGTGAAGTCTGGATTCAGTCAAAAGGCTGCACTTGAGGGCCTAGTGGGCCACATGTTTCCCCACCCCTGCCCTAGGGGGGAGGTGGAGGGAGGGGTGGAGAAGAAGAAAGAATTGGGATGAGAATGACAGATTCTTTTTCCTGGTACTCAAATGGGTATCACAAAGGAAGTTACCACAAAAGTATTAGAGAGAACCGGAAGACATATTTCTGTCACTCTTTCTGAGAAAGCAAAAATATTGATGTATTCACAGCTATTCCTCATAACTTACCTTTGTTTAAGGCTTTACTTATCACAAAATGCTTTTCTAGGCTCTAGTTCTTTTGATCTTTATAATAATGTTGTACAGCAAATACAAAAAGCATCATTACCCTGATATTATAAATAAGAAAATTAATATGGTGATGCTAATAATATTAGTGACTAGTGTTGAGATTTGCAAAGAGTTTTACATTTATTTATCTACCTGAGGCTTAGAGGGGCTAAGAGATTTGCCTGAGGTCACATAGCTAGTAAGTGCAGCATTCAGACTCAATTCCAGAGCTTTAAAAAAATGTATTAATAGACTTTGTTTTTATATTACCTACATTTTCTAATATATCCCTCCCCCTATTTCATAGAGAGCCATGCTTTATAATAAAGAATAAAAAGAAAAGAAAAACATTTAGTCAAAGTTATCAACATGTAAAAAACCCGATGTTACTGCAGGGTTCCATGTCTATAGTTCTCCATTTCCACAAAAAAGAAGGGAGGGGTCTCTTATTATACCTCATCTTCTGGTCTAAGCTTGGTTATTAAAATTATACAACAATCAGTTTTCATTCAAGCCTTGCTCTTCTGATGATAATATGTCCCATGCCTACATTAGGAGACATCTCGCCTTTCCTAACATACTTTGTCATTACAGTATATGCTACCGGGGATGAAAAAGAAGGCATGCTCCCTATCCTCAAATTATGATCAATATGAGCTGAACAAAAAAAACTGCTTTCATTACGTTACAGTCACCCCATTCATGACAAAGGGCCAATGGTGTGAGCCACAGAATGTATGCTATAGGACCTTGGAAAATGAAGGGACTAGGGCTGAATCTATCAAGAAAGGCTCCATAGAGAAAGGAGGGACTTGAAGTGGGATTTAAGTGATAGGTAGAATTAGAATAGGGTCTGAAGAGACCAGAAGGCATTCTAGAAGCAGGCAGCCACATACTGTGAGCCTTGAGGCAGGGGTGACAACAGTGTATGTGTATGTGTCAGTAGTGTGTGTGTCTGTATCGTGAGTCCAGAATAGAGAAGAGACTGGCCTGCTTTGAGTGGAGAGCTCTGCCTGGAGACTAATGAGTGGTACGGTGGGGATAGGTGATAGATGACCTCAGTGACCAGATTGAGTTGTTTGGAGTTAATCCAAATGCCTCAGTCTTGAGAAGAATGATGTGAGAGGGATATGAAAGGAAGATTAAGCTGGTGGCCGTGTGCAGAATGTAGTGGTGTGAGAAGAGACCGAAGGCAGACAGACCCTGCTGCCTTTATTTAAGCTAGTGCTTAGTGACTCCTTAGAAAAGTAAGTGAGGTTAAGAAGGCTGGAAAGAAGTGATTGCTTTACAGTCAGTCTCTTGGATAATTAAGGCTCCTAAATGAAAAAAAAAATCGGGTAATTGTAACATATCCTCTGCTTTTTGAGTGATTCCTTGTCCAGAAACAACCAAGGAAATAATAACAATAACATGTGATATCTATATAGGACCTCGGAGTGTATTGCTCTTCTCCTTTGAGTACCATCAAAATCCTAGAGTTAGGTACCACGGGTGTGGCTATCCTTATTTTCAAGATGAGGAAACTGAAGTTTATAGGAGTCATTGTAGAATCAGATTTAGAGCTGGAAGCAACCTCAGAATTCATCTAGTCTAATCTTCTCTAATTTTATTTTATTTTATTTATTTTTTTTTTTTATAAGCAATTGGGGTTAAGTAACTTGCTCAAGGTTACACGGCTAGTCATTATTTATGCGTGGGTGCTCATTTTCTGAGGCCGGATCTGATCTCGGGTCATCCCAACTCCGAGGCCGGCCTCTTACTCACTGCGCCACCTAGCCGCCCCTTTAGGGCAATTGGGGTTAAGTAACTTGCCCAAGGTTACACGGCTAGGTTTTTTGTGTGGATTTAAGTGTCGGAGGCCGGCTCCGAACTCAGGTCCTTCTGACTCCAGGGCCGGCGCCCTATTCACTGCGCCACCTAGCCGCCCCTCTTCTCTAATTTTATAGAGATGAACCAGCAGCCCAAGAGATGGCTTGTCTAAAATCACAAAGGCATTAAATGGCTGAGCTAGTGTTTGATCAAGGTTCTCTGACTCTAAATCTAGTGCCTTCTCTAAGGGTCTCACCCAAGGTCTCATATCTAGCAGAGGTTAAAGGGAGGTGGCAGGATTTGAATTCTGGGCTCTCCTCACTCTGAGTACAATGCTCCATCAGCTGGACTCCAAATTTTGCAAAGACTATGATGTTGTACCAGTTCTATGCATTCTGTATGTGATCTCAGTAGATTTGGAAAAGTGAAAAAAAATGACAAATTTGCAATTGCATGCATGTATTCATGTTTCCCCAAAGATATTTACACATATTGAAAACTCAGGATTCCTAGGTACAAGTGGAGTGTAGAAAGATCCCTATCTTTGGAATCAGAGGACCTGTGTTCAAATCCTGATTCTGATGCTACCCATGTAATCTTGGGCAAGTCTTTTAAACTGCCTGGGCTTCATCTGTAAAACAAGATGTTTGGACTCAATGGCTCAGCTCTAGATTGATCCTGTGAAGCACTGAGTCTCCTTAGACTCAAATTAGTGTCATGAATAATTCCCAGGGAAGACCTTGGGAAGCATCATAAAAGCCCTGAGCCCCTTGGGTTAAGAATGGGAGGAGGGGAGAGGTAGGTGGCACAGTGAATAGAACATGGGCCCTGGAATCAGGAGGAACTTAGTTCAAATCTAGTCTCAGAAACTTGACACTTACTAGTTGTGTGACCATGGGCAAGTCACTTAACCCCAATTGCCTGCCTTCCCCTCTCAAAAAAAAAAAAAAAGAATGGGAGCAGGGAGGATGGCAGCACTAAAAAGTGGTCTCATACAGGGGTCCTGAAGACAAACTTCGCCTCCTTCAATTGTTTTCCTTAGCCATTTCCTAGTAGCTAGTTTTCCTTGAGAATAGATCAGCAGGCTGTGCATCCTAAACTGTGTGACCTTTGCCCCTCAATTTCCTTAATGGGAGGCAGTGAATGAGCTAAATGCAATGGCCATAAAAAGCAGGTGCCAGAGGAAATAATTATCTATCTTATCTGCATGTGAGGATTGAGCTCTGTAAACCAAGCAGTGGAATGTTCTAGTGGCTCAACTCTGCATTTTTTGAATAATTATAGGTGCTCCAAAGAATGGAGGGGCTTATGATGATAGTCATCAGCCCAGGTAGCCATTACTAATTCTAGTCACTTGATCTGTGAGACCCTATCTAGCCAGGCATCCCTTCTCGCCCCACTGGGGTGGAAATCCAGCAGATGTTTAACCGCTCAGAGTGTGGATGTGAACACATTTTAGTGGAGGACTTTAAGTGAGGCCACCCTGTGAAATGGGAAGGTTGGCAAAATCAACACATCCCAAGGATGGCAGGATGAGCAAAGAATCAGAGGAGGCTGGGATTGGCACCAGCTTTCCCAGGTCATCTGGGCCAGCGGCAGGACTGCTCCTAAATACGCCAAGGAGTTAAAAATCCAGCCCATTCTTAAAGGTCTTATTGTCATTACAAACTACCACCGTGGTAAAGGCATTGCTGTTATTATGATTATATTACTATTATACTATAAACTCAGCAGAGCTCCTGAACAAATGGACATTTTCAAGCTTTTGAGAATAATAACTACCATTTACATAGCACTTTGCAGTTCACAAAGCACTCTCCATACATTTCCTCACAATAATACTGCTCTTTAGAGAGGGCTTTCCTTAGGTTTTCTCAGCAACTCATATAGCAACATATGGGAGGCTTGTGATCATACTTCTCTCAGGTTCACTGGATTGGTTTATAGGTGAGACTGTCATATAAGGGAGACCCTTTAGGCACTCAGCAAATCGATTTCATAGAGTAGGGGCTAGGCTGAAGCCACCTTGCCCTGCTCAGCAGGATTGGAGCTTTCAGAGTCCATCAAGAGGTCAGCAGAGAAGGGAAGTCGGAGATTTCTGTGCTACATAAAGAGGGGAGGGGCAATGTGCCATCACTGATTAGGGAAAGTGGGACATAGAGCCTCTGCAGGGTGATAGGCAAGGATGTGCAGGTAAATGTTTAATAACAAGCTTTCTGGTGGTAGTGGTGGGGAATCTATGTATTTTAATCTATATTATGAACATTTTCTCACTCACTTTCTTAAATCTAAACAGTCAACAAAATAATAAATCAAGCACTGATTTGTAGTATATGCCAATTTCTGAGGTGTAAATGCTCACTGTGAACATTTAACAATCAGCTCTTGTGAGCCTGTATAAACTGGCTTCAACATACCACTGGTGGTAAGTAATCACAGGCTATTTAAAAACTGACTTAGGTGGTAATAAGTCACTGATGTTAATAATGGTAATAAAGATAATCACTTATATCTAAATAACATTTTTAGCTATATTCAAGTTTTATATATTTTATCTCTTTGAATTTCAAAATGACCCTGTAAAGTACATACTATTATTATCTCCCATTCTGCAGATCAGGAAACTGAGTCTCAGCACAGTTAGGTGGTTTGCCCAGGGTCACACAGGGAATAAATATGAGAGATCAGATTCAGAACCAGGTCTTCCTGACTCTAAGTCTGAAACAATGCCATCCTGTAATGGTAGAGTGAAGTTCTGTGTGAATATAAGAGAGAATAGGAAGGGAAAGACAGTCTATACAAGATGATGTGGTCTCAGTTACCTGTGTGGGTCTTGGGTTCCTGTCCTTGTGGTTTAGTTTCCTGTGACACCACATGGCATCTCATTAACTAAGAATTATAGGATCATAGGGGTGGCTAGGTGGCACAGTGAATAAAGCACCAACCCTGGAGTCAGGAGGATCTGAGTTCAAATCTGGCCTCAGACACTTAACACAAAAACTAGCCATGTGACCTTGAGCAAGTCACTTAACCCCAATTGCCCTCCAAAAAACAAAACAAAAAAACAAAAAAAAACAAAACAAAACGCACAAGAATTATAGGATCATAGATCTTAAGCCAGAAAGGGTCTCACAACCACCTAGCCCAATTCTCTCATTATACAGATGAGGAAACTGAGGCCCATGGAGATTAAATGAGTTGTTCACAGTCACATAGATAGTAAGTGTCCAAGACAGGATTTGAAATTAGATCCCCTGATAATGTTTTTTCTTCCATATGAAGATCACCAGGATATATGTCCCAGATTGTATGTCTATTCCACAGGAAACTTTCATGAAATCATTACCAGTGTTGTCTGTCCAAGGTTGTGGAGGCAAGCAGCATAGAGTTAGGGTGAGCAGATCCTAATGGAATTGACTGGCAATGAGACTTGTGCCTTCAAACTTACCTTCGTTTTCTTTTTTCTCTTGAGGCAGTTGGGATTAGATGATTTGCCCAGGGTCACACAGCTAGTGTCAAGTGTCTGAGACCAGATTTGAACTCAGATCCTCCTGACTCTGAGGGACTGGTGCTCTATCCACTGCACACTAGACCCACCCTCTTTTGGTGGAACTGAGGATGTTCGACAAGGCTCTCCCCTTTTCCCTGAGGAATGGCTCTGTGTACCCCTCAAAGGAGTCCAAACTTGTTAGTAGTCAATCATCTCAGCAGATATAGACCATCGCCATTCTGGTGTAGTGTTACTGCAAATGGTTTGATAACAAAATTTTTCATAACCAATTGTCTGGCAATCATGTAGATGTTTTAGTTCTTTGGCAGAAATAAAAGGAGCCCCGGTGAGTAGGACGTCCAAATGATGTGCAATGTAAATGCATTTTAAATCCCAGTTTTAAAAGGTTATTTTACAAAATAATTCCACGTAACTATAGTGTTAAACATGAACATTACACAGGCGGCTGCTCTCGTTCCACAACAGGTAGCAATCCTTAATTAAATGTATGGTTTTCTTTAATTACAGCGGTTACTTTGAAAGGTGATAACTAAATAAAATTTTATTCTAAGAAATTCAGAGTAAGTGCAACATTAAAATAGCATTAAAGTGGTAAGACAAACTCGGTGAAGGAGTAAATCGCCAGAAAATCGACAAATCCTTCTCCTTAATGGCTTCCTGCTGCACTCCATCCAATGGAGGTATGATTCTTATCTGCATTTCCTTGCATTTGGGACTCCTACTAATAAAATTCGATGGTCTTTTAATGTTCTTGTTTTGCCTCTCCTGTTATTACTTTGTGAAAGTTGTTTTTTTTTCTTTCTCTTCTAAGATTTTCAGAGCAATTTTTTTCACTGAAGTTTAATTTTTCTTTTGCCTGGCCCTTTTGGAAGTAAAGGGTGAGCCCCTTTAGAAGTCATTGCTATACAAATAGGAGGGTTATAATAATAATCATTATTATAATAGTTAACATTTATGTAGTACTTATTATGTAGTGGTTACTATGTATGCTGATCACTTTGCAATTATATTATCTCATTTTATCCTCCCAGCAACCCTGGCTGGTAGGTGCTATTACTAACCCAACTTTACAGAGGAGAAGACTGAGGCAAACAGAGGCTAAGCCATTTGCCAGGGGCCATACAGGTAGTAAGTGTCTGAGGCCAGATTTGAACTCACGTCTTCCTAACTCCAGGCTCAATCTCTATCCGTTGTGCTACCTAACTGCCCATTCACTTACAAGATCATAGGATGTAGAGTGGACCAGGGATGAGCAGGTCTGACTCTAATCCAAGGTGTGAGATTAGAAGGTATTGAGACCCTCATAGCCCATTATAATCGTTAACTATTAGGTTCACTTATCCACAGCAAGGGGAAAGAAGAGATGTTCAGCAAAGAGGGCATATTTGATTCATTAGACCTAGCATTCCTGCCTCTGTACTGCCCATAGTGACCTGGAGATCAAGCCCAGGGACTTGTTGGAATTCCTTGTGGCATTTTATACACAGGCTATCAGGAAGCTGCATCCACTGTCTGACCCTTGAGTCCCCTGGATTGTTTAAATAAATTTTAGGGAAAACAACCAGCCCAGCCTACATATGTGAAATGCCAGTGGGTAGTTTTCCTGCAGCAATATCATGAGCATAACTGGAAGGAACCTCTGAGATGATTCTGCCGCAGACATTTACTAACCAGGAGACCTTGGACAAGTCATCAGCCTATTTTCTCATGTGTAAAAGGATAGTAGCATCTACTTCACAGGGTGGTTGTGAGGACCATATGAAATAATGTATAAGACACTTTGTCAATCTCAGATTGGTATATTTATCATCTGATCTAATTCTGTCTTTTCCAGATGGGGAAACTAAGGTCCAGGGAAATGATGTATCTTGCCCAATGGTACATAGGTAAGCATCAGAGGCGGGATTCATTACTAGATCCTCCAGCCTCGGAGCCCTTTAGATTCTTTCACCATACCACACTATTTCTTTAATTTAATTCAACTGATAAACACTTTTCTCACATAATTACATTCAGTAGATTGAATAAGAAATGATCCTGCCCTCATGGGGCTCTTGTTTAATCATTCATTCATTCAATAAACATTTATTAAATGACTACTATTTGCCAGGTACTGGAGATCCCAAGGATAAAAATAAAAAAAATGAAATGAAACCCTGGCCTCAAGGAACTTGCATTCTTTTGAGGAAATATCATGTATATATATAAAAATCCTATCTATATTTATATACACATACTATATACATGAATATGTACACTAACATATGTTATATATAAAATATATATTCTATATGTACGTTTACTAATATACAGTAATTATGAGGGAGGCAGTATTAACAGTTGGGAGATCAGGAAAAGTTCCATGTAGAATATGGCAGCTAAATTTTGAAGGAAACTAGGAATGTGAAGAGGTGGAAGTGAATTGTTGAACGATTTCAGTCATGTTCAACTCTCCACAACACCATCTGGAGTTTTCTTTGTAAAGGTACTGGAATGGTTTGGCGTTTCCTTCTCCAGCTCATTTTACAGATGAGGAAACTGATGCAAGTAGTATTAAGTGACTTGTCCAGGATCACATGGCTAGTGTCTGAGGTCAGATTTGAACTCAGGTCCTCCTCTCTCCAGGGCTAGAGCTCGATCCATTGTACCATCTTGCTGCTCAGTGGAGGTGAAGGAGTACATTCCAAGCATGGGGAACAGTCTACAAAAACATAGGGATGGGAGATGGAGTGCCACCCTTCAGGAAGACAGCCGTTGTCCCTGAACTGTAGTGTGCATGAATGCATATTAAGTCTAGAAAGGAAATCTAGAGCTAGGCTTTGAAGAGCATTAAATGCCAAAGATTGTAATTTTCTTTTCTTTCTTTCTTTCTTTTTTTTTCCTAGAGGCAATAGGGAGCCAGTAGAGCTTTGGGAGACTGATAGTCTAGTAGCAGAGTAGACACAGTCAAATAACTATAATATTAAATTGAATTTGGTAAGTCACAAAGAACATTGCAAACAAAGGAATCTAACATTTTCCTCTTTTGTGGGGACTGTTATGAAGCACATGGGACTTCCTTTAAGATTTAGTGTAGGAGAAAAAGCCCTTCATCGAGAAGATTGAACTCCCTGCTAGGTTTTCCTACAACGATTTTAAGGGAAGATCAAATGGTATTTGGATCAGAGAGCTGATTACTCAGTAATTTGGGAAATGTCAAAGTTTTCCTGCATGTCTGCCCACTACACTATTTTCCTTTTTTTCCCTGTCAATCACCCTCTACAAAGATTTTTCTCAACATGCACCGATGAGCTACTGCAGCTTCTGAGGGCATTTTGATGAACAAGGAGTTTATCCAACAAAAACAATCCATAGCTTCGACCTGGTCAAGAATGTCTGTTGCTTCAAGGGACCCCCAGCAGGGCAAAGTCACGACCGCCTTCTGCAGCTGTCTTTTCTGACAGCTTTCATGGAGTGCCTGGTATGGAGAACCTGCAGGAACAAGCATGGTTTTAAAAGTCATTGGTATTCTCCCATCCTGTGCCATCCTGAGGATTAACTCCTTGGGAGTTTAATAGTTTGCTGCCACACATGATGAAGCCAATTGTTAGGCATTTCTCAGTGGGTATCTTCTGTTTTTTCACAAAATCATAGAATCTCAGTGTTAAAAGGTGTCAGTGCTTGGCACATAGTATATGCATAATAAATATTTGTTGGTTGCTTGATTGACAAGTGAGGTTCTGTGACAGAGTTAACTGGAATTACTCCAGCTGTCTTAAAGCCCACAACAGCCATGGCCTTCATCTGGGCCAATGATGGGTGACCTGAACACAGCTGTGGTTCAAAGAATACTGGAGAGAACATAGACAGAGGTAAAATCCTGGGAAATCCATCCAGAGCAAGGGAAGGATGGAGTATAATGCCACAAAATCAGCAGGATGAACAATAGATTCCCAGACACAAGCCCCTGGCATGGAGATCTCAGTAGGCAGAAGAGTGCCAAATTGAGAAACCTGGGAGGGAGTAAGCAGAATGGTGGAAAGAAAGGATGAGTCAGAAGTCAGAGCCAGAGTGGGTGAATGTACAAGCAACCAGCTAGAAAGTACAAGTCCCTTTTCACACTAATGAGTATCTGAAGGAGTTAGAATCTTTTGAAGGTGGAAGTGGGTCTTCTAACTTTACCCTTTAAGATTCTTTAAGGCACAGTGGCTTATTGGTCCTAGGACCTTGGAAGTAATTTACTCTTTACTTTCACCCTATGCAGAGTGCCCAAGGCTCCTGAGTTAAAATCTGGCTTCAGATACTTACTAGCTGTGTAATCCTAGAAAAGTCATTTCACCCTGTTTGCCTTAGTTTCCTTATCTGTAAAATGATCTGGGGAAGGAAATGGTAAACTACTCCAGCATTTTTGCCAAGAAAACCCCAAATGGACCTTGAAGAGGTGGAGATGTCTGAACTAAATGAAGATCAACAGCAGGTAGAATGCCCATGACAACATCCTGGCCTGTGGTATCTGCTTAGATATACCCAGGGATGGGGAATTTATGGATTGGGTCATTTTCTTTGAGGATATCTCAATGATCAGAAAGTTCTTTTATTTCGCAGAAATTTGCCTCCCTCTAATTTCTACCAAATTTTCTTTCCGGAATGATTCACATAAGTTGGCTTATTGCTGGCTACACACGCATATTAAAGGCAAGAATGGGGCAGGAGGACCTTCTGTCTTTAGCTTAGCTTTTGTGCTTGCTCAGATTCATCTGCATGGCGGATCAAAGCTGGTTTGGGATATCTGGAAATTTCAGGGGATCAAGAACATTCTATCTCTTTGGAGTTTCTTTGAAAGAAGAAAATAAGCATTTATTAAGTGCCTGCCACATGTCATACACTGTGTTAAGTGTTTTGTAAATATTATCTCATTTGGTCATCGCAACCCATTTTACAGATGAGGAAACTGAGGTAGATGAAGATTAAGTGATATTTCTGGGGTCATATAGCTCATCTCAGAGGCCAGATTTGAACTCAAGTCTTCTTGACTCCAAGCCCACAGCTCTATTCATTTCATCACCTAGCCATCCCCCAAACAGGTTTGTGGGTATAGAAAGCCCATGAAGAAATTAAGCAAGGGTTTATAAGGAATTTCTAATCATATCAGAATGAAGTTTTTGACAGAGTTATTCTTTTGGTGAGCAGAAAGTAGAGGCTTAAAAACAGATTTAAGGACAGAGGCACTAATTAGCTGGCATTGTTCTCTGTTCCAGTGAGCTCCCTAGGCAGTAGAGTGGCATGGTGGAGAGAGCTTTAGCATTGGAATGAAGAAGTCCTGAGTTAGAAACCTGCCTCAGCCCCTTTCTAGCTGTGTGATCCTGGGCAAGTCACATGATCTCTCAGTCTCAGTTTCTTCTATTGTAAAATGATTATAATCATTGTACCAAACTCACAGAGTTATTGTGAGCATATATGAGATGATATATGTGTCTGTGTCTATGCACATGTGTGTGAATGTGTGTATGTGTGTGTGTATATACATATATACATAAAGTGTTTTGCACATCTTAAAGTGCTATATGTATGTTAGCTTGGCTCCTCGGATGAGGAATCTCCTTCTAAACTGGAAATATCATTTTAGCCAAGGCTCTGAGGACAGATAGATCCTCTGTACTGGAGGAAATGCTGCCAGGTTTGTTTTCTATTTAACTCTCCTCAGGCTGAGGAGTTTGAGGGCTTTGCCTTTCTTAAAAAAAAAAAAAAAGCTTACAGAAAAAGCCTGAACTTTAAGCTATCAGGGAGGTGGTAGATTCCCACTATTTTTCTTATGGGAAAGAGGTGAAGATTGAAGATGAAACTGGAAATAGCACAACCTTAGTGGAGCAATACCTGTCAGTGAACATCATTGACTCTTGGGACTAACAGAACATGGCCAAACAGTAGCAAACCCATTCAAAACTGGCAAATAGCATGCTCAGTAGTAACTACATGCCCCACTCACATGCCCAGACTAAGATGCCAGGCAATCTCATCAGGACTTAGGACGCTTAGAAGCAGTAGGTTTCTATCTCCAGAAGGCATTAGCAGATGTAAATACAAATGAACAAACTTTTCCCTGGAGAAGACAAAAATGAAAAAAGTCCTTGTCAAGGAGCTCACGTTATTTTAGAGGAGACAACAGGCATATACATAAATAAACATGTGAAAAATAAATAGAAAGTAAATTTGAGGGAGAGGCTGGGGATGTTGCTCAGTGGTAGACCACATGCTTAGCTGTGGCTTTGATCCCTGGCATCTTCATTCATTTTAATGGGCAGCAAGGTGGTATGGTAGCATGGCAGTCTTGAAATCAGGAAGCCTTGAATTCAAATCTGGTCTTAGACACTCTTTTGTTGTGTGGCCCTGGGCAAGTCATTTAACTGTGTTTGCCTCAGATTTCTTATCTGTAAAATGAGCTGGAGAAGGAAATGGAAAAACACCCTGGTATCTTTTCCAAGAAAACTCCAAATGGGGTCACAGAAGAGTTGGAAACAAGTGAACAACAACAAATCTGAGGGATTCATTTCTAATGGTAAAGACAATATGCAAACAACTGTGTAGTCTTAAGATATATGCAATGTACATGGGAGGCAGTTAATTCCAGAGGCAGGAACTTGCAACACCCAAATATTGGGTAGATACAGGATTTTTTTCCCTTCCTCATTTGGAGATTAGAGCAAAGCTTACTTCTCTGGTGGGTAGGACAGATGGCAAGATGAAATCTTGGAGTTATTGTCCCATCCAACTAGAAAACCTTACAAAGAACTTAATCTAAGGTGAACTCTAGTCCATTGTGTTCTACTCAGGTTGGGGTGGGGATAAATTCTTTGCCTATATTACCCAAGGTTTGGGGTGGTCTAGAAGTAAAAGACATAATCAGAAACACAGTCACCAGCCCCTCCCTAGAATAGGTCCACTTCTCATTGTAATATTCATTCTTCTCATTAATTGTTAACCAATCAGAGTTGATTGCCACCCTCAGGAATATTTGCTCTTCCAAAGGCATAAGTGTTGAGTGGGTTCCATGAGGGGTCTTTGGCATTCAAGGAGTGCCACTGACCCCTTTTATTAATTATATGATATGATTAATTACCCAGAAACCATGTCTCTTGAACATTTTATACATCACACTGATAAAAAATGTTGACTAGGTTAGGTTAGAGAATAGGCCCTAGATAACACACTATTAAATATTCTCTTCAGGTTGACATCAGTCCTCAAATCAATGCTCTACTGTTGTTGTTGTTGTTGTTCAGTAATTTCAGTTGTGTGTAATGCTTTGTGACCCTGTTTAGGGTTTTCTTGGCAAAGATACAATTACCAATAAATGCATCTCAAAGCAATATCATTCAGACCACTTTCCTTCTCCAAAAGTCTATTTTGAGAGAGTTTATTAAATGATTTTTTGGCAAATTTAGTTGTTGTTCTCTTAAATCCACAACAAAGTAGGGTTAGTACTGAAGGTCATTTTGGATTGGATTGGAAAATAGAAAACAATGAATTTAATTCTACGTTTTATGACATTACACCAGGGCTATGGTCTTATTTATTACTGATAAGGGAAGAGACTGATTTCCTTAGTTGACCTATCAAGAGGACAAGGAGAAAGTCTTTGAACCAAAGGTTTTTTAAGTACCCCTCAGGCTAAATCTCCTGCCTGTTCCTCTTGCTGGATATTTAACAAACTCAATTATCCACTGATCTATGCCACATAAACTTCAGACACCTGGTCATAGTAGCTTTTGGAAATGTCCTGTTTCATAGGTACTAATAAGTATATAAGTAAATAATGACAATAATAATAATAATGATGATGATGATGATGATAACTATATAATGCTTCAAGGTTTTCCAAGTACTTCATATGTGTTATTTCCTCTGAGTCTCATAAGAATTTTCTTAGGTAGATATTTCCATAATCCTCATTTTTCAGATAAATAGATTGAGGTTTATAGAGATCAAGGGATTTGCCTAGGGTGCTACAGTTAGTTATATTGTTAATGTATTTTTGCTTAATGGGAAGATCTTTCCCATCTATTAATAGGCCCATGTGACCTGCTTAAGTAACATGGAAGCCTAAGTCACATGGAAGCCTGAGTCACATGAAGCCTGTGGTAGGAGGAGCTTGCTGAATGGGTGAGGCAGGAAGGGTGGAGTGGAGCCCAGAGGAAGTTGGTCAGAGTAGCTAGAGATGAGGGAGAGAAGAAGAAGACAGTGATCTATAAATGTTGTTTGTAGGAAGACCCCAGCAGGGGGAAGACTCCTCAGATGGTGGTGTCCTTTACATGGTTATTGTGTGTATTGTCCTTTGTTGCTATGATGGATTTGGGTTCTGGTGTTGGGATTTGGCTTTCTGGTATCTGAATAAATGTTTTGGTTCTGTCTTATATGTGGAGAATCTGTTACATTTTGTAATTCAGAATTACGCTGGCATATTCCTAGCTGCCATAAATGCTGTGAATATCATGTTGACACTATACTAGCAAGAATGTGAAGTGGGGTTTAAACCCCTGTTTTCCTGAATCCAAATGAGTTCTACTACACTGAAAACCTAGACCACCCAAATTATTGTGTTGATCTGAAAGTCAAGAAGTGGGTTTAAAATAGATTTACTAATGTGTTTTCCCCTTCACAATTCCTTTGTAAATTTGTTTCCTAATTATATCTATTTTTGTGGGCATCATAAGTCAATGTTCCCTTGGGTTACTGATATGGGAAATAGAAAGATGAAAGAAGAAATGACTAGGAAGAAGGAGAATTAAGAAGTGTACATTGTAGCAACTTGCAGTGTGGTTAGTTAAATTTTCTGTAGCTTATATTAGATTTTTGGACTCTATTTGCAAGTCTGAGGTAATCCTTATTGAAATATATCTTGTTACTTGCTGAAATTTTTCTATTTCTGTCGTCTGCTTCATTAAAAATAAGCCTGTTGCCCAATGCATGCCTATAGTTTTCCCTGGGGGGAAGAAGAGGCAAGCTTAGGAGCCAATAGCAATTTAGCTAACTCTAGGAAGTCATGGGGATGGAGGAATTCAATTCAGCAACAACGGACAACTACTAGACAATTAATTAGAAACATGGACCATTGTTTGTAGTCACACCAGGAATGATTCGTTAGCTGAAAGACTGACTGAACTAGAGATTGCAGCAAATTTGAAAGAACAAAAGAAAGTGACTTGCAAGCTAAAATGTATTTAATGTGGCAATGTGAGAAGCAAATTTCACCATTCTTATTTATTAAAGTGAATGCCATTTGGAAAGAAGAGATACTAGTGAGTGTAGATTTGTTTTAGTTGGTATTTACAAATTATATATACATATATATGCACAATGTACATATATACATATATACACATACATACACACAACACGTACACATACCTATAACACACGTATATACATATATATATGTACACACATGTGTGTATATATGTTAAAGGTTATAATAAAAATAATTCTGCATGATAGGAAATGAGCACATAGACACATTCACCACACAATTACATGTAGCATATTGTATTTTTATATACACATATTAGTAACGTGGTCCTTGTAACAGTCTAATCTTGAATTCTATACTACAGCATACAAATCTCACATTTCTCTGTCACCAAAATGGCAACAGCAAAGGGGTTTATTCTGTGTTTGCATTCTATTGCATTTGTGATTGTTGAGGGTTCCCTGGGTGATATACAATGCACATATTCTTAAAGCAGCAATCCAAAAGTCGCAGAAAATGGGGAAAATAATGCTCTCATTGCAGCAACCAGCATTCTCTTATTGGAAAGTTGTGTAATATATGTGGGATAGGGTCTATTCCTATTGAGAACAGTAACTTTGGATGCTTTTTTCTTTGAGCACTAGTCTAGTATTCAAGGAATGGTTGTAGTAGTTTTTACTTCTAATTGTGCTCTGGATTCTTGTTTCATTTCCAAAATAGGCCCTATTATCTTTTCCCCCAAACTGAACCTTTTTTCAAACTTTCCCATTACTGTGTATTATACTCAACTTCCTTATCCCTTATATCATTTAAATGGCCAAATCTTATATTTTCTCCCTCCCCAAAAATCTCTTGCATCTGACCCCTTGTCTCTATTCATGTAGCTACTACCTTATTTCAAGCCCTTATTATTTCTTCTTCTTCTTCTTCTTCTTCTTCTCTCTCTCTCTCTCTCTCTCTCTCTCTCTCTCTCTCTCTCTCTCTCTCTGTAATTGGGGTTAAGGGACTTGCCTAGAGTCACACAGCTAGTGTCTGAGGCTAGATTTGAACTCAGCTCTTCCTGACTTTAGGGCTGGTATCCTATACACTGTGCCATCCAGCTGCCCCATTACATCTTGTCTAGATTATTGAAAGGCCTCCTAATTGTATATCCTGCCTCAAAATTTCCAGAACACTAGCCCATCCTCTACATTACTGTCAGTGATTTTCCTTAAGCTCAATTCTATACATGGTACTTTCCCTACTCAATAAATTCTACTCCCTATTGCCTTTAGGCAATGTAATATATAATTACATGTTATAATTATATTATAATATATATATAATACATATTATAATGGTATATTTTATCATGATTATATAGAATATAATATGAAAATCCCCTGGCTAACTTTTAAAAGCCTTCACGACCTGAATCCAATCTGTCTTTTTAGCCTCCCTGAACATTATTCCCCTGCCAGCACAGCTAATCAGCCAACTTTGCCCTGTTTCTGTTCTTACCACCCAACAAGATATCTCCCTTTTCTCTTCCTTTGCATGGGCCATCGCTGATTCATGGCATACGCAGTCATCTCACCTCTGCCCCATAAAATCTGTTTCCTTCCTTCAAGATACAGTTCAAGCACAACCTTTTGCATAAATTCTTTCTTGAAACTACACCCTCATTCCCCAATTATTAGTGTTTTCCCTCTGAAACTAACTTATGCTTACTTCCCCTGTATTGATTTGTATTTATTCTGTACATATTTATAAGTGTACTTGTTGTTTTCTTTGTTCAAATATCATCTATTGGGAGAAGTTGAGATGGAGGAGTAAGAGGCAGCAGTATAAGCTAAATTACTCGAAAAACCTTCTTCAAACATCTGTAAAGTGTATCAGATTGGATCCTGATGGAGAAATGCAAGGAAATGTCATGGTGAATTATTTTTTCTAAAATGAGGAGGTTCAGGGATATGTACAGTGATGCCTGATGACAACAGGGAACAGGGCTTTAGGCAGGAAGAGAGCCCAAGGAATCTTTGAACTTGAGCACAATACAGGAATGGATGCCATTTGGAAGGTCTTTTACCCCCTGCCCAGTTCCAGGACATAGACGTGGGGTGGAGAGGAATGGTCCCAGAGGAGTGGTCACTGGCAGGGTCCTAAATGCCTACTGATCAAGGAACAAGTTCCAGAAGCAAAAAATAGTAGAATGGCTCTGATCCCAGGAGCAGAGCGGGGATTCATTTCTTGGCTATAGCCCAGGATGGAAGCCTATAGTGGAATAGCCATGGAACAAGTCCCAGACCAAAGAGGATCTTGCAGTTCTGTCACTTTTAACCTGCAGAGTATACCAGCAGGTGAATAGTGATTGAATGCAACAGTAGTTTGCTGAAATTCTTAACCAATGAAAAGTTGATAGACCTAAGCCCGGGTCAGAAACTTGGCAGAACACAGACCAGGAAGGCAGTGAGTAGACTTCACTCAGGATCACCTCACATTGGGATCACTGAAAACTTAAGTTGTGAAAACAGCAGAAGGATATAAGCAGATGGAAGGTTAGGTTAGACATTCCCCCAAGAAGTGAACAGAGCCCAGTACTAACATAAAAGTCAAGTCAAGAAATGGGCTGGAAAAATGAATAAACAAACAAAAAAGAATCTCACTATAAAGAGCTATTATGCTGACAGAGAAGTTCAAGACACAAACACAGAAGAAAAGAATGACTCACAAGCACCTATAAGCAAAATCTCAAATTAAAATGCAATTTGGACAGAAATCCAACCAGAATTCCTGGAAGATTTAAAGCAAGAGTTTAAAAAAAGAACTAAAATGGTTTTAAAAAACCAAGTAAGAACTATGAAAGAAAGATTTAAAAAAAGAACGAACAGTTTAGAACAAGAAGTATAAAACCTTACCCCAGAAAATAACTCCTTGAAAATTAGGATTGACTAAATAGATGCTAATGACTCTATGAGACATCAAAGGACTTAGAAGAGGAGGAGGAGGAGGAGGAGGAGGAGGAGGGGAAGAGGAAGAAAGAGGAGGAGGAGGGTGGGGGAGGAGGAGAAATGAAGTTATCTCAACAAAAGCAACTGGACTGGAAAACATATTGAGGAGAAATAACTTAAGGATCATTAGACTACCCGGGAGTTGAGACATTATGTTTGAAAATAATCATAAAATAAAACTGCCAAGATTCCTGGAACCAGAGGACAAAGTCAAAATGGAAAGAATTCACCTATTGTCTTTTGAAAGGTACCCCCAAATGAAAACTCCTGGAAATATTATAGCCAAAATCCAGAACTCCCAGATCAAAGAAAAATGTCAGCTCTTTGAGAATAGGAATAATTTAATTATTTTTTAAATTAGACTTCTTTTAAAAATTAATGAGCATTTATCTCTCTGCCTTCTACCTTCCCCCTTACTTAAATAAAAGTAAAACAAAACCCTTGTATAACAAGTAAGCATAGTCAAGCAAAATAATTTCCTACTGTTGTCATATTGAAATGTGTTCTTTTAGCATCTTGAGTCCATTATCTGTCTTTCAAGAGCCTCAGTAATATGTTTCGTCATTAGCTCTCTGGAATCATGGTTGGTCATTGTGCTGATTAGAAATCTTAAATCTTTCAATGGTGAACCATTTTAAATTGTTGTTATTGTGTAAATTGTTCTCTTGGTTCTGCATCAATTCTCATAAGTCCATAGATTTTTCTGAAATTATCCCTTTTGTAATTTCCTATGGCACTATGGTGTTCCATCACATTTATATATCATAAATTGTTCAGCCATTTCCCAACTGATAGATACCTCCTTAATTTCAAGGTTATTTCATTCCTTATATTGCATCCCCACTGCTTAGCACAGTTCTTGGCACATTGCAAGTACTTAATGAATGGTTGTTGATTGATCGATACATTCATCTTTACTTATTAAAAATCTCTCTCCCTCCTTAAACTTTGTTTCTAATAATCCTGCAATTCATTTTCTCTGTGGAGGTGGTTATAGAATTGGGAAACTGGGAATGAATTGGTGACATGTTATTAACTAATTCCAACAGACCCTTTGTGGAAACAATTTAGGAACCATGACTGGCTAGGCAACTCTTAGGTCCAATTGACCACCTGTAGTCCAACAAAGTTCTTAGAAAAGTATTTGATTACATAGCTGTAGTCTATGACTTTCAGCACTTATAGATGGTTTTCACAACAGATATTTAAGTGGCATTCAACATCTCTGAAGTTTTATTTCCTCATTAAAAAATAGGATAGCTCGACTAGATGACCTCTAGTGTTTCTTTCACTTCCAAATCCTATGAGCCTATGATTCCCAAGTGAATTTGTTTCTAATCAATAATTCATCAAAGGAAAATGAGCAGATCACCATCAACTACACTTCAAAATCACAGTGGGAATTTTTATTGATTTCAATGATTCAGTAATGGAAAGTCACAATGCTTCTTGAACAGTTTTGTTTAGTGAATGTTGGAGATTCAGCATTGTATAAAAAGCGTTGGGGTGAATGGAAGAACCCTATACTTAGGGATAGAAGAAACCTGATAGAACAATAGTTAGGAGATAGTGAGAGGGCACCTAGTTGCCCCTGATGAGTTTATCAACTGGCTCAAATAATTTACTTTGTTGGGTATTGAAATAATTGAATGATATGGATTACTGTGCCCCTATCAGTGACATTTGAGTAAACATTGAGGATGAGAGGAGAGTCACATGATGGAAGAAGGGCAAAGATTGTCCCAATTTTGCAAAAAAGGGATGAGAATGGAGGCTATTATCTACAAACCAGTGTTCTTGACTATAATTCCTAACAAAAGTCTGAATGTAACAGATAGTTATTGAGCATAAAGAAAAGGAAGTGGTAATTCTGGGGAGTTGGCTCATCAAGAGTAGCTCAAGCTAGATTAACCTCATTTCCTTTTTTGAAAGGACTTCTAGATCAGAGGAATAGCAAAACCTTGCATTGAAAACTATGGAGAGAAACATCATCAGGTTGTACTCTGGACTTTTCTACCATGCTCCAGAAACTTCTTCATCTTGGGAGATCACTTCAGCCTGGAATTCACATCTCTGAATTACCCTCTCATCCACTCCACTATCAGCTTCCACTTCATGGGTGTGCTCATCCCATTCACACCCACATTTATGATTGCTAACAGTGTATTTCCCTTCCATTCCCATTTTCTTCTGTTTCTTCTTCTCTCTCTATTTTATCCCGTCCCTCCTCAAAAGTCTATTTTGCTTCTAAACACTGCCTCCTCTATTCCACCCTCCGTGTTATCATCTACCACTTTTCAGTTATTCACCTATTTTCTTATTGGGCAAGTTAGATTTATGCATGTATACATAATACAAACATTTATATATATATGTATATATGTATGTGTGTATGCACACATATAAGAATATATATATATATATATATATATATATATATATATATATATGTATACTTCCCTCTTTGAGCCAATTCTAATGAGAGTAAGGCATTCCCCACCCCCATTTTCCCTTCCATTGTAAAAGCCTTTTCTTGTGTTCCTCTTTTATGTGAGAAAAATGTCCTCATTCTACTGCTCCCTTCCCTCTTCTCTTAGTACATTCTTCTTTCTCACCCCTTCATTTTGTTTTGGAGATCATTCCAACCTAATTGACTTACACACATGCCCTCTGCCTATGTTAACTCCTTTTAACTACTATAATGATGATAAAGTTCTTAGGAGTTATAGATATCATCTTCCCATATAGGAATATAACCAGTTTAATTACATTTATTCCCTTACTCTTTCATGTTTGCCTTTTTGTGCTTCTCTTGAGTCTTGTCTTTGAATGTGAAATTTTCTATATGACTCTGTTCTTTTCATCGGGAATGCCTGAAAATCTTCTATTTGATTAACTGTCCATTTCCTCCCAGAAAAGATTATGCTAAGTTTTGCTGAGTAGGTGATCCTTAATTGTAATCTTAGCTCCTTTGCCTTCCAGAATAACATATTCCAAGCTCTCTGCTCCTTTAATGTGGAAGCCACTAAATCCACTGCACCACCTAGGTACCCTAAAGGCATTCTTCTCAAGTGTGCAGATGACATAATGTTATAAGGGATAGCTAATATTTTAAATGACAAGATACCAAAATATTTTGACAGGCTTTATCATGGGACTTAATCTAATAAAGTGATTTTTTTTTTCTTACACATCCATCTGTATTGGTTACTACAGTTACAAGTAGTTACAAGCAGTGGAGCCCCGCAGCCGCAGCCGCAGCCCCAGCCCCAGCCCCAGCCCGGCCTGTCCCAATCCGGAGGCATCCGTCCTCAGTTTCGGCCTCCTGGGAAGACACTGTGGCGAGTGGCCAGGCAGGTGCAGGATCCTCTTCTGACCAAGATGGCTGGGGCAGGGAGTCTGGAGAGGAGTTTGGGGCTGGGGTACCCTGACAGGGCCAGGGCCCAACAGCAGGCAGTCCTTCAGTAGAGGTAAGGTCAGAGCGGGGACGTTCCACCGTGCAGTCTGGGGCCCCAGATTTGGAGCAGAGGCTGGGAGGGAGGAATGAACCAGTTTCTGGCTTTTCTTTATTCTGGCCCAGGACAAATAGTAAGAGCCCTCGGATCCTGAGATCCAGGCTGAAGAGCTAAGGAGATTGGTGTTTACCACGGGGGTGTCATAGGCTGGGGGTTCTGGAGGTAGGACATCACCACAGCAGAAATGGAGAGCATGAAGCTGCTCATCATTTGCTTGGTATCTTCAGAGCTTCGAGAATTGGCGAAGCTGATGAAGGAACAGTAGACGGCAATCCAGGCACACCACTTCAACTTGAGCATGAGGCCACACATGCTGAAGATCATTCCCAGCAGATTCATGTAGTCCAGAGTCGGATCTTCCAGGGCCGGGTTGTTCTCTGTGGCAGGCAGCTTGTACCTGAGCACTTTGTTCGGCCGCCGGGGGGGTCAGACATGTTGTTCGCGGACATTGCCGGGCTGGGAAGGGGCCTAATAAAGTGATTTTTAAAAAGAAATTAAATATAATTATATTTAGGTTCAAAATTACATTTAGGTTCAAAAAATCAACTTCAGAAGGAGTAGTAGGTATGGCTAGAGACCAGTTTCTTTAGACAAGATATGGGGTTTTTAAATGGATTATAAATTCACTATGAACCAATAACTTGATGGAAAATCCAAGTAAGCTACTGTGATCTCAACCTACATGGAGAGGCTTTAGAAGAGGAGTTGGTAATCCTGTTCTTCTCTACCTTGGACTGACCACACATGGGATATTGTCTTAGTGCTGGGTGCCATGTTTTAAAGTCATTGATAACCTGGAGGATATCTAGTTGAGGGCATTTAGGATGATGAAAGGACTTGATCAAGGTGTGCTAAATGGGGATTGGTTGAAGGAAATGGATTTTTTTTCCCTAGGAGAAGAAAATATTGAGGGTGAGGTATGATAGTTATCTTCAAGTGAATTTGCTAGGTGGTGAAATGAATAGAATGCTGAGAAGTCAGAAATACCCGAATTGAAATCCTGCCTCAGGCATTCTCTGTGCCTCAGTTTTCTCATCTATAAAGAGAAAGTTGGTCTCTATGGCCCCTCTGGTTTTACATCTATAATCCTATGATCCTCAGGTAGATTTTTTTAGCTAGATCTAAAAATCTTATGAAGTTGTTTAAGAGTAGTTGTGTGAAAGAAAGTATAGGCTACAGAAGAGGGGCAATAAGTAGAAGAGACTTGTATAAAAACAGTAAAGGTTAAGCTTTACTGCAGGAACAAAAACATCTTTCTAATTAGAGCTATTCTAAAGTGGAATGGGTGGCCTTGGGGGCTAGTGAACAAAAGCTGGACAACCACAAAGTCATGGGTTGTAGGGGTAATATTTTTAAAGATAGAGTTGGACTAATTGGTCTCTAAGGCTCTTCTAGCTAAGTTCTATGATTCTCTGATGATGTGTATTAGAGGGGGCTGGTGCGTGGGGGTGGGCATGTTGTGGGGGGTGGTTTTATGTTGATCCTACAGAAATGCTTTTTTTTTTTTTGGTGTTACTCAGCAATTCACATTAATGGATTTGATGGCTTTTAACCAGTTACAGAAAGTACTTATTTCATGTTCCAGTCTCCATTGACCCAAAGTTCAGTAAATAACAGAAGTTGAAAGCTAGCTAGCAGTAGAAGACATGTTCTTACTTCCTGATCTCACTTGGCTTTCCAGAATGGCTCATTAATCTAATGAACATAAGCTGTGAAACAGATAGATCTTCCTCAGTGTCTTAGGTATCAGGTAGAGGCCATTCACATTAATTAGATTGCCTACAACTCAACAAGTCTAAGACCTTCTGAAGCACTTTTGCCCTAAAAGGTAAGAGATTATGGTTTTCAAATAAAATCTTAAGTTGAGATAATCTTGAAATAGGTCGAAATTTCCCTAGATCTAATAATTTACTTGGGCAGGAACAATTAAGTAGATTTATCTACTTACTTTTTCCATTGTACTCCACACACTAAGACTAACTCTGACTTAATCCCTGATTATTCAGTAGGTGAAGATTTATGATTACCTTGGTATGTTATTGATACTGACTTTTAGAGAGCAAAAGATTATCCACCAGCAATTAGTCTCCCAACAGTAATATCCTCTATAGAGGTACAATTTGTCACATAAATAATCCTAGGAATTCCATTTTTTTGCTCTGCATTCAAAGAAATGTTGCATCAGGTAGGGCCCTGCTTAAAGGTGACTTTCTGAAATAGTTATCATTCAAAACCTAGAAAATTCAATGTATTTGTTTGTGAATATCCCCTGGGGGTGCATGTTTCCTTCTCTGTGAAATTCTTTTCAACAGCTAAAGCCTTTCCCTGGAACAAAGACCTGTCTTTGAACACACATTCTTTCAGTGGCTGTGAGTCATGGAATACTACTGCTAAAAGAAAAGAAGGTGATCAACAAAAGAAAAGAGGAATGTGTTGGACACAAGAGCACTGTGACACATTAGAAACAAGGAATCAAATAGTAGAAGCAGTCTAAAGGATGGCATCAAAGAAATGTGTTACAGAAAAAAAGAAAACGTGCTGTTCACATAGTGGCCTTGAGGCATAGTCAATGGGCACCCAGCAATCATGCAAGATGGTGAAAAACTATGTCTGAAAATGTGGTTAGGAGTAAGGAATGAAAGAGGCCAAAAATCAAATGATAGAATACATTATTTTGAGAAAAGGACTAGAAGGCATTGGGCATGATAAGTACCAGAGAACATTAATTAAAAAAAGAAAAAAAAGGAACAGATTATATTTTAATGGAAAAGAAATAGATTATTGCTAAAGTGGAAGTATTTCTTGAATCAGCTGTCTGAGTCAGACCACTAATCAGTCAGAGAAAAGACAAGAATGAATGTAGTATTAGTTGATTCTAAAATAAATTTCACAAAGAATAATCTAATTAAACTAATAAATCATAAAATATATAGTTCTTCTTGGATATATGTGCAACTGCCTCCACATATAGCTATATATTTTATAGATTTAAAGATAGAGAGTTTAAAGGCCCTCAAATATAATACCCTCATTTTACAGATGAGGAAGCTTGAGGCAAAAGAATTGAAGGGTACTTATCTAAGGTCACAGAAGCTACTTGGTGTCTTAAGGATAGGATTTGAACTCAGGTTTTCTAGATTCTAAGTACCATGTCCTATTTACTATACAATGCTGCCTTTGGAAACATAAAATGCTGTATGTTACACAAGATTAAAATATTTAAAATACGTAATTGCTTTGTATAAAGATTAGCTCAAAAAGCAAATACACTGACTTATCAAAATAACTTCTGCATGCAAGGATTTGATTATTTTTGGTTTATATATATATTTTCCTTTTTTGAGGGGGGAAGGGAGGGCAATTGGGATTAAGTGATTTGCTCAAGGTTACATGGATAGCAAGTGTTAAGTGTCTAAGGCCGGATTTTAACTCAGGTCCTGCTGACTCAGGGCCGTGTTCTATTCGCTGTGCCACCTAGCCACCCCATGGCTTATATTTTTTTAATCAAACAAGTACTTATTTTCTTTTTCTCTCTTTTTTCCCTTTCCTTAGGAAAGCAAGCAAACCACAACAACAACCAAAAAACCCACCCCAAACCTCTGTGACACATATGCATGATTAAGTAAAACAAGTCCCTGCATTGGTTACATCCAAAAAATGTGTGTTTCATTTTGCATTTTGTATCCATCAATTCATTGTTAGGAGCTGGGTAGCTTCATTATCAGTCCTTTGGAATAATTATTAGTCATTGCTTTGATCTAGGTTTTAAGTTGTTCAAAGTTGTTTGTCTTTACAATGTTATTATATATTTGTTCTTCTGGTTTTGCTTACTCTACTCTGATTCAGCTCATATAAGTCTTCACAGGCTTTCCTGAAACTATCCCTTTTGTAATTCCTTATAGCACAATAGTATTCCATTACATACATGCACCATCATTTGTTCATTTCTTCCCCAAATGATAGCTATCCTTTTAGTTTTCAGTTGTTTGTTACTACAAAAAAGAGCTGCTATAAATATTTTGTACCTGTGGGTCCTTTTCCTCTTTTATTGATCTCATTGGGTTATAGGCCTTATAGGGCTACTACTGGGATAAAGGGTAAAAACAATTTAGTTCCAAATTGCTTTCCAAAATGGCTGTAGCAATTCATAGCTTTATCAATAATGCGTTAATGGAACTATTTTCCTGAAGCCCACCAGTATTTGTCATTTTGGGGGGTCAACTTTGCCAATCTGATGAGTGTGAGGTAGAATCTGATGCTATATTTTACATTTCACAAATAATTAGTGATTTGGAGCATTTTAAAATGTAGCTATTCCTAGCTTGGATTTCTACCTTTGAAAAATGCCTGTTCCTCTCCTACCAATTGGGGAATAGATTTTATTCTTATAAAATTAAATCACTTGACTTCATTCAAGGTCAATGAACCTTTGCAGAAAAAGCTGCTGCAATTCCTCCCCTGCCCTCCAGTTAACTGTCCTTTCTAGTTTTAGGTGTATTAATTTTATGCAATTTTTTTTATTTTATGCAATCAAAATTGTCCATTTTTATTTTTTGTGATACTCTCTATCCTTTATGAGCTCTTTCCTATCCACTATTATGAAAGTTAATTTTTTTTTCTCTTTTTCTAATTTGTTTATAAATGACCTTTTATACCTAAAACATATCTATTTGGAGTTAATCTTGGTATATGGTCTGAGAAGTTGGTCTAAACCTAATTTCTGTCAGACTGGAAACAGTTTTAATTTGAATGGGACATTGATTTGGATTTATCTAATTCTTTGCTCCTTTGTTGGTTTACTTCTATATTGTCTTAGACTTCTATTTTTTTGGAGGGAGGAAGGCAAGGCAATTGGGGTTAAGTGCTTGCCCAAGGTCACACAGCTAGTAAGAGTGAAGTGTCTGAGACTGGATTTGAACTCAGGTCCTCCTGACTCCAAGGCTGGTGCTCTATTCACTGTGCCACCCAGCTGCCCCAAGACCTCTATTTTTAAACCATTTTCAAATAGTTTTGAGGAGTACTATTTTGTAGTGTACTTTGACATCTGGTACTGCTAGGTCTCCTTCCATCCTACTTTTTTTCATTATTTCCCTTAAGATTCTTCACCTTTTCTTCCTCCCAATGAATTTCATTGTCATTTTTTCTGCCCCTATAAAGTAATCCTTTGGTAGTTTGATTAACAAGTTTAATCTCAATATAACACTGTATAAGTTCATTCACACTTAGATATAGTAGAATATGACCCAAGTAGATTTGATTACATTTCTCCAGTTCCAGTTCTGCCAGCCATGTGGTTAAAGGATGAGTGAGAAGAGAAAGAGAAAGAAAACTTTCAGAAAAAAAAAAGAGAGAGACACGAGTTTGCCTTGCCAGAGGTCTTGAGCCTCTAAAAGCTACAAGCCAACCATGAGGCTGCTTTATCCAAAAAAAAAGAGAGAGAGAAAATTATGAATGGTATCTCTAGCTCCGTCCAAACTGTTTGAAGTTAGTGAAGGCCACATCAATCCTCCCGTATTTTTTTTATTCTATGTTTTCAGCCTGACTTTTGACTTGGCAATTTCACATATGTTTTATGCCCCAAAGATGAAATCAAAATCACTCCTTACCTTTCTTCTCCCCTTCCCCAGCTTCTCACCTGGAACTTCTCACTTACCCAAGCAAATCCAATTTCCCTCCCCTAACTCTTTATATTTGACCTTACAAGAATGGTTTAAGGTAGGTATCATGTGTGTCATTATGCATATTTTATAGAAGAACCTTCATCTCCTGAAAGTGAGTTAACTTGCTGAAAGCCCATGTCTACCAGCAACTGGCAGAATGTGGGATGGGAACTAGATTCTGGATGTTTAATTCACTTGCTTCCCTATTATAACTCCAGATCCACTTAAGTACAAATAGCAGAGAATCAATTCATAATTTTTTGCATCTCAGCTGCAGAGGCTGCATTAAGTGCACAATCATCTGCAAATAAAAATTCATGCACCAAGTCCCTCCACTTTAATCTTGGCTTGTAGCCTTTTCAAGTCGAAGAATTTACCATCAGTATGGTAGCGGATATTGATGTTGTGTTGGTCCTCACTGAAGGCATTTGACAACATGGCTGAAAACACCATGCTAAAAAGCATGGGAGCAACCATACAACCTTGTTTCACTCCATTGGTGATTGGGAAAGTGCAAGAGCATCTTCCGTTATTCAGAACCTGGGCATGTATGCCATTGGGAAATTGACATACAACACTGAGGAACTTCTTCAGGCAATCAAATTTTAACATAATTTTCCATAAATCCTCATGACTGACAGTATCAAAGGCCTTGGTAACATCTATAAACATGGTGTATGGACTTCTATTCTGCTCCTGGCATTTCTTCTGGTGCTGTCAAGCAGCAAATACCATTCTGAATGTGCCTTGGCTCTTTCTGAAACCACATTGACTCTCAGGTAGATAACCATCTTCCAGATGAAGAATCAGCCTATTAAGGAGGATTCTGGCAAGAATCTTGCCAGTAATGACTAAGGGAGAGACAACCCTCCCCACTCTCTGGGACAGTCACAGGACAATTTATTTCCGTTACCTTTATAGAGATGGAGAATGGAAGCATCTTTGAACACTGGGAATACCTTGTTCTTGCCATGTAACCTGGAATTGAGCTTTTATATGAGCAACTGCACCCCTCCCACCATCACCATAAATTTCATTTGGAATAGAATCAACACGACATGCTTTTTCCAAATGAAAGGTGCCTAATGGCTTTCAAAATCTCTTAGTTGGAACTTCAACTAGGGAGGGGTTGGTAGAACTTGAGGTTAATGGTCAGTGACTTCAGCATTGATTGATGACAGTCTGTTGAAAACATCATGGAGATGTTCAGCCCATCTCTCTAGGATCATGTCCTATCACTAATCAATGTGGTGACATCAGTACTGAATAGTTGAGATGCATCATAAGTCTTTGGTCTATAAATAGCCTCCAGCACATCATAAAAGCACTTTGGATTGTTACTATCATTATAAAATTGAATTTCATCTACCTTCTTACTGAGCCAAAAATCCTACATCTCTCTAAGTTTTGCTTATATTTTATTTTTGATGGAATTAAATTCTGTCTTCTTAGAGATGGATGAACCATCCTGCTGGTAAACTCTGTGGAGTTCTCATTTCTCATTTAGCAGCTTCTGAATTTCCCCATAGTTTTCATCAAACCAGCCTTGATCTTTGTGAGTGTTCTGACCCAGATGAGCAAATGCAGTGCAATACTCCAAATATCTGAAAGCTGTCCACTCCTTTTATGCTCCACTGTTGCCAAATACGTATTGGCTCAACTTTCCCTCCAAGTTAGAAACAAGTTGTTCCCACTCAGAGAAGTGCACTGCTATTTTGACATTAATTCTTCTGACATTAATTTTGCCTTGGGGTTGCCACTTTTGTTGAATGTGAATATTTAGGTTGAAGAGGATAAGTCTATGATCAGTCCAGCAATCTGTATCACACATTGTCTTTGTCACTCTCATATCCTGTCTCTTCTCCTTACAATCACACAGCCTGCTAAATGCTAATGTTTGCTATGAGAGTACATCTATTAAATTTTATTGCATTTAGATAAATGGAAAATAGCATGGGTGATGAGAAGCCCATAAGATGCACAAGTCTTCAGTATTAAGTGACCATTGGTGTTACTGTTTCCAACTTCATTCCCAAGATCTCCCTGCCATGTCTGGTAATCTGAGTCCACTCTAGCATTAAAATCACTTGTCCTCTTTTGGCACATTGATGATAAGGCGCTCCAGGTTTTCATAAATTTTTCTTTGACCTCATCAGGGTTCATCATGGTGGGAGCATAAACATTGATGATGATGGTGTGGTGCTTTCCTGCAAGTAGCAATTGAATTGTCATGGGCCTGTTGTTCGCTCCTTTTGGAAGGCATACAGGCTTGTTGACTGGATTAGTTTTCATTGCAAAACATACACCAGTTTCATGGTGCTCCCCTTTACTGTTGCCACTCCAGAAAAACGTGTATCCAGCTCTGACGTCAGTAAGCTTGACTTCATTTTTCAACCCTGTTCTGCTCAAGGCTGCTATGTGGATGCAATACCTGCTGAGTTCTCTCACAACAAGAGTTGTTTGTCTTTTAGATCTACTAGATTTTGTGTTGTCTATAAATGTGCACATATTTTAAGTACCAATGGTGAGTGGAATCATCTTTGCAGAAGTTTTTGTACGTGAGTGTGTGTGTGTGTGTGTGTGTGTGTGTGTGTGTGTTTATGTTTCAACTGCAGGACAGGATCCCTGCCTATCATGTTAATCAGTCCAGAGTTGGGTAAGCAGACAATTTTTAGGGCACCATTTCTAGTTCCTTCCTCACACTAGGAGGTGAGCAGTGGCATTCTTAAAAGATTACTCATACACCCCAAGGCCTGATGAATCCCATTGCTGCTTCCTGTGAGAAGACAACCCTATGGCCTGGGCCACCTGTGTGCAGGGTTATAGCAACAACTCAGTGTGTCTGCACTTGCTGCTTCAGCCCGTGCCTGTTGCCACAGAACTTTGAGATGGGCAAAATGGTATGGGTGATGTCTTTTGCTTCATGTATAAAAGTTGAAGTCATCTGCTTCACTCTCTCTTCCACAGTCATCACTGTTCACTGGTAGTACAGAGTCAGGATGACGGTGTTGGCTCAAGATGCAGTGGATGATCCTGCTGTCTTTAATGTCTAAACAAGATCTAAGCGCTCCGAAGTGCCTGCTTCAGTTGCCTTCAAGTTGTTCTCATCCACCCATTCCACCAGGGGAAATCTTCACATGATAGGGATAGACACTCGCCTCCCCCCCAATTCACCAAAAGATTTGAGACTCTTGGTTACCCTCATCCTCGTTTAACTCATCTACCAAAATAATTTAGTGAGGTGTGGCTGCTATGCGTGCTATAGCTTCTTACAACCATAGGTGAGATTTAGGCAGATCAGATAGACACTGAAGGTGGAAAGCAGTCCTAAAAAGATCTTAGCCACTCTCACATCAGAGGTACTGGTCTTTCTTGAAGGCACTTTTCACCCCTCTGAGCACAGGTAATGTGTAAACATCATACACAGGAGAAAAACCACCACTGTGTGGTTTTTAGAGGTGTCCAAATGCCTGATTGCTGGTATTTGCCCCATGGCTTGCCTCAATGATTTTAATTAATTAATTAATTGATGATTAATTCTGATTAGTTATCTCTGCCCATGAAACCCATAATTACCAATTGTCAAAAGAATATTTATAGTTGATTAAATGAACAAAGAATAGATCATAGCCCTATGAGACTAGTACTCTGGAGAAGTATATTTTAGTGAAAAGGGCTGGTTGGGGTAGACAGGCAAATGCGGCATTGAGTATTACAGGGTAAGGCAAATCTCCAGATTCATACTATGTAACTTCTACCACTTTGAAGCATGGTGCTAGCATGTTGAGGATGCTGTTGCTTATACTGAAGCAAAAAAAAAGAAAACAAAGAATGAAATTGCTTCACGTGCCATGACTGGGACACCAATTCTTACTTTTCCTTTGGCTGAAAGGCCTTGGTGAAATGCCCAAGAACACATGGAACCACATACTAAGTGTGTAACTATGAATTTAAAGTCTTTCAATGGTACAGTTTTTGCCAGGCCAAAAACCAGAGGTTAAAGTAAAAGAAGTAGGGAGTGCTAAAAATGGAGAGGAGGACAAAGATATATGTAGTGGGAGGACTGGGGGAGGGAAACACTAAAGATAAATTTCATTTACTTCTAAATTTTGCCTCTGGCCAGTTCAGCTCATTAGTTAGTGGGTGTTGCTCACCAGGCTTAAGGCCATCATTTATTTCCTGTAAGAGGCTAGAGCTAGGAGCAGGTGTTGTCACAAAGGTAGGCTCTTAGTCATAGGGGGAATTGAGTCAGACAGTCTATCTATTGCATAGCCCAAACCCCAAAACCATTTCTACTGCTAGAAAAAAAAGTTCAAAGCCCACACCCTACTGATACTGTGTCAGAAATATAATATTTGAGGAGTAGCAAGGTGGCACAGTTTATAGAGCACCGGCCCTGGAGTCAGGAGGAGCTGAGTTCAAATCTGGCCTCAGACACCTGACATGCTTACTAGCTGTGTGACCTTGGGAAAGTCACTTAACCCCAATTGCTTTGCCTTCTCCCCTCAAAAAAAAGATTTAAAAACATATATAATATTTGTATGAGAGAAACAGTTTAGAAAGATAATCTGTTTAGCCATACTGAAAGTCCTTCTCTGGAATATATGAGGAAAACTGGATATTCCCATGATGTATATATCATTTCAACTTATTTCCTTTTGGTTTCCTGAAGCATCTGACTTACCCCTAACACCTGCATAGAACTCCCAGAGAGAGTTTCGGAAGGGTAAAGATAGCAATTCAAGATGGGAAGCCAGTACCTCTAAAGTAGCACATATACTTATGAATGGCCATTGGGGGAATACTTTTATTTCCTAAATTCAAGGTTAAAATATGTTAGGAGACTATGAATTTAAATAAATGGTCAGGAAAAGTCTTGGTGGGACTGGGTTCATTTTGTCAAAAGAAAAATAATTAGAACAATTCAATTCAGCAAACCCTCATTAAGAGTCTTCCATGTGTAACACTAAAATTACTGAGCCTGACTTTTACTGAGAAGTGAAGATAGGAAAATGAAATGGAACCAAGTGGAAATGTGCCATGTCTTAATTAGTTGACTGAAAGTTGCAAGTGAGAAAGGCTCAACTCAGCATGTTCACTTTGTGGCAAATCTCTAGCTGGCTATTACATACAGTTTTAAGGTACTTTATAAATATTATCTCATCTTAGTCTTACAACAACCCTGGTAGGTAGGTACTTTTGTTATCCTTCTTTCATGTAGATGAAGAAACTGAGTCAGGCAAAGAGGCTTAGCATAGTACCTGGCATATAGTAGGCACTTAATAAATGTTAATTAAGTGACTTGCTCAGGGTCACACAGTGCCTGAGACTGAGTTTGAACTTAGTTCTTTCTGACTCTAGGTCAATGCTCTGCCCATCACTGCACCACCTAGCTATGATGTCCTTCTTTCTGTACATCTCACTCTCTCCAAATTATTAATGTGCACTCTCTACCATTGAGAAGCATGGTGTTAGCATGTTGAGGGTGCTGTTGCTTATACTGAAGCAAAAATAGAAAGAAAGAATGAAATTGCTTCACTATGGGCATACCATGACTGAGACACCAATTTTTACTTCTACCTTGTCTAAAAGGCCTTGGTGAAATGCCCAGGAATATATATAACCACATAGGAAGTGTATAACTATGAACTTAAAGTCTTTCAATGAACTTCTGTCAAAGCGTTAAATTGAGGTTCTTAAATTCAGGTCCATGACCTAGATTAACCTCCCAAACATTTTGAAAACTATATTTAATATAATTGGTTTCCTTTGTGATTCTGTGTATTTTATTAATTTTAAAACTTAGACTTGACTGTCAAAGAAGTCAATGTCACAAAAAAAGTTAAGAACCCCTAGCTAAAGTGAATACTAACAAAATATTAATTAAAGCTAAATGAATGGCCCGTTATTCCTTATGTCCTCTAATGCCTGCATTGCATGCATAGTATATAGTAGCAGCTTGACAAATGCGTGTTGACTTGACTTGACTTTATAGATATTGTGTCATATCTGGTTCAGCTCTTCCTATGTGTCCCTTCCCCATGGTGGCCTCCTGAGGTATTGTATCCTCATGGTCTAGTGGGACCAGGTGTCTTTCTCAGGGATCTTTCTCCCTGCCAAGGGGGAGAATCCCAACAAGAACTCATAAGAACAAGAATGTTAAAGTTCGAAGCATCCTTGGGTATCATCAGATCCAACCCTTTATTTTTAAAATAAAACCAACCAAACAACCAAGGTCCAATGAATGGGAGACTTCCCTAATCTGAAAGTTCTGATTTGTTTTGTTTGGTTGAAATGGTAAACACTCCCAGAGGAGTTTCAGTAAGCAAGCCACAAAAACATGGGCTGACAGAGAATATTAGTTGATTAAATAAATAAGCAGGTATTGTGTGCTTCCTCTTTTTTTTTAATAAGGAGATATGCTTAATGACAGAGTCAAATTTGGCCTGGTAAGGAAGGTCCATGAGTTAACACAGCATCCAGAGTTAACAAATGTGGGAACTCTTTGTGTTGTGTTTTCTCTTTCTTTCTCTTTTTAAAGTAAACTCTTGTCTATAAGACATAAGGAAATGATTGCCAGGGAAGACTTAGGAGGGCATAGCTCTTTGCAAATTGAAGCATTGTTTTGTTTGTGTTGTTATTTTTATTACTGTCAAGAAGGAATATACTAGTAGAGTAATAATACTAGAAGCAATCCAAGTTTCCAGGAGTTTACAACTTACCTAATGTACTTTAAAAATGTACTTACTTAGTGTACTTTAAAGATAAGGCAAAATTTTTTTACTTGTTCTAGGTCTCCAGAATGTAGACTTCTGCCTTAAAACTGAAAAATCCCACCTGCTCCCTTTTTGCATGTGAACTTGAATGAAGACCAAATTAAACTTTTTCTAGAAAGCAATAGAGGCCAGTGGGGGAACTTGTATTTTATGCATTTTTCTAGGAGTGAATAAGTTTCTCTTAATGATCTGGCATATCTAGGAGTATTCCCAGCCAACATTGTGATCATTGTCTAGCCTTGGCAAAACTACAGGGTATTTTCTACTGTGATCAAACATGGCTGAGTGAACAGGAACAAAAAGTTAGAGTCTGAGATACTTAAAAGAGAAAGTTTAAGTTTAGGGGATATTAAGAAAAAGGAGATTCACAATTAGCAATTTAAGTGCCAGTAGTTCTATTGGGACAACACATCTTGGCAGGGAGAAGATTCAAAGGACACTAGTCCAAGAGGACTATGAGACCACTGCTTGAGAGGCCACCATGGGGCAGGGACAGGGATGAAGGGCAGGACATGAGAGAATAAAGAAGACCATACCTGTGGGACAACCATGGTGGGGGTGAAAGTCTGCCATTTGGTAGCTTCCTATTTTACCTATTATTCCTTCTTGCTAATTAGATACTAGGTTCAACTGTTCCGTACTGCAGGAGTCCATTTCTGATCAAAGCCTTTTACATTTTGGTGCCTTGGTGTAAAGCTCCAGGTGCTCTTCCCTAATTTTCTTCTGGAGAAAAGGAGTCTTGAAGTCTCAGAAATAGAGACTATGGTTTCCCTGTTCAGTGCAATTGCCTGGTATTCTGTTTCATCTGATCCTTGGTTGAGTAGTAATCTTCCATTTCTTTTAGAGAGAGAATAAGAAAGGTCATTTGACGTTCTAGACTCATTTGTGGTATCATTTTCTCTCCATCTTTAAGAATGTTACATCTTGGGGCGGCTAGGTGGTGCAGTGAGTAGATCGCCGGCCCTGAAGTCAGAAGGACCTGAGTTTGGATCTGGCCTCAGACACTTACACAAACAAACAAAAAACCTAGCTGTGGGACCTTGGGCAAGTTACTTAACCCCAATACCCTCAAAAAAAAAAAAAGAATATCACATCTGGCCAGTTCCCATGCTCCACTCCTCCCTGTTTCCAAGTAAAGGTTGGATTTCAGATCATCTTGCCTTAGATGAGAGTCTGTGACCCAAGTCTAATCAAAGATGGAAAACTGCTGGTGACTCAGCTAAAACAAGGACACTCATTAGAGCACCTGAAATAATCAATTCTTGTTGGACAATCAGACTGCAATCATTAAAGTATATGATCACAGGAAAGTCATGTAATCTCTAATAGCCAAAGTTTCTTTATCTGTAAAACAGAGATAATAATACTTGCAGAGTAGAATCATAGATAAAAAACCACCTGCAAGTTAGGAAAAACTGTTCAAGTCCTGTCTCTGACACATATGGGACCTGATACCCTATGTAAATTAATCTTTCAGTGTCCTAGGTAACTCGAGGTTATAAGTTGCAGAAAAGTGGCAATCTATATTGATAAAAGGAGTTTTCTCACCTGGGATTTTACTATACCTATGAAATTAAAGATGCTGACCCTAATACTTGCACTGATTACGTCCTAGAGTTGTGAAGAAAGCACTTTGCAAACCACAAAGTGCTACATAAATGTGAGCTTCATCATCATCGTTGTTGTCATCATCGTCATCATCATCATCATCATTGATATATATTGACAAGACAAACTTATTTTGAGCAGTGATTAAAGCCCCTAACCCTAGGTAAGTCATGTGAGAGAGACATGCACTTTAATATCAGAAGGGTTGGGTCATCCCTAGTTAGAGGAGCAATGGCAGGTCCCATGGTCCTGTCAGACATCATGCTATAAGCTCAGTCTAGGCTCAGTGCCAATATATGGGGTAACCACAGTGAGATGAGATGGCTAACTGTATGACCATGATAATGAGCAATAGGCAAGGAAACATCGGCTGATCTTTAAAATGTCCATCATTAGGAAGATGGTAGATTCACTTTAAAAGCATCTGTGAAGAGTAGATCCATCCTCCCATGGTTCAATGGCTCACATTCCAAAAGCTGTTTCTATAGTGCATATTATATGAGCTTTGGTTTCACTGGTGGCTCACTGCCCCAATAGCAGCCAGGTGATTGGCTGAGTCATAAGAGAAAGTTCGAATCAGCCAATTCAGGCTGTCACTCGATGTCTTTGTAGCATCAATTCCCACAATGCTGATAAGGACCGCTATAACACAGATTTTACCTTGGCATTCCCCTGACCACAAACTTCTAGTGGCAAGATAAATTTAAAATTTTTCAGCATGAAATTTTAGACTTCTATAATCTAGTCCCAATACATCAATTCAATTCAATTCTATGATTGCAATAAATTCCAGAAACATTTTCACTCTTATTTCCCAATACTAATAGAAATTTTCTACTATAGTCATACTAATCTCCTTACTGCTCCTGATCTTTAGTACTTCAAAACCCCTAAGAACCAATTACTATGGGTACTCTTTTCAGTGACACAAATTACAACCCATCCTAGATAGAAATATTAATAAGAATAGTTACAACTTATTTTATATTGCATTGTAAAGTTTACAAAGCAATTTACACACATAATATTATTTAATCATAACAATGGTATGAAGCAGGTGCTATTATCATTCCTATTTTACAGATAAGGAAAGTGAGGCTTAACCATCACATGAGTATAGTAGCCAAAAATATCACCTAGTGACCAATCAGAGGTAAAGAACTTCTCTGGTTTGGTTTGACAGGGATGAGGACCAGATACAATGTGTTGTAGTAGAAAGGATGCTGGATTTGGAGTTGCGTTGGTTTCAAATCTCAGCCCTGTCACTTACTAAATATGTGACTATGGGCAGGTCACTTAAACCCTCTAAATTTCACTTTCAGTTAGACTGAATTATCTCCAAGGTCACCTCCAGTCCTAGTCTATGATCCTATGAAGTGATTTGACTAAGGTCTCACAGACTGATTGAGTGCCATTGTTTCAGACATTTGATTTCCCTACTTACTCCTTACCCTAATAATTATATCTAAGCATGATAGCCTGGAAGTTATGATTGTAGAAATTCTAGTTCACAGGGGTGGAGCTAAGATGGTAGAGTAGAAACAGGACTTCCTCGAGGCTCTGGCTTTCACCTCCTCCAATACATGTAAAAAATAACTCTAAACAAACGTTAAAGCTACAGAACCCACAAAGTGACAGAAAGAAATCTCCCGCTGAAAGAAACCCAACATGCTGGAAGGAAGGGTCCATCTCAGCATGCTGGGAGCCAAGGGTAGTCTCCACTGAGCCGAGGTTTTTACCCCAGGGCAACCAGAGGAGGCTGGGGCTAACTTTGGGAGAGTGGATCACCAGCAGCTGTGGCGGTTTCCAGACTTCTCAATCCACAAATGCCAAAGACAAAGTAAAAGGTCACTGTGGAACTTTGTTCAAACAGGGGGAGCACAGTCTGGCTTCTACCCCCAGAGTGAGAAGTGGAGGAGGTGTGGTGGCTGTATCCACTGCTGCATGGCTGCTTCTGGAGCTCCTGGCCTGCAGATTGTAGGGGGACAAAGTGACCATTCGGAGGGTAATCACTTTTGTTTTGACCTGCTTGGATCTGGATCATGGCCCTGGGTGGTGGCCCTGGGATGTGTGACCAGTGAGCCAGACCCTGTGGAGGCTTCAGAGGGGCCATGCATCTAATAGCTCCAGCAGCTGTAAAAACCCCAACACTTTGGGACATAGCTCTCTCCATTTTGGAAGCAGAGTTCTACTGTGGCAAAGAGCTCAAAAGTCAAGTAATTGGCTGCCAATATGAGCAAGCAGAGGAAGCACAAACAGACGATAGAATCCTTTTTGGGGGGGGACAAAAAGGATCAAGGCATTGAACAGGAGGAAAACATCAAAGTCAGAGATCCTGCATCAAAAGCCTCGCAGAAAAATATGAATTGGTTACAAGCCATGGGGGAGCTCAAGAAAGATTTTGAAAATCAAGTAAGAGAAGTGGAGGAAAAATTGGGAAGAGAAATGAGAATGATACAAGAAAATCATGAAAAGAGAGTCAATAGTCTGCTAAAGGAGACCCTAAAAATACTGAAGAAAATACCACCTTAAAAAATGACTAACTCAAATGGCAAGAGAAGTCCAAAAAGCCGAGGGGGCAGAGCCAAGATGGCGGAGTAGAAACAGCTCGTCCAAGCCTCTATGCCCCCAGATTCCCCCCAAACTATGTAAAAGGGGACTCTGAACAACTTCTGGAGCCCCAGCACCCACAGAACGACACAGAGAAGCTAACCTCCCGCTGAGGACAGCCCAGCAGCCCTGCAGGAAGGACCAGCGCAGCAGTCTGGGACCTGGCAGCGTGCAGAGCGCAGGAGCCGAGCAGAGCCCAGGTCCCTGTGAGCCGAGGTTTTAGCTCCAGGGCGGCAGGGCCAGCAGCCAGCTGGAGGAACCCCAGAACTCCAGGAGCTGTGGCGACTCCAGAATTATCAACATAGACATGCCTAGGACAAAGTAAGAGGTTAGTGTCCTATGGACTTTGGGACCTGTATTTGGGGAATGCGTCAGCTCCCTCCCCTGGGGGCTAGAAGCTGCTGAGGAGACACGCCACTGTGTAGTTTTCAGAGGCAACTCCGGCTCCCAGCCTACAAATCGTGGGGAGATCCAGCGATCAGTCTTGGGGGGTAATTGCTCTTGCTTTAACCTCCCTGGATCTGGATTGCGATCTAGGGTGGAAGTTGTGGGTGGGTTTACAGCTTGCCAGAAACGGAAGTTGCCCCCCACATTTTTGGGACAAAAATTCCTCTATCTGGCCTTAAAGCCATAGTGTGGCAACAAGCCCAAAAGTCAAGCAATTAAATGGCAACATGCCAAGGCAAAGGAAACAGAAAAATGCAACCCTAGACTCCTATTTTGGGGGCATAGAGCGGGAAAAGGACTGTGAGGTCAGAAGTCCTGCTCCAAAAGCCCCAGGGAAAACATGAGTGGGTTGCAGGCCATAGAGGACCTTAAGAAGGACTTTAAAAATCAAATAAGAGAAGTGGAAGAAAAATTAGAAAGAGAAATGAGAAGGATGCAGGAAAAGTATGAAATGAGGGTCAACAGCCTGACTGAGGAAAACAACACCTTAAAAAATAGACTAGCGGCGGAGCCAAGATGGCGGAGTAGAAACAGCTCCTCCAAGCCTCTCTGCCCCCAGATTCTCCACAAACTATGTAAAAAAGGACTCTGAAAAACTTCTGGAGCCCCAGCACCCACAGAACGACACAGAGAAGCTAACCTCCCACTGAGGACAGCCCAGCACCCTGCAGGAAGGACCAGCGCAGTGGTCTGGGAGCCGGCAGCGCACAGAGCGCAGAGCGCAGGAGCCGAGCCGAGCCCAGGTCCACTTGAGCCGAGGTTTTAGCCCCAGGGCGGCAGGGCCAGCAGCCGGCTGGAGGAACCCCAGAACACCAGGAACTGTGGCGACTCCAGAATTATCAACATAGACATGCCTAGGACAAAGTAAGAGGTTAGTGTCCTATGGACTTTGGGACCTGTATTTGGGGAATGCGTCAGCTCCCTCCCCTGGGGGCTAGAAGCTGCTGAGGAGACACGCCATTTTGTAGTTTTCAGAGGCAGCTCCGGCTCCCAGCCTACAAATCGTGGGGAGATCCAGCGATCAGTCTTGGGGGGTAATCGCTCTTGCTTTAACCTCCCTGGATCTGGATTGTGATCTAGGGTGGAAGTTGTGGGTGGGTTTACAGCTTGCCAGAAACGGAAGTTGCCCCCCACACGTTCGGGACGAAAATTCCTCTAGCTGGCCTTAAAGCCATAGTGTGGCAACAAGCCCAAAAGTCAAGCAATTAAGTGGCAACATGCCAAGGCAAAGGAAACAGAAAAATGCAACCCTAGACTCCTATTTTGGGGGCATAGAGCGGGAAAAGGACTGTGAGGTCAGAAGTCCTGCTCCAAAAGCCCCAGGGGAAAACATGAGCGGGTTGCAGGCCATAGAGGACCTTAAGAAGGACTTTAAAAATCAAATAAGAGAAGTGGAGGAAAAATTGGAAAGAGAAATGAGAAGGATGCAGGAAAAGTATGAAATGAGGGTCAACAGCCTGACTGAGGAAAACAACACCTTAAAAAATAGACTAGCTCAAATGGCAAAGGAGGCCCAAAAGGGCAATGAGGAGAAGAATGCCTTAAAAAGTCGAATTTGCCAGATGGAAAAAGAATCTCAAAAGTTCACTGAGGAGATTCATTCCTTCAGAGTTAGACTGGAGCAAATGGAAGCTAGTGACTTTATGAGAAATCAAGATGCTGTTAAGCAGATCCAAACAAATGAAAGATTAGAAGGCAATGTGAAATATCTCATGGGAAAACCACTGACCTGGAAAATAGATCCAGGAGAGACAATTTAAAAATTATTGGACTACCTGAAAGCCATGATCAAAGAAAGAACCTAGAAATCACCCTTCAAGAAATTCTCAAGGAAAATTGCCCTGATGTTTTAGATCCAGAGGGCAAAATAGAGGTTGAAAGAATCCACCGATCACCTCCTGAAAAAGATCCCAAAAAGAAAACTCCCAGGAATATTATAGCCAGGTTCCAGAATCCCCAGATCAAGGAGAAAATACTACAAGCAGCCAGGAAGAAACAATTTCAATATTGTGGAAACACAATCAGAATAGCCCAGGACCTGGCAGCTTCTACACTGAGGGATCGAAGGGCATGGAATATGATATTCCAGAGGGCAAAAGAACTGGGAATGAACCCAAGGGTCACCTACCCAGCAAAACTGAGTATTTTGTTTCAGGGGAAAATATGGTCATTCAGTGGAATAGAGGACTTTCAAGCATTCTTGAGGAAAAAACCAGAGTTGAATAGAAAATTGACATCCAGACACAAGAAGGAAGAGATGCCTGAGAAGGTAATCAGGGAAAAGAAATCAAAAGGAACTTATCAAAGTTGAACTATTTACATTCCTATATGGAAAAGCAATAACTGTGACTGATGATATCTTTCTCACTATGAAAATAATGGATGAAGGGGGTGTGGTCATATGAATACATATGTGAATGTGTGTGTATATGGTTACAGTTATATATGGATAGAGGTGTAGCAGCAAGCACCCCAATATCCCCAGGGTGATTGCCAACACAGGTTCTTAGATCTGCTTTTCAAAAGGAAAGCAACTCAAAATGGGTTAACAAGCTTACTTTAATCAAACAAACACACATTACCTAGTTCAGGGGAAAAAGGTCAGCACCCCAAACTTCAGAGTTACAGAACTTACAGATCAAACAGACAGGCTTCCAAACTGTCCAACCATTATATCAATACCAAATCACAGTTACCAGAGAGGGAAGCATCAACATCTGGGTTTTCAAAGCCGGGGGGCTCTCAACAACGGCTTCCCAGAGTCTCATCTGGTCAAATCACACAACACTTCTCAAAGTGAGCCCCAAAGCAAAGCCTCTCCTCAGGGTTTATATAGCCTTCTCCTGGCTCTGAGAATGTAACAACCTTCTGGACCCACTGCCCAATCACAAAGTATCAAGGTGTGGGCTTTCCTGAAAAACAAGCCTCCCACCACAGGCTCCAGGTGCACTTAAGCTAGGGGCAGGGAAGATCTTTAAATCTGCATTTCCATTACAAGAGGGCATAGGTTGATTTTGTTGGGAAGGGAGAGTACTCAAGGGATGAAATTATGAGGTGAGAGAGGAAAGTGGCAAGAGGAGATGGGGAGAGACATGGTAGGGTAAACTATCTCATGTAGGGGAAGTGGGTGCAAAGGAGGAGGAGAATAAGGAAGGCTAAAAAGGCAAAACCACATTCACATTGAATTTGGTTCAGGGAGAAAATGACATACATACTAAATGGGATATCTCAACCTGCAGCAGGATAGGGGGAAGGGGGATGAGAGGAGGGATGATGGATGGGAGGGCATCCTTGGGGTGAGGGGAGGTTGGAAGTAC
The DNA here is from genome assembly GCA_011680675.1 of Gymnobelideus leadbeateri. Lineage (NCBI taxonomy): Eukaryota > Metazoa > Chordata > Mammalia > Diprotodontia > Petauridae > Gymnobelideus > Gymnobelideus leadbeateri. Next base: position 119,425 of record WOXC01009627.1, on the reverse strand, counting down.
CCACTATAGAAGAGGGACAGGATCATATAGGGAATGGACCAGGTGGGGGGTGGGATGAGTGGGAGGGAATTATAAGCAGCCCTGTACAACATATCTACTATGATAATGTTTTGCATAGCTAGACATGTACAACATATACTGAATTACTTATCTCCCAAGAAGGAATGGGTGACAAGGGAGGAAGGAAATGGATCTGAAATTCGAGGTCGTAACATTAAATGTTTCAAATATATATAAATACTATTATTAATACTCTTTTGCTTATAATAGGGAGATAAGATGTGCAGGCATTGGGACACAAAGATTCACCTTCCTCTAATGGAAAAGTTGATGGGGGTATGGGAGAAGGTATGGGAGAGAGCAGATTGGAGGAAGCGATATCTTGTGGGACTACTATTCCGGGAGGCTGGGTAGGGGAATAATGGGGGGAAAATGATTGTAACTCAAAATCTGGCGGAAATGAATGATGTAAAACAGAAGTTAATAAAGCATTTGTTTAAAAAAAAAAAGAAGTCCAAAAAGCCAATGAGGAGAAGAATGCCTTAAAAAGCTGAATTTTCCAGGTGGAAAATGAATTTCAAAAACTCACTGAAGAGAATAACTCCTTCAAAATTAGATTGGAGCAATTGGAAGCTAATGACTTTATGAAAAATCAAGATACTATAAAACAGATCAAAACAAATGAAAAAATAGAAGACACTGTGAAATATCTCATTGGAAAAACCACTGACCTAGAAAATAGATCCAGGAGAGATAATTTAAAAATTATTGGTCTACCTGAAAGCCACGATCAAAAAAAGAACCTAGAAATCATCCTTCAAAAAATTGTCAAGCAAAATTGCCCTGATATTCTAGAACCAGAGGGCAAAATAGAAATGCAAAGAATTCACCAATTACCTCTTGAAAAAGATCCCCAAAAGAAATATTCCTAGGAATATTATAGCAAAACTCCAGAGTTCCCAGGTCAGGGAGAAAATACTGCAAGCAGTCAGGAAGAAACAACTTGAGTATTGTGGAAACACAATCAGGATAACACCAGACCTAACAGCTTCTACATCAAGGGATGGAAGGGCTTGAAATATGATATTCTGCAGGTCAAAGGAGCCAGGACTAAAATGATGAATCATCTACCCAGCAAAACTAAGTATAATGCTACAGGGAAAAATATGATTATTCAATGGAAGAGAGGACTTTCAAGCATTCTTAATGAAAAAACCTGAGCTGAATAGAAAATTTGACTTTCAAATACAAGAAACATGAGAAGCATGAGACAGTAAACAAGAAAAAGAAATCATAAGGAACTTATTAAAGGATGTACTATTTACATTCCTATATGGAAAAACAATAATGGTAACTCATAAGACTTTTCTCAGTATAAGGATTGCTGAAGGGAATATATATGTATATATGTATACATACATATATGTATGTATGTATAGGAGGATGTATGTATATATAAATATATAAACATATGTGAGTATGAATATTTATGTTCATGTATAAATAGACATAAGGTACAGGATGAGTTGAATATGAAGGGATGATATCTAAAAAATAAAATTAAGAGGTGAGAGGAATTTATTGGGAGAAGAAGAAAGGGAGTGATAGATTAGGGTAAATTATCTCATATAAAAGAGGCAAGAGAAAACTGTTACAATGGAGGGAAAGAGCAGAAAGGTGAAAGGGAATGGGACAACCTGATTCTCACTGAATTTGGCCTAAGAAGGGAATAACATATACACTAAATTGGGTATCTTACCCTACAGGAAAATAGGGGGTAGGAGATAAGAGGGGGGAGGATAGAAGGGAGGGCATATTGGGGAAAAGGGTAGTTAGAAGCAAACATTTTTGAAAAGGGAATTGGGTCAAAGGAAAAAATAGAATAACAGCTGGTGGGATAGGATGGAGGGAAATACAGTTAGTCTACCACAATATGACTACTATGGAAATGATTTGGGTAACTACACATGTACAATTTATATTAAATTGCTTATCTTCTCAGTGGGGGTGGGTGAGGAGGGAAGAAGGGAAAAAATATGGAACTCAAAGTTTTAAAAACAAATGTTTAAAAAATTTCTTTTTTTTTTACATGCAACTTGGAAAAAAGATATTCAGGTACTGGCTTATAGAAACCCATCTTGCCCTAATAGAAATTTAGGGGGGTGAAGGGGAGGATATAAGAGAGAACAAATTGGGGGAAGGGATATTCAGTAGGCTTGCTATTTTGTGGTGGGGGTAGGGGAAAGATGGGGAGAGAAAAATTGTACCTCAAAATCTCGTGGAAAACTAAAAATAAATAAACTTAAAATAAAAAAAAAAGAAATTCTAGTTCACAATATAATACCTATGGAGGGGGATTTCATAATATGTGCATATGAGTGAGTATGTATGTGGGTGGGGTAGGGTAGGGTAGTATGAGAGGGAGAAGAAAAGGAAGAGAGAATGCTTCTTTCCCGGGTATCTATGGAACATCATTGTGAGAAATAGAATTTCAGGGTCATCCTTGAAACCCTAGATTTGCCCCATCTGTAATAGAAATCATTGATGATCTTAGCTTGGAAAGAGATGTTGACTATTGTAGGATTTTTTTTTCTTTTTGGAAGAGGAAACTTGATCGTCCATTTACTCAAGAATAGATTTTATGTGTGTATTTACAATTATTCCACTTTCCAGGTGAATTTGCAGCCAAGGTCAGATGACAGAGATTATCAATCAATCAAAACATTTATTAAATGCCTACTGTGTACCAGATACTATCATAAATGCTGGGGATACACAAAAATGGCAAAAGACAGACCCTGCCCTCAAGGAGCTTAAGTGAGAAAACTCAAGCCTTCCATCCAGTTGGCACAGAAATGTAAATTACCCTAGATAAAATTGGTCAGGTTGGAATAATGGCAAGAGTCCAAGTCTCAGAGAAAACATTACATTACTAATCACCTTAATAGTGAAAACTTAATTTTGGCCTCAAGATCAGTTAATACCGGGTATCCTTGTCAAGACACCAAAGAAGGTGTAAGTAGAAGGCGCCAGGGATTTTGTAATTCTGATGGATAACAAGAACCAGCAAAATGCACCTTCCCTTCCCCACTCACTCCCTGCTCAGCACTTAAATGATTATTTGCAGAAAAAGTCCAGGCTTTGTAATTGTATATTCTGAGGTTAAATGGAAGAGTTTTTCTTGATCATAGTTTTCATCAGCTTCACACAAACTACACTGTAAAAATATTGGTGTCTTCTGCACTATGTAAAGAAGAGGGTGACAACTAACTTGCTATGGAATTCCAAACAGATTTATTTTCATTCTGGTGACCATTAACTTTGAAAAGGTATGATATCTTTCTTTTAAATGCCCCTTTCCTGGGTCTCTCCCACATTCCTCATGACCAAATAATTGTTTATGCCCTGTGTGCCTCTGTCCTGGTCATTAAAATTCGAGGAAAAAAGATACACCTGAGAATTGCTATAGCTTGTCGATTGAAGGAGATTTGTTTGGGCAAATTACTTTGTTCTGTGTTTGCTTACTTGGTCCCTGGCTCCTTCTTGAACTAGCATAAACATCCTTAAATTGTGTTTTCTTGGAGTATGAGAAAAATGAGGTAAAGCAAATAGCATGGGAGAAACTTTTGAAATCCTTTTTTTCCAGGACTTGCTGTTTCTTGAGAAATATTCCTTTTTGGAAAGGTACAAAACAGATACAAGATTTGTTTGCTTATTTTGTTTTGGCTGATGATTTCTTGCCCTGTGAACTCAAGATGTTTCCTTCCATTTCTGTGGAAATTGGAAAATTTGTTTGGTATAGGGCACTTAGAGGGCCTAAAACATTTTCTGTTAGTCCTTAGTACTGACCATAAAGGTGAAAGGCAGTCATCATAGAATGGAACATATTCCCTTGAGTTGAAAAATGTCAGGATGCTCTTTAAAAATATTCTTCATTACATAAAGATAAGGATTTTTGCTGTTGTTGCCTGGATGGTAATTCCTTGTCAGTTGAGAAATTTCACTGTAAAAAGATCTACTTGTGGAAATAGTGAACTGTCATTCTTTGTTTCATTGGTAGGTGCTCATGAAAATAACACCTTTAGCAGGTGGTGAAAATTAAGGGAAAATGAACCTTTCCCTGAGGCCTTGTAAGTGATCTCATTGCTTGTATTACTCAATTCTGAGAGCCTTGACTCTTGGGATTGAATAAATATTAATTTGCTATCCAGGAGCAGTTAAAGAATAGAATGGGGGTGGGGGGTGTCCATGGTACCACCAAATAATAGAATGAAGATATGGAAATGGATACTTATCAGAAGTCTGTTTTTTGGTATAGTATCTGTAATAATTCTGAGTCTGAACTGGGACCATGTGGTTTTGTGCACACAAAAAAGAACTCTTGACTCTTATCAGTTTCCAACATCTATCCTACTTATAGGTCAAGACTGTACCCTCCTATGTGGTGCAGTTGAAAGAATGCTGAAAAGTCTTTTCCTATTTAAACATCTCCCCCAACTGGCCTGCTTCATTGCTTGAAATTGTAGTACCATAAATAAAGAGGGGAATTGAGATACCTTAAACACACACACACACACACACACACACACACACACACATACACACACACAGAAAGAAATAGAAAGAAGTACAGACTAGTGGGATATTGTATTGTGAACTAGAACAAATGAAACTTACATGTTGAACTTAAAATAATAAGAAAAGCATGTTGTACATACTAGACTTACAATTTCTTCTATAGTCCTCTCTATTCTAATATGTATATAGAAATACCCATTTTATTTGAGATTGAAGTTCAGAATAAAAATTAATTAATTTTGATTTTTAAAAATTCAAGCATCAGGGAGGCAACAGCCCAATGGAAAGAATGCTGGTTTTAGAGTCAGAGGAATGGAGTTTACATACTGACTTAATCCTTTACTATCTAGGTGACCTTGGGCAAATCACTTTTTCTCTCTGAACTACAGATTCCTTATCTGTATAAATGTGGAGGGTTGGACTAGATGACCTCAGAGGTCCCTTCTATCTCTGGATCTAGGATCTTATTCCCTTTAAAAAAAAGTTTATTTTTTTAACAATTCATTGAAAACATTTTTTGAGTTAGGATCCTATTCCTGAGAGGATACTTACTTGGGTTCCCCAGGGTTTCTTACCACTAGATTATGTCTCAGGCTAGCAACTATTTGTTATGCCTCTCTCACTGCTGGGAATTCCAAGGGAGGGAAGAGTATGGTGGTAAGGTGACAGCTAGCTTGAAGGTAAGGCATTAACACTGGTTTTAATCTACCTGGAAAGCAGCTTTGAGATAATGCATTGTAATCATCACTTATTAAAATGCAAAAGGGGGAGCCAAGATGGCAGAGTAGAAACAGCTCATCCAAGCCACTCTGCCCCCAGATTCCCCCCAAACGATGTAAAAGGGGACTCTGAACAACTTCTGGAGCCCCAGCACCCACAAAACAACACAGAGAAGCTAAACTCCCACTGAGGACAGCCCAGCAGCCCTGCAGGAAGGACCAGCGCAGTGGTCTGGGACCTGGCAGCGTGCAGCGTGCAGAGTGCAGGAACCGAGCTGAGCCCAGGTCCACATGAGCTGAGGTTTTAGCCCCATGGCGGCAGGGCCAGCAGCCAGCTGGAGGAACCCCAGAACACCAGGAGCTGTGGCGACTCCAGAATTATCAACATAGACTTGCCTGGGACAAAGTAAGAGGTTAGTGTCCTATGGACTTTGGGACTGGTATTAGGGAATGCGTCAGCTCCCTCCCCTGGGGGCTAGAAGCTGCTGAGGACAAAGGCCATTTTTGTAGTTTTCAGAGGCAGCTCCCGCTCCCAGCCTGCAAATTTGTAGGGAGATCCAGCGATCAGTCTTGGGGGGTAATTGCTCTTGCTTTAACCTCCCTGGATCTGGATTGTGATCTAGGGTGGAAGTCGTGGGTGGGTTTACAGCTTGCCAGAAACGGAAGTTGCCGCCCACACGTTTGGGATGAAAATTCCTCTATCTGGCCTTAAAGCCATAGTGTGGCAACAAGCCCAAAAGTCAAGTAATTAAGTGGCAACATGCCAAGGCAAAGGAAACAGAAAAATGCAACCCTAGACTCCTATTTTGGGGGCATAGAGGGGGAAAAGGACTGTGAGGTCAGAAGTCCTGCTCCAAAAGCCCCAGGGGAAAACATGAGTGGGTTGCAGGCCATAGAGGACCTTAAGAAGGACTTTTAAAAATCAAATAAGAGAAGTGGAGGAAAAATTAGAAAGAGAAATGAGAAGGATGCAGGAAAAGTATGAAATGAGGGTCAACAGCCTGACTGAGGAAAATAACACCTTAAAAAATATACTAACTCAAATGGCAAAGGAGGCCCAAAAGGGCAATGAGGAGAAGAATGCCTTAAAAAGTCGAATTTGCCAGATGGAAAAGAATCTCAGAAGTTCACTGAGGAGATTCATTCCTTCAGAGTTAGACTGGAGCAAATGGAAGCTAATGACTTTATGAGAAAACAAGATGCTGTTAAGCAGATCCAAACAAATGAAAGATTAGAAGGCAATGTGAAATATCTCATGGGAAAAACCACTGACCTGGAAAAATAGATCCAGGAGAGACAATTTAAAAATTATTGGACTACCTGAAAGCCATGATCAAGGAAAGAACCTAGAAATCACCCTTCAAGAAATTCTCAAGGAAAATTGCCCTGATGTTTTAGATTCAGAGGGCAAAATAGAGGTTGAAAGAATCCACAGATCACCTCCTGAAAAAGTTCCCAAAAAGAAAACTCCCAGGAATTTTATAGCCAGGTTCCAGAATCCCCAGATCAAGGAGAAAATACTACAAGCAGCCAGGAAGAAACAATTTCAATATTGTGGAAATACAATCAGAATAGCCCAGGACCTGGCAGCTTCTACACTGAGGGATCGAAGGGCATGGAATATGATATTCCAGAGGGCAAAAGAACTGGGAATGAACCCAAGGGTCACCTACCCAGCAAAACTGAGTATTTTGTTTCAGGGGAAAATATGGTCATTCAGTGGAATAGAGGACTTTCAAGCATTCTTGAGGAAAAAACCAGAGTTGAATAGAAAATTTGACATCAAGACACAAGAAGGAAGAGATGCCTGAGAAGGTAATCAGGGAAAAGAAATCAAAAGGAACTTATCAAAGTTGAACTATTTACATTCCTATATGGAAAAGCAATAACTGTGACTGATGATATCTTCTCACTATGAAAATAATGGAAGAAGGGTGTGTGGTCATATGAATACATATGTGAATGTGTGTGTATATGGTTACAGTTATATATGGATAGAGGGCATAGGTTGAATTTGTTGGGAAGGGAGAATACTCAAGGGATGAAATTATGAGGTGAGAGAGGAAAGTGGCAAGAGGAGATGGGGAGAGACAGGGTAGTGTAAATTATCCCATGCAGAAGAAGCAAGGGGAAGTGGTTGCAAAAGAGGGGGAGAATAAGGAAGGCTAAAAGGCAAAACCACATTCACATTGAATTTGGTTCAGGGAGAAAATGACATACATACTAAATGGGATATCTCAACCTGCAGCAGGATAGGGGGAAGGGGGATGGGAGGAGGGATGATGGATGGGAGGGCATCCTTGGGGTGAGGGGAGGTTGGAAGTACCCACTATAAAAGAGGGACAGGATCATGTAGGGAATGGACCAGGTGGGGGGGTGGGATGAGTGGGAGGGAATTATAAGCAGCCTTGTACAATATATCTTCTATGATGATGTTTTGCATAGCTAGACATGTACAGCATATATTGAATTACTTATCTCCCAAGAGGGAATGGGTGACAATGGAGGAAGGAAATGGATCTGAAATTTGAGGTCGTAACATTAAATGTTTCAAATATATATAAATACTATTATTAATACTCTTTTGCTTGTAATAGGGAGATAAGATGTGCAGGCATTGGGACACAAAGATTCACCTTCCTCTAATGGAAAAGTCGATGGGGGTATGGGAGAAGGTATGGGAGAGAGCAGATTGGAGGAAGCGATAACTTGTGGGATTACTATTCTGGGAGGTTGGGTAGGGGAATAATGGGGGGGAAGTGATTGTAACTCAAAATCTGGTGGAAATGAATGATGTAAAACAGAAGTTAATAAAGCATTTGTTTTAAAAAAATAAAATAAAATGCAAAAGGACTGAAGAACAACTTGTTCATCCATTTTCACGTTATTTCTTTTTCTCACTTGGGTGTGAATTAACGACATAAAAGGCTGCTAAATTTTATTGGTCAGTGAGGGAATCATATGAAGAAGTGAGCATGTGGCATATCTGGGAATGGCTAACCCTAACTGGGCAATGCAATGGGAAAATCTAGGAGGCACTGGGAACCTTTGTGGAGGGAGATAGGAATGTCACTAAAGGCAAATATTTCCTGCATTACCCCTTACTCAAAGTTAGACCATAGAGTTGAGTAGCTGAATGAGAGAAGTTATCTCATATAAGTAGAAATACATTATTAATCTAATTGGAGAAAAGGTCAGAGCCCCCATCCTGTTGATGGTGGGGTTATAATAACATGTAGGTCTAGATTTAGAAGAGTTCTGTTTCTTAATTTCTGAACAGCTGCTAGTGGAACTTCTCCCTGAACTCATTACTACATTGAATTTGAATGAAAAGAGTCTTAATCCCAATTCCAAAACACAAAACAAGACTGGTTTGTTGAATGTGTTGGCCAGATTGCCTCTCATAAATGAACTTTGTGGACCAGCAGTGGTCTATGGAGCCTAGGGGGACTTGGCTCTTCATCCTCATCACTGTTCTGCAGGAATCAGTGCTATAGGCCAGCAGGACTGTTCTCTGTAGTGTCCTAATGTATTGCCAATGAAGCTGCAGAGAAGAATGGAAACTGGCAGAGTTCCTAACAATATTGACCACTGGGAACATGTCATGGAAATGATGGTTGAGATTGTTTTTAATGGTTAAATATGTAAAGGAAATCCTAGAAGCATTATTTAAACACTTGCTAAGTACAGAATATTGTACTGTAGAACTTGGGGACAAAAAGACAAAAATGAAACCTCTCCTGTCCTAAAGGAGGTTACATTCCTACTAGGCTAGGTCTTAGGCCACATGAATTGTGATCATGATCATAGATTCTAGGCTGAAAGATACCTTAGAGGTAATAACATGTTAATTTTACAGAAGAGGAACAGAAGGTCTAAAGAGATTAAATGACTAACCTAATGTTATATAAATAGTAAGTGATAGACCAGGACCCAAACGCAAATTCAGCATTCTTTCCTTTACACTACAATGTCTCTGGGGTTTTCTTGGGGAATGAGAACAGTATATTTCGTACAGAGAACTAGCAGTGCCACTGTGGTAAGAGCACTGTCTTATCTCAGCCCCTCACCCCAATACACAAATTAGGGTTTTTCTTTCCCTTAAGAGGTATTAGAACTATCCTAATGTCTTAATTAACCCAGAGAATTGAAATTTGAGTTCATTTACCTCCTGCCAGAGTGGTGATGAACTTAAAATCCAGGAAAAAATACATTTTCAGGCATGGATAATGATTCTGCATGGCTATCATAGGCTAGGCCTGGGGGTGGAGAACTTGCAACCTTGAGACCGCATGTGAGTGCAGCCCCCTGACTGAATCCAAACTTAATAATCCCCATAATAAAACTTAAATCCAAACTTTAAAATCCCCTTAATAAAAGGATTTGTTCTGTGAATTTTGGGTTCAGTCAAAGGGCCATATGTGAGGGCTTGGAGGAACACACATGACCTCGGGGCTGCAGGTTCCCCACCCCTGCTAGGCCTAATTCAGGTTAGGAGATAATGTTCTGGACAAGGCATCTTTATGATAAAGGTTTCATTTTATTTTCATCATATTGTTCAATGTGGGGAGACAGAAGAACAGATTCATACATATATGTAAAAAAAATTAAAAACCCTAAATTTATAAAAAAAAAGTATAAATTTGGCCTGTTTATATCACTTCTTTTTCATTTGAGCATAAAATAAAAGAAGGAGCTAGAGGCACTCTCTGGTGCTAGGCTGGCATAGCACCATGGACAGCTCCTTGTTGACTCTCCTTCCCCTGCTATAGTGAAATAAATCTTTTGCTAACTGCTGAATGACTTAAGAATGCTCATTTTCTTTCAATATTGAACATAACTTGCCAGAAGACTGGCCTGAGTCAGGCCTAGCCCATGATAGCCATACAGAATTATGTTCTGTGAAGTCAAATTGATAATAATGGTAATGATAGAATGCTCCAAGTAGACTTTATTTCTAACATACTTACTATTTGGGAACAAAAGAAGAGAACTATATGTGAGAACAGAGTAATCAGAAATGGGAATTAGAAGATTCTGAAGAATGAAAGCACATTTGTTAGTCTAAATTCAAATCTATGGTTGATGAAAATCTCATGCTCACTATTTTTATCTTTGTTCAAATAGTTTGATATTTGGCTTGTTCCAATAAGTTGGGAATCTCCTGATAAACTTTTGAATTCTGTGGGGTTCTCTCCATTAGCAGGCAGCTCATCTATTGCCTGTCATCCTTGCTACATGACCCACCCAGTATTTCTTTCACATGACAAACTGCTTCCAATGAATTACTTCCATCCCCCATCCTGCTGAGAAATACCTCATTTGTCATAAGGTCCCACAGAGAGGTTTTGTACATCACTCTTTCTATTGCATGCTGGGTGGCTGCAAGCTTTTACTTTTCACATTTTGTCATGTAGATCATCATAGACAGCACTGTGGAGTTACACATTACTTTATAGATACCTCCTCATCAATCTTTGTTGTATGAATGTGACTGAAACTTGTTGATGTGTAAATGCATTCAGAAAATCATGTTAAGTAAAAGTAACTTCTGATACCTAACTTGTGATCCTGGTAACTAACAAGAGACTATTTTCTATTACTGGTGTGCTGATGATTACTAGTGGTATCCCATGGCTCCATATCACCTACTATGGTCAAGCTATCATTTTAGTATCAGCTGAAGTAAAAAGTAACATATAAGATTAATAGGAATTCAAAGCAATCAAATGAAGACCATATGGAGATTTTTCTGCTTGTGAGGAATTATCCATTTCAATGCTCTCCTCACTGTGTGGAAAGAGTTATATATAAGTTGCTAGAGTTCATTGTGAAGGATGAGGGAAAGAGTGGAGAAGAGGGTTTTTTTTTTCTTAAAGTCATCTTCATTGAAATGGATGAAGATTCTCTCTCTCTCTCTCTCTCTCTCTCTCTCTCTCTCTCTCTCTCTCTCTCTTTCTCTCTCTCTCTCTTTCTCTCTCTCTTTCTCTCTCTCTCTCTCTTTTTATAAGAAAATGATACTGCTGATTTGCCATAAGTAGAATATATGGAGCCAGTTGTTTATTCCTAGCAATGCTTATATATTTGCTTTTCTATCCTCACTTTTTTTAATACTTTTTGTATCAAAAAATATTTCACTAAGGCAGGCAGAGGTAGGAATACTATCTGTGGTCATGGAATAGAACGTACATAGTATAAGATGGAAGCTGGTGCCCTGACCAGAGCTATTGACAGCAGCCATAGTCTTCCCACTCTTTTATAGATATGCAATACATTCTATCATTTTTATTGTGGTTAACAATGCAAGTCTTTTAGCACATGAAGGACCTGAGTGACCCACACTGTTAACCACAATGAGGAAGCTTGGATGTTTACATGTAGGGAAATAGGAAGACAGCAGCTGCTGCTTATACCTTGGGAGGGCACCAGCTTCTATCCTACCCTAGATATGGCTAGAGTAAGCACATGAAAGCTGAAAGAAGCAATAATTCAATTTTAGTATTTAGGCATTGTATTATGTAGTTTGGAAATGGGTGCAAGATGAGGGGAAAGAGTAATGTGTTAGTGCTTCACAGGAGAATTTGGGATCATTTAAAAAGACTGTCACTGTAATGGTCCCAATGTATGTTCTGGTGAGCTGCTCACTGCCTATCAATTATGTAATTCTTGAAATCATGTGACTGTGAAATTTGGTGAAAAATGTAAGACAAAAAAAATGGATTCCCAGAATCCAAGTGCATAAGCTGATAATAGAGGATGACACAATAAATCCAGAAGTACTGGGAGAAGATGGAATGATTTAGTCTAAAGTGTATAAAAGCTTTAGTGCTGCAAAAGGCTGCTGCCTTTAGCAGTGGTTCACAGTTTAGGGCTGAAAAATGGTTTGAGTGGCATAACACCAGTAGCATCCTTGACCATCAGGACATTTCAGATAGGGGAATGCCCTGGTCCTGATAATAATAGTAACAATAAATAGCCAACATCTTAACATAGTGATTTAAGGATTGCAAAGCATTTTATGCATTCATTTCCACATTTTGGTTCTTATAACAACCCTGTAATATAGGTGCTATTATTATTCTTATTTTACAGATGAGGAAACTGAGATTCAGAGTTCTCTAGTTAATGTTTGTGGCAGGATTTAAACTCAAGTTTTCAGGACTACAAGTCTAATGCTTTATACACTACATCCTGCTACCTATAATAGGAGCAGATAGAAGATCCAAGAGGAAGAGGATCATGTGAGAGAAGGACTCACCTACTTTTCCCCATTGAAAGATTGTTGGCACAAATCTTGGCATCTTTTCTCAATAATCAATAATTATCTATTGAGCATCTATTATGTATCACAACTATATTGTGCTGAGTACAAAGATAAAAACAAAACAAATCCTCCCCTTAAAGAAACTTACCTTCTAACAAGAGGGGTACTATGTTCACACAGTATGTACATTCATGCAATATAATCTTAAGAAAGAAAGCACTAGCATCTTGGAGGATTGGGTAAGGACTCTATTAGAAGGTGATGCTTGAGCTGAATCTTGAAGAAAACCAGAGATTCCATGAGGAAGAATATTCTAGGCATGGAGGACAGCAAATGCAAAGGCATTAATATGGAAGACAGAGTCTCATGTAAGATCAAGTAAACCAATATGCCTTGATCATATGATCCACAAGAGAGATCAATGTAGAATAAAATTGGAAAGCTAGTAAGGGGTCAGTTTGTGAAGAGTTTCAAGTCCCAGTGTGTATTGTTAATTTATTTTTGCTTTAATGGGAAGATCTTTTCCATCCATTAATAGACCCATGTGACCTGAATAAGTCACAAGGAAGCCTAAGTCACATGAGTTTGAGTTACATGAAGCCTGTGATGGGAGGTCCTTACTGAATGGGTGGAACAGGAAGGGGTGGAACAGAAAGGGTAGAGCACAGCCCAGAGGAAGTTGGTCAGAATAGTTAGAGCTGAGTTAGAGAGAGGAAGCAGGAAGCAAGCTGTGAGTGTTTGTTTGTGTATAGATTTCTTTGTTGCTATGATAGACTTGTCTTTCTCATGTTGGAATTTGGCTTTCTTGTGTTTGAATAAATGTTTTGGTTATCTTCCACGTGGAGCATCTGTTATATTTTGTGATTCAGAATTATGCCCGTATATTCATAGCTGCTGTAGGTGCTATGAATATCATGTTGGTGCTACACAGTGGAGTTTATATTTGATCCTGGAGGGTTTTCTGGTATTTACTGAGTTGGAAAGAGGATGGAGTTATGAAATTGTCAGGCCTGCATTTTAGGAAAATGACTTTGAATATAGGGAGGATGGATTGAAGTGAGGAGACATTTGATGCCAGGTGACCAACTAGGCTATTTCTTTTAAAATTTTTTTTTAAAAAAATTATAGAATAAAACAAGCATTTCCATAATATAGTACAATAAAAAAGTTGATTGTGCATGAAATTGCAAATCTTCTATGCACAACTTGCTTATTCATTTCAAATATACAAAATAATTATCATGTAAATTTATTTTTTCTTCCCTTCCCCCACCCTAGAGATGGCTACCATTAGACTCAAATATATACATACATACATGAATATGTGCATATATGTAAATTTATTCTATACAATTTGCAGTCAAGGTCTAATTAGTAGTCTAATTAATCTAATTAGGCTATTGCAATATTCTAAGTGAGAAGTGATAAGGGCTTAAATTAGGATCATAGCTATGAGAGTAGGGAGTAGTGGATATATGGGATAGATGTTGTGGGGATAGAAATGAAAATACTTGGCAACTGATTGGATATGTGGGGTGACAAAGAGTGAGAAATTGAGGATGATGCCAAGATTGATAACCTGGGTAATTAGAGGGATGGGTTATCCTTCTCATTAAAAATAACCTTTTTTTTACCTCTAGTTTTCTCTCTCCACTTTTAGCATCATTTCTTCTCTAAGATTTTTACTAGTGAATGGCATTTGTCTTAGGCATGATGAGGCAGGTACTTGGTTTGTAGTAGAAAGAATGTAGAACAGAGAAAGATCACAGAGTTTAGAGGTGGAGGAAACCCACCTAGTCCAAAGCTCTCATTTCACGACTGAGGGGGGGGTGTAAAACGAGGACAGGAAAGCTGAGTCTTAAGGCCCCATCATTAGTCAGTAGCAGATCCAGCACTGTAAGTCCAGGTTTTGCCTCCAGATCCAGTGGTTTTTCTGCCACACAACAGATGATGGGAAACTATCAACTTTTTTTCTTGAATTAAGTCATTACAAAATTTAACTACAAGGAAACCTCAGAACATTGGATCCAGTACAAATGGAAGTGCCCAAACACATCCCAAATACAAAAATAAATTATCTTTAAAGTGTCACAAGTTCACAGAGTATAGCTGGATGTATTTAACTTTCATTTTAGAAAAACTTCATATTTTTATCTGTTTGCCTTCTCCCTATCTTGCTTCCTCCCTCTCTTGTCCTCTCTCCCCTCCCTCATCTCCTTTCTCTCCTTTTCTCCTTCTTCCCTCTTTTACTCCCTCCCCCTTCCTCCTAAAAGAGCCAAGAAGGTACTGGCCATATTCAGATCCAGATTAAATGAGATAATATTTGCAATGCACTTAGCACAGTGCCTGCTACATAGTATATGCTTAATAATTCCCATTTCTTTCCCTTCCCCCTTAGCATCATCTACTCTCTGCTTTCTAGATGTTTCCAGAAGCACTAGAAATAATTTGAATAATTCAGCTGTCTTATGGGAATATGAGGTTCAATTGAAGAAATAGTGGGGGCTGCCTCTCAGACACTATCCCTAATTGGAAATGCAAATGTAAACAAGAGACATCTGACCATAGAGAAGAAGAGAAAGTGAATAGTAGTGGCTCATATGAACCTACATAGAATTAGGGACAGAGACGCACTTGGGAAGCACAAGGAAGGATATTCCTATCATCCCTGAGAGATAGGTTTCATATGTGATAGGTGCTAGGGATACTGTGCAAAAGGAAGCTTAAGAATCTAAGGTATGTTTTTGAGCTTTAAACCTTGAAATTTTCCCATGAGGGCTGAGGTTAGAAAGCTGGTTCCCTGGGAATGTAATGAGTGTTGACCTGTTGTAGGCAAAAGAGAATGGCAGAATTGTAGAGGCCAAAGAGCAAGGCCAGAGGTAAAAACAATCCCCTGATATGAGGTGAGGGGAGCTTTAGAAAGAGATCTATGGAAGATAGTTTTGGGGACCAGGGACCAGTGACACCTACTGAGAGCAGCAAGAAGCAAGAGCTACAGTAGGGAACCAACAATGCCACACAGAGGAGGCAGGCAGCCTAGCATCTTTGTATGGAAGCAAACCACTCTTCCCAGCTTAAGCCCCATCCCAGAAAATACTGGGATAGTATAGGTCTCTCTGAGATGCATCATTAAAATTTAATGGGTTCTAATGTGAGGCTTAGTAGCTTCTGCTGATGTAACAAAATTATTTTAAGCCTTGTACATCCTCCTTGCTTACAAGGGGGACTGGTGACTCTCTTTTGGGGTTTCTCAGCTACTGAAGTTCCCAAAAACATCTGAATAAGGACAAGAAGCCAGAAAGTGAGAAATCTACACAATTGCCTTTCATGTCAGGAGGAAACCCACTGCTACACGATTTTTAAATCATCTTCAAAGATTGTTAGTAATCTTGAGTTGTCTGATGCTAGATGAATGCCTAAGGTAAGTTAAGTATGAAGGACAGCAAGGTGGCACAGTGAATAGAGTACCAGGCCTGGAGTCAGGAAGACTTACCTTCTTGAATTCAAATCTGGCTTGAGACACTTATTGGTTGTGTGACCCTGAGCAAGTAACTTTACCCTGTTTTCCTCAGTTTCCTCATCTGTATAATGAGCTGGAGAAGGAAAGGGCAAACCACTCCAGTATCTTTGCCAAGAAATCCCCAAATGGGGTCACAAAGAGTTGAACATGACTGAAATGACTAAATAACAAAAATAAGTGTAAAGTCTACCCTAGTGTAAAGACCTGTCTCCTATATTGCTCTATGGCTTCTATGCTTTTTTCTCTCTTTTCTCTTCCACAATCATGTGCAGAATTGAGGATCTGTTAGACAGCTTCTCATTTCTTGGCTATTAGTCCTCAATGAAGCCTTATTGTCTTCCTCCTCTCACCTGGCAACCCTGAATAAGTGGAATGGAGCTTTTCCTATTACCAGTATTGTTATGATAAATTATAGAGCCTGCATGAATTCAGATGTCAAAGGAGAGCTCTGATACCTCAGAATTAATTGGTATATTTCTCTCTAGTTGTAACTAAAACAGAATGAGTCACTCATATCAGTCTGAGTCCAACAGGAAAAAAAAAAACAGATAAGTACTGCTGATGAGACATATGTCCAAAGCAGAGCTCATCATCTTTCCCCTAAGCCTGCATCTCCTTCTGACTTTACTGCTTCTGTCAGCCTCACCACCATTCTCCCTTGTTGGAAACTTTAGTATTATATTTGACTTTTTCTTCTCCCTGACCTCTCAAACCCAACGAAATAACATGTCCTGTTAATTCTACTTCCACAATCTCCTTGACATGTGTCTCTTCCTCTATATTCCTGTTGGCACAGCCCTAGTACAAGACTGCATCACTACCCACCTGAACTATTGCAATCACTTCCTAAGAAGTTTTCCCTTCTCTACTTGAATCACCCTTCCCCCTGCTACCAGAATAACTTTCCTTATGCATAAATCCAGTCTTATTACCCTGTGTTCAAAATTCTTCAGGGGCTCCCTATTACCTATTGAGTGCAGCTCAGTGATACACACCAGATTTTCTCTACTATGCCCCAGAATCCTCTTCAGTCTAGAATTCTTATATTCAAAGTACTCTCTACCCCAATGGCTTTTCCCTCTGATTGAATAGGTTTTTTTCCCCAGAACTTTCAGTTTTCCAGGCTTTCTCTATCATGCACCAACTCTGAGTACCTTTATCTCACCTTTTTAGCTTTCTTTTATGTGTTGCCTTTACCCATTAGAATGTAAGTTCCTTGAGATCAAGGACTGTCTTTCTGTTTGAATTTGTATTCCTAGCACTTAGCACATTTCCTGATATATACAGTCAGAATTTAATAATTTCTTGTTGAGTGATTGATTGAAATTCAGACTGGCATCTAAGACCCCTGTTGTACATTAGACTTGATTCAAGACAATCTGGCAATTCAGGTCTGTGAATGGGCTAAATGGAGACATTCTGTAAACCTTGTACCAGTAAATAAAAGGTGGTTTCCTTAGCCATAGTGAATAAAGGATACTTGGTAAGAATACAGTACTGGTTCTGCTGGACATAGCCCCCTCATCTCCATATAGAAATACATTTGATCAGCTGGGTATGATGACTCACGTATTAAGGGGACATCTGTTAAACTGAGGGGCACTGAGTCCTAATGGGCTGGTCTCTTCTATATCTTACTCCAGTGGTATCAAACTCAAGTAGAAAAAGAACACAAAAGGCTGCATATTGACTTAAAATAGAAATTAACATTACTTATGTTGCATTTTATTTTTACTTATTTTGTTAAACATTTCACATATACATTTTAATCTGGTTCTAGCCTCACTCAGGAGTTTTGCTTCAGTCACTAGTTTGATACATCTGCCTTAGACAACAAGAGATAGATGGCATAAGCCTTGGACCAATCACATCTAAGGTACAGCTTTCTTGCCTTTAGGGGGAAAAACATAGTCTACATTCATCCTTTCCCTATAGTCTCAGAGGAAGAGATACCGCTCTTCCTTGACAAAGCTAGTCCTTCTGCTCATACTTTCTATCACCTCCCTTCCTTTTTCCTCTGTAACTTTACTCAGTCCTCCTCTTTCTCTAATGAATCTTTATCTTTTACTTCTTTACTGGTTTTTCTCTCTCAGTGTGTTCAGGTTTTCCCTATCCTAGAAGCACGTTTTCATGATCATGCTGCCTCCTTTCACTGTCATCTTTTCCCTTTCTCTGACTCACTCTCAGAAGAGTAGTGTACTCATTGCCCCTGCTTCCTCCCCATGGATTTATTCCTCAATCTCTTTGCAATCTGATTTCCATCCTTGCCACTCTGTTGAAATAGCTTTAAAAACAAAACCAAAAAAGAAATAGCTTGCTTCAAAGACAATTGGACCTTTGTTATTAAATGAGATTGTGGAAGGAATGCTTTATTATGTTGTTCAGAAAATTCATTAATTTTATACTGTTTATATGCAACTTTATGTGATTAGATGTTGTTCAAATCTCTAGGAATGCCAGATGGTTACAAGGATTTTTGGGTTGCCCCAGGTCTTGAGTCCACTCAAAATATTATTGTTTTGGGTTGTCACTCATGTTGAATCCACCCAAGCTTCTATTTTTGGATTCTTATGTGCTTTGGTTTCACTCAAATTCCTTCTCAAATCTCTCTTGCTTTCAAGTTGCCCTTTCTGCAAAAATGCTCAACTAAAGTACATGGGATTCTTGTGTGTGAATACCTTTGTCAAAATCCTATATAATATAAACCTTCTAGAACTTGGGAAGAGGGAGCCAAACCTTCTTTCTATCTTGATCTCCTCTACCAAATGACCTAATAAATTTCTTTCTAAAACTATTTTAGATTTTGGGGTTTGTTTTTTTGAATAACAGCCCTTTTCCTTGCTGTCCTCTTTGATCACTGAAGTCTTTGATACAGTTGGTCAGCCTTTCTTGATATCTATGAATTTGATGGTATTCTACTGAGCTACAAACCTGGGTGACTGAAAGAAGAGTGGTACTCTAGGGAAAGATGGGCAAATTATGAAGACTGGATGGATTTATGACAAAAAATAGTGAGTTTTGTTTTGGATGTGTTAAGTTTGAGAAACCTATGGAACATCCAGATGGACCTGTCCATGCAGACAAATAAAAATATAGAATGAGTTCTATAATGAGATTAAGTATTGATCATGTATATTATATTGTGGTGATTAGCATAGAATTGATAGTTGAGATGTTGAGATGACAAAGAAGTCGTAGGGAGAGAAGAACAGTGGGCTGAGAACAGAGTCATTGGGTAGAACAAGAGATAGGAATGGAGCATGGATGATTAATCCTGAAAAGGAGGATAACTAGGATTGGTAGGAATCTGAAAAAGTAAAACAGAAGAGTAAAACAAACAAAAAAACTGGGAGGAAAGAATCTCTAGGAAGAAGGAAATAGCCAAAAAATATCCAATTCTGCAGAGAATTTAAGAAGTAAAGACCATAGGATCTATCAATAAAGAGATTATTGATGACCACTAATTTTAATCAAGTGGCAAAGTGAGGCAAGATTACTAGGTTTTGAGAAATAAGTAGGAGGTGAGAAAGTGAAAACCACACATATAGACAACTTTTTCTTGGAGTTTGGATGGAAAAAAGGAGAATTGATAAAGAATGATAATTTGAGGTGCTGACAAAATTAGATCTGATTCAACTCCTACCAGTGTTTGTAGGCAGCATGGAAAGAGGCAGGCATAAGGAAAGATTCAGTGCTAGGGCTCACACAAATAAAATCAGATCTAAATAATTGGAAGAATATCAATTGCTCGTGGCTGGGTCGAGCTAATATAATAAAAATGACTATTTTACCCAAACTAAACTATATATTTAGTGCCATACCAATCAATTTACCAAAAAACTACTTTTTAGAGTTAGACAAAATAATAACAAAATTTATTTGGAAAAACAAACCGTCTAGAATATCAAGGGAATTAATGAAAAGAAATGCTAGGGAAGATGGACTAGCTATGCCAGATCTTAATCTGTATTATACAGCAGCAGTCATCAAAACTGCTTGGTACTGGCAGAGGTGTAGAGTAGTGGATCAATGGAATAGATTAGGCGCAGGAGACCCAGCAGTTAATGAATATAGTGATCTATTGTTTGATAAACCCAAAGACCCCAGTTTTTGGGATAAGAATGCACTATTTGACAAAAACTGCTGGGAAAACTGGAATACAGTATGGCAGAAACTGGGCATAGATCATTATCTAACACCATATACCAAAATTAAGTCTAAATGGGTGCATGATCTAGGTGTAAAGGATGATACTGTAAACAATCTGGGAAAGCAAGGAATAGTTTACCTGACAGATTTGTGGAGAGGGGAAGACTTCAGGACCAAACAAGAATTAGAGAGCATTATAAAATGCAAAATGGATAACTCTGATTACATCAAATTGAAAAGCTTCTGTACAAACAAAGCCAATGTAACCAAGATCAAGAGGGAGGTCAGAAATTGGGAAAGAATTTTTACAACTTATGTCTCTGATAAAGGACTCATCTCTAAAATTTATAGAGAATTGACTCAAATCTATATGAATACAAGTCATTCCCCAATTGATAAATGGTCAAAGGATATGAACAGGCAGTTTTCAGAGAAAGAAATTAAAGATATCTATAAGCATATGAAGAAATGCTCTACATCACTATTGATTAGAGAAATGCAAATCAAAACAACTCTGAGATACCACATCTCTCCAGTCAGATTGGATAAGATGACAAAACAAGAAAGTGACAAGTGCTGGAGAGGATGTGGGCAAATTGGAACACTAATGCATTGCTGGTGGAGTTGTGAACTTATCCAACCATTCTGGAGAGCAATCTGGAATTATGCCCAAAGGACTATAAATAATTTCATACCCTTTGACCCAGCAATACCACTTCTAGGGTTATATCCCAAAGAGATCATAGAAGTGGGAGGAAGACCCATATGTACAAAAATATTTATAGCAGCCCTTTTTGTGGTTGCAAAGAATTGGAAACTAAAGGGGTGCCCATCAATTGGGGAATGGCTAAACAAGTTGTGGTATATGAATATAATGGAATATTATTGTGCTATGAGAAACGAGGAGGAGACAGATTTCATATTTACCTGGAGAGGCTTATACAGACTGATGCTGAGCAAGAAGAGTAGAATCAAAAGAAATTTGTATACAATCACAGACACTTCATATGTATGATGGCCATCTATGACAGACTGGACTCTTCTCAGCAATGCAGTGATATAAGTCAATCCCGAAAGTCTCATGAAAGAGAGAAATGCGCCGTCCAGAGATATAACTAGAAAGAACTGAGCTTGAATCAGGATGGAAGCAAACTAATTGATCTTTTTCTTTTCATTGTTTGGTTTTATTTCTTCTTTACCATCTTTCATCCCACCTAGTACAATACACCTTTGTAATTGGACTAATGTCTAATATGAATGTATTTGCAGATCCTATACTGGACTATAT
Organism: Gymnobelideus leadbeateri; assembly: GCA_011680675.1. Lineage (NCBI taxonomy): Eukaryota > Metazoa > Chordata > Mammalia > Diprotodontia > Petauridae > Gymnobelideus > Gymnobelideus leadbeateri. Next base: position 97,907 of record WOXC01009627.1, on the reverse strand, counting down.
GCTGTCGTGGGGGGAGGGGGAAGGGAATTAAAGGAAATTTGAAAATCAAAGAACTATGGAATTGAATCTTGTTAACTGAAACTAAACTAATAAATTAATTTAAAAAAATTCAGTGCTAGGGGAGAGAAAGGATGATTCAAGGGGTGAACTATAGGCATTGATGGGGTAAATGAACTAAGTAGAGAGATTGCCATTGCCAAGGAAAATGATCATGACTGTCACTGAAATTGGAGCTAGGAAGGAGAATATGGGGGATAATACTGACTAAAAGTATAGTTTGGGGGAATATATGGAGCTCATGATAGATGACCTTAGTTTCCTCAGTAATAAAGGAGGTGATATATTTTGGTGAGAGAAAGAAGAGTAGTGTAGGTAGTTTGAGGAAAACATTGGAAGATTTGGTATGGATGCCATGGGAAATCTCATAAAGAAGTCAATTGGTGTAGCATAAAAAGGTTTGGCATGGAAGAGTGAGGGCCCAACAGAGATCAGATAATATCAAGTGAGCATAATCCCAGGCCATGGTTGGATGGCCTGTCCCAACAATGTTTAGTTGTTCATGAGTAGAAGTGGAGAAGGTAGCTGGTAGAGTTTGGAACATAATAAACATCAATAATACATGAAAGGGGCAAGGGATACAGAGATTACAGACTAATGTTATCTATAATATGGGAATTTTGAAGAAAGAAAAGTCATGTGGAAAGGTGAAAATTTTAGCAAGGATAGAAAATAGATTTAGGAAAAGTGAAGCAAAGGTAGAGATGGAAGGCCAGGTATCTAAAGGTGATTCAGAGTAAGAGAGTGTATTAAGTTCAAGCAGATGATAAGCCCTGTTTGTGGCTGAAATGGAATAAAGGTCCAGATAGGTTGATGAATCAGATAGGAAGTGTATTTGAGGAGATAGCAACATGGAAATAGAAGATCTTAGGTATAATATCAAGGAGTTGGGTAGAGAAAACTTTGAACCTTATACTAAACTCCTTGAGAATAGAGGAAAAGTCACCAGAAAGTGGTAGGAAACAGTCCAAGATCTGTATGAGGTGTTCTGTCTGGATAGGGTGAGTGGGAGGTAAAGTGGTGTTGTGGAAAGAGTTCTGGCTTTGCATCCAGAGGACCTATGTTCATATCTTGATTTTGATACTCCCCATGTGACATTGGGTACTTCTTTAGAGTTCCGTTTCTTCATCTGGAAAATAAAGTTAGACTAGATGGCCTATGAAGTCTCTTCTGGCTCCATATCTATGATTGAAATTTTGAAGGAAAAGATATTGCTGAGGAGAAGGGACAGGGAGAGATCCTGGAAATGTTAGTAAAGAGCAAAAATCCTTGTTAATTATATATCATATGATTATATAAATTAACTAATCCTCCTTAACCGGCCTATTGAGTGATAATAGACAAATGTCTTTAGGGCAATGCAATGTTTCATGACTACAAGACAATGGAGGGAGTGAGAAAGGAAGAGGTGTAATGCAAAAGGCACATTAACAATATTAAAGGGAAGAATAAAGTGGAATGGGGACATGGAAAGGATAGAGCTGACATGGATGGGTATGAGGGCATAGGGAATGGTACAAAGACAAGAATTTTCCACCTAGGTAGCCTAAAACTCTGAATCTCTTAGAACCTAAGTAGAGAAGAAAATTTTCTAGCCAAGCAAAGTTAAGGGCAGTAGATTGCTATGCATTTTCTAGAAGCAACAGTCTTATTGTTTCTGATTATCTTTTCATGGGCAAGAAGTAGAAAAGAAGCCGAGGGACAGTTAGATGGCAAGAGATCCAGTTTGTCTAGGCTGTCCTAGGAGCAAGGTAACTGGATAGAGGCAGGAGTGGGAGGCTGAATGGTTAAGAGACCTGACTTATTATAGAGGGCTAAGACTGATTGATTTTTTAGCAGAAGAACACCTCTGACCTAGAGTCAACTCCAGTGATAAATTGTTTACCTCCCCTAAGGTAGCTGGAAGGCACAGAGTCTAAGTAGCCTAGAGGTAAGGGGCAGGGACATGACATGGAAGATGTCAAAAGGTCTAGCTTATCTATGCCTAGGATTTCCTCATAACCAATAAGCCAATTAGTTGCTTAGGGTTGTTAATTCTATTTTTGTAATATCACTTGCTTCTATTTACTCCTTGCATCTTTTTTTTGTGTGTGTGTCCCTTTAGCCCAGAGAGTTTCCTTTTTTTATCATAAATTTTAAAAAATTTTAATTTTAAAAGGTTTTTTTTTTGTAATGGAGAGACAAAAGCCCAGTTCTCAGAACAAATGCATTTGGTGAGCCTGCCTTTGGAATGTCATGGAGATGTAAAAGGCTCCTCAGAGTGCAGGTAGCTGGTCTGGTAGATAGAATGAAGAGAAGACTTGTGTCAGCCTGGGAGGTAAGGAAGGGGCTAGGGGCCAGAGGGCATCCCTCCCCTTCTTGGTTACCACCTCCACCTGCTCGGCTTATCTAGGATGTGTCTGTTCTTTCCTGCTCTTGGCTGAAGGAGCATTGGAGAGGACTAAGACCTTGTGAGCTTTGAAAGTTTGGAAGAGTGAGTTGCTATAGGCCTAGGAACTGGAGTCCATTCAAGAATTTGTCAATAGCCAAGCCCAATGCACCTCCTGAAACTTGACCTAGTCCAGCAACAGAGAAACCAGTAGCTAAGACAATGTGTCCTAAAACAAGAGAGTGACTTATCCAGTGGTTATGCTATATTTGGTCGTAGCCCTCTCCACTGCTCCCTTGTCCAAGAGCAGAAAAGGATAGATCTATGAAGACCTGGGTTCAAATCCCATTGTTGAGGTTTAGGGGTGCTCAGGACCCCCAAAATCTGAAATGGGCTTGAATGAATTTGACCCAAGCCTTCTTTTAGCCAAAATAGACCAAAGTTTATTAAAGACCCTCCATATTAGGTAGACTCTTAAGGAACCTCACCAGTGGCTAGGCTCTTAAGGAATCTGAGCATTTGTGATACTAATGCCAGTGAGCCAGATTGAATCTGAGCTAGCCCAGAGATTTTCTCATAGCTTGCCTATTAATAAATATTAGGTGCTTACTATGTGCTAGTCACTATGCTAAGCTCTGAGGATACAAAAGAGGAAAAAGATAGTCCCTGCCCTCAAGAAGCAATCTAATAAGGAGACAACAAGGAAACAAATATGTACAAACAAGCTATGTCAGGATAAAAAGGGTAAAAAACAGATTTAAAAAGGATGTTAAAAGAGGGAAGGCACTAGAATACAGAGGGGTTGGGAAAGGTTTCCTGTAGAAGATGGGATTTTAAAACTCTTAGGACTCAAGGGAAGCCAAAAAAAGCAGTATCTGGAGATGAGGAGGGAGAGCATTTCAGACATAGGGGACAGTCAAAGGAAGTGCCTGGAGTCTAGAGGTGGAGAGCCTTGGTCATGAAACCTTAAGGAAGCCAGTATCACTGGATCAAAGAGTACATGGTGGGGAGTAAGGTGTAAGAAGATTGGAATCTAGGTTATAAACAACTCTGAATGCCAAGTAAAGGGATTGTATTTTGTCCTGGAGGTGATAGGAGGTCATTGTAGTTTACTGAATATATGTGGGGGACATGACATGGTCTGACCTACTCTTTAGGAAAATCACTTTGGTGGCTGAATGGAGCAAGAATTAGAGTGGGGAGAGCCCACTGAGATGGACAGACTCACCATGAGGCTATTGCAATAATCTAGGGATGAGGTGATGAGGGCCTGCACTAGAGTAGCGGCAATGTCAGAGGAGAGAAGTGGGGGTGAATATGAGAGATGTTGCAAAATCAGCAGGCCTTGATAAAAGATGGAATGAGAGATAATGAGTAGTCAAGGATGCCACTTATGTTGCAAGTCTGGGGGACTGAAAGGATGGTGTTACCCTCCATATAATAGGGAAGGTAGAAAGCAGGGAGGGTTTAGGGGAAAAGATAAATTCCGTTTTGGGCAGGTTTAGTTTAACATCTAGTTAGACATCTAGTTTGAGATGTCTGAAAGGCAATTGGAGATGTAAGGCTGGGAATCAGCAGAGATATTAGGGCAGGCTAGATAGATTTGAAAATAATCAGTGTAGAGATAATAATTAAATCCATGGGAGCTGATAGGATCACCAAGTACAGTAGTATAGAGGGAGAAGAGAAGAAAGCCCAGGACTGGACATTGTGGGATGCATGGATAGAGGGCATCATCTGGATGAGGATTCAGCATAGGGGGCAAGTTAACACTGAGTAAGTGTTTACTGTTAACTGAATGCATGGGGCGGAGCCAAGATGGCGGAGTAGAAACAGCATTTCCAATGTGCTCTGCCCCACACAAATTTCAGACAATGTGAAAGGGAGCTCCGAACAACTTCTGGAGCCACAGCACCCACAGAACGGTACAGAGAAGCTAACCTCCTGCTAAGGACAGCCCAGCAGCCCTGCAGGGAGCGGCCAGCACAGCGCTCTGAGAGCAGGCAGCACAGCACCCTGGGAACCAACAGCGCAGCCCGCAGAGCCGAGCCCAGGTCCGCGGTTTTAGCCCCAGGGCGGCCGGGCCTTCAGCCGGCTGGTGGAACCCCAGAACACCAGCAATTGTGGCGATTCCAGAATTATCAGCACAGATATGCCTAGGGCAAAGTGAGAGGTTAGTGCCCTATGGACTTTGGGACCAGTATTTGGGGAACATGTGGCTTCCTCCCCTGGGGGCAAAAAGCTGCTGAAGAAACAGCTGCACAGAAGCCATTTTGCAGCGTCAGTAGTGGCTCTAGCTCCTGGTCTGCAAACTGTAGGAAGATCCAGCAATCAGTCTAGGGGTTAATTGCTTTTGCTTTAAACTGCCTGGATCTGGATTGTGGTCTGGGGAGGAAGTTTGGGGTGGGTATCCAACTTGCCAGAGTGGGTGGAGGCTTTACAGAGGCCACCCAACTGGCAGAAGTTGTGAAGACCCCACGTTTGGGCAGAAGCTCCCCTGTCTGGTGGCAGAGTCCTACTGTGGCAACAGCCCCAAAATCAAGTAATTAAGTGGCAATATGCCTAGGCAAACGAAACAAAATAAACAGAAAAGTTCAACATTGGACTCCTATTTTAGGGGCAAAGAGGCTCAAAGCATGGAGGAGGACTGTGAGGTCAGAACTCCTGCACCAAAAGCCCCAAATGAAAATACAAGCTGGCTACAGGCCATAGAGGACCTTAAGAAGCAGATAAGAGAAGTGGGGAAAATTTGGGAAGAGAAATGAAAAAGATGCAAGAAAAGTATGAAATGACAGTCAACAGCCTGACTGAGGAAAATAACACCTTAAAAAATAGACTAACTCAAGTGGCAAAAGAGGCTCAGAAAGGCAATGAGGAGAAGAATGCCTTAAAAAGTCGAATTTGCCAGATGGAAAAAGAATCTCAAAAGCTCACTGAGGAGATTGATTCCTTCAGAGTTAGACTGGAGCAAATGGAAGCTAGTGACTTTATGAGAAATCAAGATACTATTAAACAGATTCAAACAAATGAAAGAATAGAAGGCAATGTGAAATATCTCATGGGAAAAACCACTGACCTGGAAAATAGATCCAGGAGAGACAATTTACAAATTATTGGACTACCTGAAAGCCATGATCAAGGAAAGAACCTAGAAATCACCCTTCAAGAAATTCTCAAGGAAAACTGCCCTGATGTTTTAGACCCAGAGGGGGAAATAGAGGTTGAAAGAATCCACCGATCACCTCCTGAAAAAGATCCCAAAAAGAAAACTCCCAGAAATATTATAGCCAGGTTCCAGAATCCCAAGATCAAGGAGAAAAGACTACAAGCGGCCAGGAAGAAACAATTTCAATATTGTGGAAACACAATCAGAATAGCCCAGGACCTGGCAGCTTCTACACTGAAGGATCAAAGGGCATGGAATATGATATTCCAGAGGGCAAAAGAGCTGGGATTGAAGCCAAGGGTCACCTACCCAGCAAAACTGAGTATCTTGTTTCAGGGAAAATATGGTCATTCAGTGGAATAGAGGACTTTCAAGCATTCTTGATGAAAAAACCAGAGTTGAATAGAAAATTTGACATTCAGACACAAGAAGCAAGAGATGCTTGAGAAGGCAATCAAGGAAAAGAAATCTAAAGGAACTTATCAAAGTTGGACTATTTACAGTACTACATGGAAAAACAATAACTGTGTTTGATGAAACCTTTCTCATTATGAAAATAATTGAAGAAGGGTACATGGCATATGTTCACAGGTATACATGGATAGAGGGCACAGGTTGAATTTGATGGGAAGGGATGATTATTTTTTTTTTTTTGGAGGGCAATTGGGGTTGGGTGACTTGCTCGGGGGTCGAGAGGCTGGGTTTTTGTTTGTGTGTTGGGTGTCTGGGGCCAGATCCGAGCTCGGGTCCTTCTGGCTCCAGGGCTGGCTCTCTGCTCTCTGCGCCACCTAGCCGCCCCAAGGAAGGGGTGATTCTTAAGGGGTGAAGTCAAGAGGTGAGAGAGGAAAGTGGCAAGAGGAGATGGAGAGAGACAGGGTAGGGCAAACTATCTCATGTAGAAGAGGCAAAGGGAAGTAGTTGCAGGGGAGGGGAAGAACAGGAAGGCAAAAAGGCAAAAGCATATTCTCATTGAAGTTGGCTCAAGGAGAGAATCACATACATACTAAATGGAATATCTTACCCTCACTCACTCTCCTGAGTAGGGGAAAGGGGGATGAGAGGGGAGATGATGGAGGGGAGGGCATTCTGGGGAGCGGGGACGTTAGAAGTACCCACTATCAAAGAGGGACAGGATCAATGTAGGGAATGGACCAGGTGGGAGGTGAGACAGGTGGGAAGGAAATATAAGCAGTCTTTTACAATATATCTACTATGGTAATGTTTTTCATAGATATAACGTGTACAACACATACTGAATTGCTTATCTTCTCAGAGGGAGTGGGTGACAAGGGAGAAAGGGAATGGATCTGAAAATCGAAGTTTTAAAATTAAATGTTTCATAAGATGTCCAGGCAGTGGGGCTCAGAGATTCACCTTGCCCTAATGGCAAAGTCGAAGGGGGTATGGGAGAAGATATGGGAAAGAGCAGATTGGATGAGGGGATATCTAGTGGGACTGCTATTCTGGGGTGGTGGATAGGGAAAAAATGGGGGGAAAATGTAACTCATAATCTGGTGGAAATGAATGATGTAAACCAGAAGTTAATAAAGCATTTAATTAAAAAAAAAAAAAACTGAATGCATAAAGATTCATCAGGCTAGGGGCAGCTAGGTGGCGCAGTGAGTAGTGCGTCGGCCCTGGAGTCAGAAGGACCTGAGTTCGGATCCGGCCTCAAACACTTAACACACAAACTGAAACCTAGCTGAGTGACCTTGGGCAAGTTACTTAACCCCAGTTACCCTCCAAAAGGCAAAAACAAACAAACAAACAAGGTTCATCAGGTTGTCCCTCCTGTGCCTGTGGGGGTAACAGCTTCTTGGTTCATGCAGTGCTCCTTCAAAATTAGTGAAGGGATCGCTATTGGTGACATAACAACAGTCACAACCTCTTTTTAGTTTCCCTCCTATTTTACCTTCTGGTCAGAGTCTCCAGGTACCTCATCCATGACAACTTCCCTTCCCTCTTCCCTCTTTTCATTTCATTGAAACACAGACAGAAGGATGAGAAGAACCCTACCCATATTCTTAGAAATTTACCAGAATTATCTGGAAGGGATGAGGAAGTGGGGCTCTTATGCCAACCTCCAACATTTTCTTCTTTGTTCTGACTTTCGTAAGTCTTTATGAGTCTCTAAACTGTGCCCTGGGGACCGATATCCAGTCATCCCTTCTCCAATATGGAGATGAATTGTTCCAGCCTCTGGAGTGATATGGGGGCAGATAAGGGGCATAAATAATTAGGTTCCCTGTGTTTAGTTCAGTGACTCTCAAAATATAAAAGAGAATCTTTGGTTCTGCTTTCTAGTGTCAGATTATGGACTAGGACATTTTCCACCCAATTTATCATTGATTCAGTGAAAAATAACAATGACAACAAACAGATAAAAAAGACATTTCAAACATCCTGTGCCATCCCCTTACCATCTTCCATTCCTATCTTAGGAGTTCTTAACTGAAGGTCTGTGAACTTGTCTTTCTTTAAAAATTCGAAAACTCTATTGTAATATAACCGATTCCCTTTGCTATCCTATGTACTTTATGTATTGAGAAAGATTTTGAGAAGGGGTCCATAGCTTTACCAGAATGCCAGAGGGGTCCACAAAATAGAAAAGATGAAAATCCTCTGCTCTCAGTGGTCAAATTAGTTTGTATGCATAGCTGTAGAAAGCATTCAGCACAGTACTTGGCACATAGTAGGTACTTATAAATTTTTGTTGTAGTATTGATTTTACACTATTCTGCACCATCTAGGGCATCAACCTAAATCTACCTCTCACCCAACAGGATTTTGTAGGAAAGTTATAAAGTATATTCCTCATTTCTAAATAAAATAAAAAGCAGAAGAGGGAGTAGAGAAATAACAGAACTGTATTAACGAACCATGAAAACCACAGTGCTACTTTATGACAACTCTTGGTATTTGTCCTCATTTTTAGAATTTCCTCCTGCTGCTTTTACCATCACTCTCCATTTGTTTTTGACAAGGTTCATAGAACAGGAGAGAAAAAAAAAGGAAGTGGGAGAGAGAACAGAGAATTCATTAAAGAAAAAAAAAACACCATCATCAAAACAAACCCGGAACAATAAAAAATCTCAAATCAAAATGAATAAGTCAGACATCTGTCCAACTTTAGATGCCTTACCAGTTTTTCATCAATAGTGTTCTCATATAATTATGTTTTTATTCATTGAATTAACTTAGACCCAACTAGAGAGTATTGCTTGAATCTTGGAGGTGACTTCTTGGATTATTAGGTGCTGCCCTAACTCCAAGTTCAGCTAGAAGGGAAAGTCCTGCTTCCTTCCTGTGAACTGATAGTATGATTCTACAAATTAATTGTGTAGCTCGTGCACACACATATGTACACTCTATGACAGAAGCCATGTAAAGTTAGTTTGATTTAACAAAGTTTCAAAAATTAAGCTACTTTTGGAAACAAGATATACTCTCTCAGCTTCAAGAAGATTTTCCTGGATCTTGATTCCATAATAGTACCAAGGTGTAATTTATGTTAACTCATACTCAAAGGCAGTTCATTTAAAATGCATCATTGTCAAATGGTGCCAATAAAGGCCAATAGTGGTACCTGCAACATTGTGTCCCAGAGAATCATTTCTGGAACATCAGCCTCACTTAAGGGCTTTCTGGGTACCTAGGATGGTGCTACAAAAGTTTGCTTTCAAAGAGTTTATATTCTAATTGGAAGATAGTGGGTGGGGGCATGTGATCTGTATGCAAAACAACCAGAGATAAGAAGAAAGCAACCTGTATTAGACTATAAATTCCATAAAGACAGTGGCTTATGTCTTGTTTAAAGTTTGAATCTCCCCAATGACTAGCCTTTGAACTGCACAAATTAGGTGCTTACCAATTGTTTTTTGAGTGAAGGAAAGTGTCTGGAACACAGGAGCTGATAGCCTCATTGTGCTCTGCTGAGGCCCATATATATTTGAAATAGTTTGTTCATTTCCAGGTGTCCCATTTTAGGAGAGCAATAGCAAGCTGGGGAACATCCAGAAGGGTGGTGGAAAGTCTTAAAATCATCCCTTCTGAGGGTAACTTAAAGATACTATGGATGGGGGCAGCTAGGTGGCCCAGTGAGTAAGAGCCCCAGCCCCAGAATAGGGATGACCCAGGAGCGGTCCCGGCCTCAGAAAATGAGCACCCACACATAAATAATGACTGGCCATGTAACCTTGAGCAAGTTAATTAACCCCAATTGCTTAAAAAAAAGATACTATGGATGCTTGGGTTGGGAGAAGAAAACTGTCTTCAGGAATTTGAAGAATTATCCTGTGAAAAATTATTACATTGACATAAGGAAACAAAACTTGGAGCACTGGGTAGATATGGAAGACAGGCAGATTTAGGCTAGATGGAAGGAAAACAAACTTTCCTAATAATTCAAGTTTTGGATAAGTTGTAGGGGGAGATTCTTGTTCAGGTAGAAGTTGGGTCTATAAGACCTATCAGATTCTGTGAATAAAGGTGTGGAATAAGTGAATAAAGACACTTGTTCTTTGGAAGAGAATCATATTGGCCAATAAATGCTTTGCAGATTAACAGCCCCAATGGAAACCATAGAAATGAGTTAGTGTTTCTCTCTGGAAACTTCTTGGAGATAGAGAGTTTTGAAATGAATTTGAATGACTCTGTATTGAAAGAAATAAAAATTTGTTACAAGGAGGGCTTTTATTTGTGAGGAGATGTAATGGTAATAGAAATTTAAAGATCCTCTCTGCCCCTTAATAAGCCTAAGTTGAACTTGAGGACCTTTCCTGATTTGAAAATATATTCTGCTTCCTAATAGGCTGCATGTGCTCACCTGGAGCCTGTGGTGGGAGGCTTTTTAAGGCTCTTTTTATTTTTTAGGAAGGCACAACTTTTGTTACTTTGGAGTCAAGTGAGTCACAAGGGTTGTGATGTTCTCTGACCCTGGAGAGGGCTATATATACTTCAGAGGTAAGGTTTTGCTTTGGGGCTCACTTTGGGAAGAGTTGTGTTATTTGGTTGGATGAGACTCTGGGCAGCCGTAGAGCCCCCCCAGCTTTGAAAACCCAGATGTTGGTGCTTCTCTCTCTGGTGACTAACTAGTTATGGATGTAATGGTCACACAGATAGAAGCCTTGTCTGCCGAATTGTGTAATTTTCTCTGCCTGTATTTTTGTCTGTTTGTAACTTCTGTTTGTATTCTCTGAAGTTCAGGGTGCTGACTTTTTCCCCTGCACTAGGTAAATAATATATGTTTGTCTAATTAAAGTAAGATTGTTAACCCTTTTTGAGTTGCTTTCCTTTAGAAAAGCAGATCAAAGAACCTGTGCTATCAGCCATCCTGGGTATGCTAGGGTGCTTGCTGCTACAGGAGGGAGAGAGAAATGGTGATAGTGAAAGTGATTTAAAAAAAGAAGAAAAAAAAGAAAGGGGCATCAATGAGAAATATTTTAAAAAACACATAGAATGCAGAAGAAAGTTAAGAAGGGGACATAAATAACTAGGTCAGCATCGGAACTATTGAGTAAAATTTTATACATGCATACATATATATGAATATAAAATAATTCTCTGTAACTCAGATTCATGGTTTCACATGCAACCTCCTTTTTCTGTTTTCCTTTGTATATGAGAACATTCATATTTTTATGTTCATAATAAAATAAGAAACTAAAAAAAATAAAATGAAACTTCTTGAAGAAAGACAAATGCCTTCAAAATTGTTTGAAAAGGAGGAAGAGGTACCTATTTAACAGGATGTATTAAAAGATGTGTGGGTTAAACATAAATTCAAATATTATACAATAAAGAATTAAGGAGACTTTTTAAAAGTTAGAATCTGAGTTTTCTCAACTAAACATGATTTTTACTCTGTTTTCCTGAGCTTTCTTGGGGAAACATTAGAAATATAAAAACTGACACATGAAAACATGTTTAAAATTTCAGAAAAAAAAAGTTACCTTTGCAATTGTACAAAAGGAGTGAGAGAAAACAGTTGAGCAGGCAAATAAAAACACCAATGTCAGTTGAATTGACTCTTTTGAATAAATATCTGGGCACACTGATGGTTAAGATTCAATGTATAATCCTTAGAAAATAGTATATTAGACAAAAGTATAAAGGGTAGCAAAGCTGTGCTCTGCTCCATCTGTCATTAGTGTTGGGAGTGGGGATGGTTCCCTCTTAATCCTCTGAGCCACACAGATTCTGAGAAGGCCATTGAATGAGTCCCCTTACAACATTACACCAACACTTCTTCATTGTCTGACCCTGGTGGGAGAATGGGGGTGGAGGGTTGGGAGCAGGAGTGGGAAACATGCTCTGGGTAGAAATGAAAGACATGCAGATTTGGGTTAGATGGAAAACAAACCTTCCTAATAATTCAAGTTTTGGATAAGCCATGGGGGAGATTCTTGTTCAGGTAGGAGTTGGACTATAAGACCTATGAGATTCTGTGAATGAAGGTATGAAATGTGCCAATAGTACACAGGACACTATATAACCACCATATAAACACAATGAATAGAAATGTAAAATTATACAACTAGGGAAAAGATACAAGTAATTGGAAGGACTATCATATGTGTACATGACTCCCCAGGTAGCAAATTATACAGATATCCCCAAAACTGCTTTAAGTTTTGATAGCTCAAAACCACGCTAAGATGGGATGCCCTGTATAAAATGCTGTTCTTAGAAATGGCAGTCATGAGTTCAAATTTTACCTCTCACACTTAAAAGCTATGTGACCATGGATAAATTACTTAACCTCTTTGAATCTCACTTTGCTAATCTGTAAAATGGGGCTAATAATAGTTGTAGGATTGGCCTAGATAAATGACTTCTGAGGTCTTTCACAGAGTTGTTATAAAGTTCAAGTGACATAACCAAATGCTCTTCAGACCTTAAAGTGCTATGTAAAAGTCAGTTATGAGAGCCTGCTAGGGTAAATAGAGGGCAATAGTTGGGGTCAAAAGGATCTGGGTTCTGATCCCACCTCTAAAACTTAGTAGCTATGTGACCATGGGCAATTTCTCTGACTTGTAATAAATATACTTCTCACAGGGTTGTTATAAAGTTTAAATGAGATAGAAAAGTATGAGGGATACAGGTTGTAAAGAATTTTCAAAGCTAACCAGTGTATTTTATATTTAATTCTTGAGGTAATAAGTAGGGAGCCACCATAGATTTTTGAGCAAGAGCATTACATGGTGAGACCTGTGTTTTAGAAACATAATGCTGACATCTAAGTAAAGGAGGGACAGTGGGTGGGGTTTAGCTGAAGACTTGAGAATGGGAGACCAACCACAAGGCTATTTATTATAGTAGTCCAAGCACAAAGTGATAAGAGTCTGACCTAGGACTGTAGCTGTATAAATTGAGAGGGATACTATGAAGACTGAAATGGCACAACTTGGCAAAAGATTGCATATGTGGAACGAGAATGAGTCTATACCAAGACTTTGAGTGTAAGTGACTTGAAGAATGGTGGTCTCCTCAACTATGAAATGGCAGCTGGGAAGAGGGGAAGACTTGGGGAGGAAAGAAAATGAGTTCTATATTGGACATGTTGAATTTATCCCACTCAAACTTGTACTATGTTGGCATGAAATAGTGATCTCACTATCTTAAGTATTGAGATAGAGTCTGCATGACCTTGTGCCTCTAAAAGAATGAGTGAATGCATTGGCTTAGATTAGTTGGAGTACTGGAAAGTAATTTAAACTAGTTGTAGTACTGGAAATTATTTGATTAATTAATTTACACTAATCTGTCAATGATTAATAATGGTTAAATTTGTTCTTTCTCCTGAGGGAATTTATATTTTAACAGAGAGCAGTTCCTAACCCCAAAAGATGAAACTCAGATGGTGCAATTTTTGATACCTTTATTTTTTGGGGGGATATTTTTAAGAGTAGGAATCTTTGTAGATGTCCTGTAGACCACTCCATTTTCCCATGTGGCTGGTCATGTATAGAACTATTCAGCTAACATTTCCAGATTTGCTACTCTATTTGTCTTCTTGCCCAGAGGATTTATACTCATTGTGAAAGACACTGCATCGCCAGTAGTGACTAACAAGATATGAAGCAATCCCAATATTTTAATCAGGGTTTGGGAACTATTCTTGCTGAATAGCAGAAAATGCACTTCTTCTTAAAACCAATTTTTCATTGTTTCCTCATTTGCATCTCTACTTTAAAGAGAATTGACATTTTAAAGTGAGTGATAATTAATCTTTGAAAACAGTGTGATTGGTTGGCTTAACCACATTTCAAAATACCCAGTGTATACAGAGGTCGAGTGATAGTCTTTGGAGAACTGTTGGGGAATGTGTGGAACACTCTGCAGAGGTAGTTTGAATGACGGGCTGAAGAACATCAGCACTAGCATACAAATGAAGTGGTATTAAGCTATGCACCAGCTCAGCTCTGGGACTGGTGGAATAGGAGTTGAGATCAGCACTGTTGCTGACCTCCTTAGTAATCCTTGGGAAGCTGCTTGGGTAAGATAAATAACAATATGTAGAAAATTAGTCCTTCTGGTGTTTTATGATGATTTCATGGTCATTTTAGATTGACTGCCTGACCAGTCTAATTGATCATTCAGAAATGAGTTCATAAAAATGAGTTTAGGAAATCAGAGAATCTGATGGCCAAAAGGCTCCATCTGTTGGCTGGGCATAGTCAGTACCTTAGTATCTTCACTGGATGGAGATTTTCAATAGGCATTTATTAAACTGATTGTCCAGCATAATTTTAAGTCCCTTCCCAGATACCCAAGAAGTAGAAGATGTAATCACTGCCTTTGAGTAATAGTTGGACAGAAATGATGTCTAGAACTGGAGGCCATTTCCAAGCAATATGTGATCAAATACTAGATTGTTTTGCTACAGAACTTTTAACATGATTAGGTACCAGACTCCAGCTAAAGACTTATATGGAGACTTAAGTTGAGTACTGAAGAGATTAGATTGTAAAAAAGAAGGGACAGAAAGTCACCAACCCTCCTACCCCCTTATATCTCACATAAATGATATGAAAAATTAATTTCTATTTGAACTTTATTTTCCCCACTGTCTATCTCTTCATTAAGCAATGCCCTTACCCTAAGAATGACTTGGGTCCTAATGAAAGTAAATGAAAAATCTACCATGAGTCATCCTCAGTTCCCACCATCCAATATACATTAGATTAAGTGGGCTTAGTATGTGGGTCACTGAATATCTTGTTCTGAACTTTCATGGCAGTGGGTGGAGGAGTTTAAGGTTTTGAAAAAGAAAACATTTTCTACTAGTACTTTTGGCAAGCTCACCCGAAATCAAAACTGAGTTCCAGGAGAAGCAAGGATGTCCAAACACCATAGAATGATATCAAGTCAAAGGCCTCATTAGACCAATAAAGAGCTGTTATTGAGGTGAGATTTCCAGCTGTTATTGAGGTGAGAGCTCCTTGTTAATGTATAACTTCCAAGTGGTTTGTTATCAAAGTCTTTTTCTTACTTCCTACCTTCTACTTACTTTAATTCCTCATTTGATGGCTTAATTCTCCCCCCACCCCCAATAATCCACTGCTTGAGCCTAAGTAGTATATAGAGAGACCATCTAGGGTAAAAAAACAAACAATGTGCACCAGGAGAGCATGTTAGTAAATTAATTATTTAAATTGTATTTTTTGCATATTATCCATATACATTATATATTTTTTCTCTTAAAAATAAAAAAAAGTTTTTGCTGACATTTTCTCTTTCTTATATCCCATTATCACATGTATCCCTCCTCTACCTCTTTCGAGAGAGACATCTAATATGACAAATAGTCGTTTTCAGAGATGAAAAAAAGGGTAACACAACTGTTTAAAAAAGTTAGAAAGCACATGCAATATATAATACCTGTGGACCTCCTACCTCCATGAAGGAATAAGTTGGCAATGTCTTCATTCAAGTCCCACATGATCTTCATAATTTTAATACATTTGCTTTTGATTTTTTGATATGTCATTATTTCCATTTGCATTGTTATAGTTACTGTGTGTGTTGTTTTCTTGGTTCTGTTTATTTCACTCTGCATCAGTTCATGTAGATCTTTCCGTGCTTCTCTTTACCATAAAAAACCCCATTTCTTACAGCATAGTAATATTCTATTATGTTCATGTAACACATTTGTTTTTTAGTAATTCCTCGATTGATGGGTATATACCTTGTTTCCAATTCTTAGCTATCACAATAAGAGCTGTTATAAATATTTTGGAATATATATAGTGACTTTTATCTTTATCAATAAACTCAGTACTGGAATCCCTGGCTGAAAAGTTGTGGACATTTTAGTCACTTTATTTGCATAATTCCAAACTGCTTTCCAAAATAGTTGCATCATTTCACAGCTCCACCAGCAAAGTATTAGTGTTCCTGTATTTCCACAACATTGACTGTTGCATTTGTGATTGTTGTCAGTTTGCAGGATGTGAGATGAACTTCATGGTTGTTTTGATTTGCATTTCCATTCCCTCCTCCTTTTTCTGGTAGGTACTGAATAGTCTTGCATTATTTCATTGTCCTTTCTTTTGTATTTGAAAGTCTTTCTCTTGATGACTTGCTTGTTGTTTCTGAACTGAATTGTTAAATTTAACCATTATGTATCTTGGAGTTTACAGCCTTGTTTTTTTTTTCTCCTAGAGACAATCTGAGAATTCTTTCCATTGAGATTTCATTTTCTGTTTAGAAATGATGGGGAGCTCTCTTTTTATTATTTCCTTCATAGTGGTGTTAAAGTTTTTGTCCTGTCATATTCTTCTGGGAGACCTATGATCCCTAAGCTGTCCTTGCACATCTTGTATTCAAGGTCAGTATGTTTTACTTCCACAGTAACCATATTTTAATAGTATTGTTTTTCTTCTCCTTTAGGTTGCTCTTCATTTCTGTGTATTTGCACTCCCAGTCTATTCTTTCTTTTCTTTCTTTGGTGAGGCTTGCCATTCAAGATTCAAATTTTTCTATTCCATTTGTTATTTTTTCTGTGCAGGCCATAAATTCTGCTGTCATATTTTTTATCTCTCTTTTAAGTCAATCAGTAAGAATGTATTGTGGCCCCATGTTTTCAAATTCCACACTGAAATATCTCATATATATATATATATATATATATATATATATATATATATATATATATATCTCATATATTGAATCATTTCCCTTCATTTTGCATTTCTTCATTTTGTATTAATTTCCTTATGTTAATGTTTTTGTAAATTGATTTATCTCTTTCTATTCAAGGTTTTAGAATTTTCTTTTTTCCTGAAATCATTGGTATTTCAGTCTTTCCTCTTTCCTTCCCCTTTATTTTCTTATCTCACTTCCTGATTCCATCTGACTCTGCCTGTGGTTTTCTTGGGGCTAGATCTCGAAGTATCTCAGCCTCCTCCCTAGATGGGCATGTCATGGTTCACCAGCCTAAATCTTTTCCCCAGTCTACTTTTGGGTATTCACAACTGGTCACAGCTTGACTCTGTGTTCTTTTTCTCAGGCTTGGTGGAGTACTACACAGCACCCTCCACGCAGGGTATACTGTCCTGGTGACCTATCCCACTCTCTCTGCTCCTCAGTTCTCTTGTTCAGCACTGGAATTTCAGAGCCTATTTTCCCTTGGAAGTTCAGAGCTTTTTAGCGCTGGTGCTTCCAGGTTCAAGTCCTTAATAGACTTTTTGGTCCTGAAAAGCTATGGCTAAACTGGCTGTTGAGTTCCATGACACCAGAAAGTGGGAGAGGATCAGTATGTAGGAGCAGATTTTGATGTAAGCCTGTATCATGTCCTTGGATCTTCTAATTCAGCCTTGTTGCTAATAGTGTGGGAGAAGTAGAAGGGGTGCTGATAAGCTTAGGATCAGTGAGCATCAGTTTCTGGGTTTCTGTTTTTTTTCCTTTAATCTTCTTTTAGGTTGTGGGTATCCTAACCATGGAAAGAACTAAAATTGCTCTATCTTTGGCACATAATTTCTATTTTGAAAAGGGTTGAGAGGTTGTGAAAACTAGGGAAAATATATAGTCTACCATCTTGTTACTTACATGACCCAGAAATCTCAATAAACTGATTTTTCATGGAAGATTTGACAGATGTTCAAGACATGAAGAAGAAAGGCTGAGGTATCTGAGACTGATCCTTTTCCTCCTTCCATTGTCTTACATTTATCTTCTTTTGGCTTTAGTATAACTCTTGATTTCGGAGCTTTAAAACAAACAGTGGATACTAATCCAATTTTGGATTAAGTTTTAGCAGATGTGTCAATCCCCAGAAATATTTTTGATGTTAAAATGAATACCTTGGCATATTTTAAAAAAAGCATTCCAAGTTCAATATGTGGGAACTGATGACTAATTGTTAAAGAAAGGTTATGTCTCCTATCTTTATTATCCTGTGTCCCTTTTTCTTATCATCCTTGTTTTATGCTGTTTTAGAAAATACTCATTTATTAAGCAAACACAGTAATCTTTCCAGGCTGTTATCTAAATATTTAATTTGCATATTGAATCATACATCTGATAGGGTGGGAAAATGTGATTAACTTCATTAATATAGATGTACCAAGACTAATGTATTTCTAGATTTTGTGAGATGTTGTTTGATTCAGATTTGCATTAAAGCCCAATGACTTTTAATACCACACATTACCATCTTCTCTGCCTTTAATGGACAATATACTAGATATAGTTAGACAAACAAACAGGTGTACATGCAGACATTAATGATGAACTTAAGGGAAACAGCTGGGATTTCAGCAAGCATACCCCAGTGACTCCAAATCCACCTAATTGAATCCCTGAGGGTACCTCATGACTGTCAAGTAAGATTGGTCTGCTTTTTCAAAGTACACTTGGAAATATCCTAGGAGATGGACCATACAGCAGTTCTTCAAAGGAGAAGTACTTTCAAAGTACCCTTTGAAAAATATTTAAGTAATATTAAAAAAAGAAAGAGTTATATTGATGTAGGGAAGAAAGAGTGACAGGATCTGAGAAAGTCACTGAATGCTGGCCATGATTTTGGTGGTCATTGAATTTTCTTTTTATTTCTCTTCGGAACTGCCCAAACATACTGCCAAAGATTTTTCCTCTCTGGTTCCTAACGGAGACCACTGATGAATATATTGGTTACCCTCTGTCAGAATGAGTGTTGACAGTGTGATGATGTCTACATATATTTTTTTTTATCTCCAGTGAGAATTAATAGCTTATTCAATATTAAAAACCAAATATTGACTCATTAGAATATCATTAAAAGTAGCAAGATCATTGTAAAATTTGCAGATAGCACTGGCAGGACAACAACCATATAGTAAATGGAAAACTGCTATCATTTTTATAGAAATCTATTTTCTTTAAAAATTATTTTGAGGGGCAGCTAGGTGGCACAGTGAATAGAGCATCGGCCCCCAGGAGTCAGGGGGCCTGGCGTTCAAATACAGCCTCAGACACTTGAAACTTACTAGCTGTATGATGTTGGGCAAGTCACTTAACCCCAATTGTCTTACCTTCCCCCCTCCAAAAATTTATTTTCAGCTTTAATTATTTTTTTTTGTTTTTATATTAGTTATTTCCAAATATACTCTTCACATATCCCCAAAAATTGAAAGAGAAAGACTGAAAAAACATACAACTCAGGAAAATTCACCAATATATCAAAAAGATATGATAGAGTATACAACATTCTGCACCCATAATTCTCCACCTCTCCACTTGAAGGAGGCATTTTTTTTTCATCTCTTATCTGGGGCTAAGATTGGTCGTCATCATTATTTACCGTTCAGTTTTATTTGATAGTCCTTTCCATTTTTATAGCAATTGATTTTTACTAGTGACAATAATGTAACTTCTATACACCTCTACAAAATCAGGATAGGCAGGACTCCCATGGCTTAAAATCTCACTGGGGAAAGAAACTGAAGAGTTATATAGGAAGCTCTCAAGAGCAACAATTTGAAGAGACAGACAGAAAAAATTCTGATGAGGACAAAGAGAGGAGAGCTGTCTGAAGAGATCAATGTCTCTGATCAGTTTATGTTTTAAAAAGATAAGGACAAAAGGTGAAAGCAAGGACAGGTAAAAGAAAGAACAGAAAAATGGGGAACATGGAAGAAGAGTGTGGATTCCTAAAGCTCAGAATGTGATAAGACTGGCAATGAATGCTAAAGAAAGAAAAAAGATTGTATGTGTATGTGTGTGTGTGTGTGTGTGTGTGTGTGTGTGTGTGTGTGTGCGCTTGCTCATGGGGCTATAACGGAAAAGAAGAAGAGCTTTGATGATGGAATAAGACCAGTGCTCAGGGTGATGCCATAATGATAATGGACAAGAGAAAGAAGACAGAACTTCACTTTTTATTTTATTCCCATTTTCTCTGCCCAGGAGAATGATCTTTGGACTGGAAAGAACAGTGCAAAAATGGCAAATGGAGAGTTGAAAGCCAAGATCACTACACAGATAATAAGAGATCACCAAGCAACCCATAATAAGTTCATGTCCCCAGACTACATTCCAGGGCAGTAGGAGAACTGACACATGTGATTGAGGAGTCATTTATCAGTCATCTTCAATATCCTCCCAGCATGTATAGAAGATCTTCCTAGCTGTTGATATAAATTGGGAAAGGATGCATACAGGTTGATAATGAACATTCAATTCTTCTTTCAATATTAATAAGGTCCAAGATCTTTTTTTCATAACTTTCATATCTTCACCTCCCTCAGCTGCCTTATGAATGCCTTAACATCATCACAGTCACATTACCTTCAGCATAGATTTCCTTCATGTATATGCGGTCCAATCCTGCCGTTTCCCAATATTCTTTTCTTTAGTATCATTTCTACCTTCTCTTTAAGGGTATCTGGGAGTTACGATAGAACCTATATGTGATTGTTCTGCTTTGGTTAAAAAAATTGTTATACAACTTTTTTCAGCTCTTTTCAGTTCTGTTGCCATCTGCCTCATTGTGGTATGGAGGTGACTCTATTTTATTCTAGTAGAGCATAAACTCTGATAGAGTCTTCCATATTGGAAAGGTTTTGAGAATCATCCCAACAACAGACTGCTTCTAGAGGAACAGCCTAGGTAGGTACAAAAAAGATCCATTGGAAGCAGGCTGACCACTTGGTGATGAAACTTTTAAAACTTTGAAACAAAGAAAAGTGCAGAATGGCCCTAGTCTTATATGAATTCTCTTTCTCTTCTACAATTACCATAGCAGAGTTGCTGGAAAAAAGTGCAGATGGGGCTAAGCATAACAATGATTTTAGACCTCTATAAGCATTAACAGCTGTTTGAATTCTTAAATTTTAATGGGATCATAGGATTCTACTTTTATTGCTACAAGGAACTTTGGAAGATAGATCCTTGTCTAATGACCAGTGAATTCTTCTAAAAGAACTAAATTAAATCCATCTTGACATTCTATTCATAAGCAGATCTAGAAGTGGAATGGAAGGGGGATTAGTTTCCCTATCTTTCCAGCTCAGCCGATGAAGTGACAGGATGTAATCAAATATGATAATGTATTAATGTGCTAATGTCCTATTACTCCTTTTCAAAGTTTGAAAGCTTTTCTTTAAGTCAGAAGGGAGCTATGTCACCAGATGAATTACAATTGATCATGCCCCTGCATGGCACTTAAAAGACACATTCTAGTCAATTTGCATCAGCCAAAGAAAGAGCTAGAAGTTGGGAAGAACCGGAC
Source organism: Gymnobelideus leadbeateri (assembly GCA_011680675.1). NCBI lineage: Eukaryota > Metazoa > Chordata > Mammalia > Diprotodontia > Petauridae > Gymnobelideus > Gymnobelideus leadbeateri. The sequence goes on along the minus strand of WOXC01009627.1, from coordinate 76,607 downwards.
TTGACTTGACATATTGGGGCAGATGGGAAAGAGATTTTCTCTTTTTCACAATTCTTCCCCACCTCCACCATGGTATCTAGCATCAAAGCTGCTAACCTAGAAAGAGACACCCCAGAGCTGAGGAGTCAGTATGAGAAAGTTCAAGGTACAGTTAAAGACAAAAGATACACTCTTTAGACATGAATACAGAGAGGCCGTCTCTGAAGCCAGAAGTACCTCCAAGGAGTATAACTCCTGGAAGTAGAGAAGAGAGTTTGCTATGGATTCTAGGGAGCTAGCCCTAGCAATCAGTTATACTGTAGATAAGAGAGAAGAGACCTTGGGGTCCAATGATACTGTGGGAGTAATTTTGCCCAAATGCGTCCCCTTCATTTGTGCTTTATTACCATCATGCTCTATGTTTGAGCCTAATTGTCCTACAGACACTATATATTTTCAAGAGAATATATATATCAAGTTTGTGGGGGAATGGTTTATAATAAATATTTTTACTCTGCCATTTGCAAATATATTTCCTATGAGTCAATCAGGGCATCTAGTATCACAGTGGATAGAATGCTGGGTCTGAAGTCGTCTTCTTGAGTTCAAATCTGGCCTCAGATAGTTACTGGCTGTATGACCCTGGGGAAGTCACTTAACCCTATTTGTCTCAGTTCCTCATTGGTAAAAATGTGCTGGAGATGGAAAGGGCAAATCACTCCAGTATCTTTGCCAAGAAAACCCAAGTGGGGTCATAAAGAGTTGAATATGACTTAAAGACAAACACCATGGCAACTGAGCCAGTCATTTCTATTGGCTGATTGTTAGTGGGAAGCACACCAGAAGGCTTTTATGATCTTTTGTTTTGGAAGGGTGGCCCCATGGGAGATACCCTTTGAAAGTAGATATTGCTCTGGGGACCCAAACTGCAAATTTATAAATGCTAGTTTGGGGAATTAGGCAAGAAAGGGCACAAAAGAAATGGGAACCTGTTTATTCAGCTCACAAGTTTTTCTTGGAATGCCAAAAAGGAGTTGGTTTTATCATACATAGTAAAAAAATTCTGCAGTAATTCAATAGTTAAAAATATTTTCAAAAATGCAACCATGAAAATAATTGCAGTTTATGCACCATTTTTGTTTTATAGAGAATGAAGAGATTAATTCTCCAAAGAACTAAATTAAATTTTCCAAATTAAACTCAACATACCTTGATACTTTGTGACTTCAATGTCAATATGTGAATAGTTGAGGTTGGTAAATATTTTTGTTGTTCAGTCATTTCAGTAGTGTCTGATTTGTTGTGACTCCATTTAGGGTTTTCTTGGCAAAGATATTACTGTGTTTTGCCATTTCCTTTTCCAGCTCTTTTTTATAGATGAGGAAACAGAGGCAAACAGAGTTAAGTGACTTGGCTGGGGTCACACAGCTAGTAAGTGTCTGAGGCCAGATTTGAACCCAGGAAGACGAAGGAGTCTTCCTGACTCCAGGTCCAGCATGCTATCCACCAGGCCATATAGCTGCCTCCAGGGGAAAAAATAGATCAGAAATAAAGAATGAGGGGCAAAAGATTTGTAGATTACACAGAAGCTTTACACTGATAGATAGTGAATACTTTAAGGAGAATCAGAAGAAACTATACAGTGAATACTGAATAACATCACAAAAATGAAATGATTACATTTTAGCATACAGAAAACAATTGGTACTGATGTGGGAGTTATTTCTGAATCATCTGCCTGTTAAAGCAAGGAATCAAAATTAGTTCAAAGCTATAAGGAAGAATAAAAATGAGAAAGATATAGCATGCAATGAAAACAACTCAATCTTGACCTATTTGGAAAAATAATTAATGGTTTTAAAAAATGGGATGTGGATGGAAGAAAGGACAGAGACACAATAATAGTAATTCCATTCAGAAGTTTAACCGATGCAATCAGTTTCAATAACAAGAGACCAAGAGGGCCTCAAAAGCATCTCAGTCCACTGTTACTTGACTTACATAGATACATATGATGGCAAAGGGTAACAGCATTTTGGAATATAAACTTGTTTTTAAAATCGCACTTTGAAAGATTAGCATCATTGCCTCATAAATTAGAGAAACAATTGTGAGGTAAACCAATTTAATGAAAGCTTTGTGAGACAACATGAGAAAATCATCTGGAGAATTATACTTCAAAGAAAACTATTAACTTAATTTTTAAGCAGAAAAGGGTTAGTAAGCACTTAATACAAATGCTTCTCCTTTTTAGGAAGGGAATCTCTCCAAATTGTAGTTGTGTTGTCAGCTTCAGTGTCTAATGCATATAAATAAATTTGATCCCATATTATGGCCCCCTAATCCATCTCCCTGCTTCAGGTCTCTCCCTTCTCCATTTCACCCATCACATAGCTGCCAAAATAATTTTCCAAATAAGACTATGTTATTCCCTTACTCAACAAATTCCATGACTTCTGGTTACCCCAAGGATCAAATATAAACTTCTGTGTTTGGTATTTAAAGCCCTTCCTAAATTGATAGCAACTCACCTTTCCAGTCTTATTGCACATTACTCTGATCTAGGCAAGTCGCCTTTGGACTAGACATCCTCGTGTCTGAAATGTACACCTTCTATCTCTCTAAATTTCAGAATTCCTAGTTTCCTTAAAGATCCAGCTCAAGCCCCCCCTTCTACATAAGAACTTTCCTGATCTCTCTCTTGATTTACATCACCACCACCCTCCCCGCCATCCCTCAGATGATAACGTTTTCCCACCAAAATCACCTTCTATTTCTTTTATATGTATCTGTATAGGGACATGTTTCTACCAGGTAGATTGTAACCTCCTTGTGGACAAGGATTATTTTCACTTTTGTATTTATATCCTCAGTAGCTAGTATGGCACCTACCAAATAAATAGTAGGGGGAAGGGTGATAAACATTTATATAGCACCCACTACATACCAGGCATTGTGCTAAGCATTTTATACAAATACCATATCATTGGATCCTCCCATCAACTCTGCTAAGTAGGTGCTATTTTATCACTATTTTGGAGATGAGGAAAATGAGGCAGATAGAAATTAAATGACTTACGAGTCTAGTAAGTGTCTAGGCTAGATTTGATCTCAGTTCTTCTTGATGTTTGTTGATTGACAGAGGGAAAAAAAAGATCCAGGAGAGAACCTTTGGGGATGCAAGCAGAGGAGATTGAGGAGGGATTATATAAGGAGGAGAAGAATCAGAAGGTGATAACATATAAACCTAGAGGGGAAAAAGATTTTCTAGGAGAATTGGGTGGCCAAGGGTTTCAAAAGTATAGAATGATCAAGGAATTTGAAGATTGAGAAAGAATTTGGCATTTTCTAATGAACAAATTATTTATAATTTTTGAGAGAGAAAAATATGAGCACGAAGAACATATTTAGAAGTGGCAAAGCAGGGGAAGAAAAGAAAGAACCAAAAGTTGTCATTGGGGAGGAGTATATTTCAGCATTCTGGATCATAGAGATGGCATGGTTAAGGGTTATGCAGGTCTCTGGTGTGACTACTTCTGTTGGGAATGATGTATAGTGGATATGGAGGTCATGGAAACTGAAGTGATGAGATAGGAGAACAATGTATTCGAAGGGTTATCAGCATGAATATTGACGTCAACCAGGGTCAGGACAGGATTTCAACAAGAAGCAGAACATGGGATGCATTGAGAAAAGGGGAGTGACTTGGGTGTCAGTGGATAACTGATAGGAAAGTGGACAACATATATAAATGGAGACCTCTTTTAAGGAAGAGAAGTTGCTGAGTGATGGTGCTAGTGGGTGAGTCTGGAAATGACATGGGAGAATAAGGAATGGGCTTTCTTTTTTTCCTATTAGTGCCTGGTATCATAGGATTGAGAGAAGAAATAGGCAGTTCTAGAAAGGCTGACAATAAATGAGTTTATCCTGTGTTTCTCCTGAGTTCCAGCAGATGGAAAGAGGGTAAGAGGCAGAGATGTAGGATAAAGGAAGTGTTTGTTAATAAGAGGGGATCCAGAGGGTGTTGTTGAGGGAATAAGTCTGAGCCAAATAGAGATGACAGAGCAATAAAGCAAAGGCTTTAATTTATTAGATGGCAACTCTTAATCCCAGAGTTTTGAGGAGTGGAAGGCAAGAATTTGTCACGCATAGCTGAGGAACAACAGCAGCAGTTATAGCTACCATTTATGTAGCACTTTAAAGAGTTGCAAAGCATTTTACAAACTATTTCATTTTATTCTTGTAACAAACCCAGGAGTGGGTGCGGGTAGGTCCTATTACTATGGCAAATATTCTGAAACTTGTGGAATAAATTAACACTGTAGTTGCATTTAGAAAGCTACAATGACAAGGCCTCTGTAGTTAGGTGGTGCAGTGGATAGAATCCTGGGCGTGGAGTCAGGAAGAATTGATTTCAGATCTGGTCTCAGACATACATGATGTGTGACCCTGGGTCAGTTACTTAGCCTAGGTTTGTCTAAGTTTCCTCAACTGTAAAGTGGGAATAATAAGCGAAATATACCTCTCTGGGTTATTGTGAAGCTCAAATAAGATAATATTTGTAAAAATGTTTAGCACAGTGCCTAGTACATCGTAGGTGCTGTATAAATGTTTCTTCTGCCAATAAGGGTTTCCTAGATAAAGCCCTCTCAGATTTAATGCTAGAAAGATTGCCTTAGAAATCCAATCCAACCCTCTCCTCTTACAGATGAAAATGTAGAAGTCTAAAGAGGAAAAGTGACTTGCCCAGAGTCATATAGCTGGTAGGGATTGGAATGTTGATAGTAATAGGGGGAAGGTCCTATATGTTGGAAAGTAGGCTCCTACAGTTGTGTTTCTTCATTCTCTATTTACAGATGAGGCTCTTTATTCAACTGGAGCAGAAGTAGGAGGGTCCTTGGTAATGCTGATAATGAGGGAGTACCATACAGATAAAATCACAGATCCACTGAAGTATTAAATTATGAAAGCATTTCTATAATAGCTCTGTGAGGGAGGCTAAGTGCTCTTATCTCCAAATTATCGGAAGGTTACATAAGTTAAATGACTTGCTCAAGGTCACACAGCTTGTGACCTTAGTGGCAGTATGGTTCATTCTCACACTTGATTTTCCCTACTAAATCATGTAATATCAGATTCTGCTAACTCAGTAGATTTTTGAAGATTGTGTCTTTATGATGTCAAATATCATGAGTTAAAGAAGCATACATCTAATCCAGGTATTTGTCCTCTCAGAGACAAAATGGCCAATTGATTGTAAAGTATTGTCATGGCATTGTGTAAGTTGCTGCAGCTTTGATGGGGTAAAATAAAGCACCACAGTTTGACTGTACTAATGATGGTGAGTGATTAGGTACTTCTTTGTTTAAAAAAAATAAAATAATTATGTTTTTAGTAAACATGAACCTAATCAGACACTGTTTTATTGTATTTTTCTAATTATGAACTTAGCTGACATCAGATTGAACATTTCAACATACAAAGGAGAGAAAAAAAGGTTGTATGTGAAATTGTTAACTCTTAGGTTTCATTTTATATATATATATATATATATATACACATATATATGTATATTTATATATAATGTATGTATGTATATATAAACTTTAAAAAAATACCAAACTATTCCTGCTTTTCTATGTCCCATCTCAATATCCTTTGACTTTCTTCCATATATATTTTTTATTTTTTAAACAAATGCTTTATTAACTTCTGTTTTACATCATTCATTTCTGCCATATTTTGAGTTACAATCATTTTCCCCCCATTATTCCTCTACCCAACCTCCCAGAATAGTAGTCCCACAAGATATCGCTTTCTCCAATCTGTTCTCTCCCGTACCTTCTCCCATATCCCCATCGACTTTTCCATTAGAGGAAGGTGAATCTTTGTGTCCTAATGCCTGCACATCTTATCTCCCAATTATAGGCAAAAGAGTATTAATAACAGTATTATATATATTTGAAACATTTAATGTTATGACCTCGAATTTCAGATCCATTTCCTTCCTCCCTTGTCACCCATTCCTTCTTGGGAGATAAGTAATTCAGTATATGTTGTACATGTCTAGCTATGCAAAACATTATCATAGTAGATATATTATACAAGGCTGCTTATAATTCCCTCCCACTCATCCCACCCCCCACCTGGTCCATTCCCTACATGATCCTGTCCCTCTTCTATAGTGGGTACTTCCAACCTCCCCTCACCCCAAGGATGCCCTCCCATCCATCATCCCTCCTCTCATCCCCCTTCCCCCTATCCTGCTGCAGGTTGAGATATCCCATTTAGTATGTATGTCATTTTCTCCCTGAACCAAATTCAATGTGAATGTGGTTTTGCCTTTTTAGCCTTCCTTATTCTCCCCCTCCTTTGCAACCACTTCCCCTTGCTTCTTCTACATGGGATGGTTTACCCTACCCTGTCTCTCCCCATCTCCTCTTGCCACTTTCCTCTCTCACCTCATAATTTCATCCCTTGAGTATTCTCCCTTCCCAACAAATTCAACCTATGCCCTCTATCCATATATAACTGTAACCATATACACACACATTCACATATGTATTCATATGACCACACCCCCTTCTTCCATTATTTTCATAGTGAGAAAGATATCATCAGTCACAGTTATTGCTTTTCCATATAGGAATGTAAATAGTTCAACTTTGATAAGTTCCTTTTGATTGCTTTTCCCTGATTACCTTCTCAGGCATCTCTTCCTTCTTGTTTCTGGATGTCAAATTTTCTATTCAATTCTGGTTTTTTCCTCAAGAATGCTTGAAAGTCCTCTATTCCACTGAATGACCATATTTTCCCCTGAAACAAAATACTCAGTTTTGCTGGGTAGGTGACCCTTGGGTTCATTCCCAGTTCTTTTGCCCTCTGGAATATCATATTCCATGCCCTTCGATCCCTCAGTGTAGAAGCTGCCAGGTCCTGGCTATTCTGATTGTGTTTCCACAATATTGAAATTGTTTCTTCCTGGCTGCTTGTAGTATTTTCTCCTTGATCTGGGGATTCTGGAACCTGGCTATAATATTCCTGGGAGTTTTCTTTTTGGGATCTTTTTCAGGAGGTGATCTGTGGATTCTTTCAACCTCTATTTTGCCCTCTGGATCTAAAACATCAGGGCAGTTTTCCTTGAGAATTTCTTGAAGGGTGATTTCTAGGTTCTTTCCTTGATCATGGCTTTCAGGTAGTCCAATAATTTTTAAATTGTCTCTCCTGGATCTATTCTCCAGGTCAGTGGTTTTTCCCATGAGATATTTCACATTGCCTTCTAATCTTTCGTTTGTTTGGATCTGCTTAACAGCATCTTGATTTCTCATAATGTCATTAGCTTCCATTTGCTCCAGTCTAACTCTGAAGGAATGAATCTCCTCAGTGAACTTTTGAGATTCTTTTTCCATCTGGCAAATTCGACTTTTTAAGGCATTCTTCTCCTCATTGCCCTTTTGGGCCTCCTTTGCCATTTGAGTCAGTCTATTTTTTAAGGTGTTGTTTTCCTCAGTCAGGCTGTTGACCCTCATTTCATACTTTTCCTGCATCCTTCTCATTTCTCTTTCCAATTTTTCCTCCACTTCTCTTATTTGATTTTTAAATTCCTTCTTAAGGTCCTCTATGGCCTGCAACCCACTCATGGTTTCCCCTGGGGCTTTTGGAGCAGGACTTCTGACCTCACAGTCCTTTTCCTGCTCTATGCCCCCAAAATAGGAGTCTAGGGTTGTATTTTTCTGTTTCCTTTGCCTTGGCATGTTGCCACTTAATTACTTGACTTTTGGGCTTGTTGCCACACTATGGCTTTAAGTCCAGATAGAGGAATTTTCGTCCCGAACGTGTGGGGGGCAACTTCCGTTTCTGGCAAGCTGTAAACCCACCCACGACTTCCACCCCAGATCACAATCCAGATCCAGGGAGGTTAAAGCAAGAGCGATTACCCCCAAGACTGATCGCTGGATCTCCCTACAAATTTGCAGGCCGGGAGCTGGAGCTGCCTCTGAAAACTACAAAATGGAGTGTCTCCTCAGCTGCTTCTAGCCCCGACGGGAGGGAGCCGACACATTCCCTAAATACAGGTCCCAAAGTCCATAGGACACTAACCTCTTACTTTGTCCTAGGCATGTCTATGTTGATAATTCTGGAGTCGCCACAGCTGCTGGTGTTCTGGGGTTCCTCCAGCTGGCTGCTGGCCCTGCCGCCCTGGGGCTAAAACCTCGGCTCACAGGGACCTGGGCTCCGCTCGGCTCCACTTCCTGTGCTCTGCGCGTTGCGCCCTGCTGGCTCCCAGACCGCTGCGCTGGTCCTTCCTGCAGGGCTGCTGGGCTGTCCTCAGCAGGAGGGTAGCTTCTCTGTGTAGTTCTGTGGGTGCTGGGGCTCCAGAAGTTGTTCAGAGTCCCCTTTTACATAGTTTGGGGGGAATCTAGGAGCAGAGTGGCTTGGCGAGCTGTTTCTACTCTGCCATCTTGGCTCCACCCCCCTCTTCCATATATTTTAAACCTTTCATGAATGCTCTAATTTTTGTTTGCATCACCAGTATTACTTATCCACTCTCTTTCCTCATAGAGAACTTTCTCTCCTAAAAAGAAATGAATGACAAATAAGTATACTTAAGCAAAATAAATTTCATACATTGGCTCAGTTTGAAAATGTATGCTTCATTCTGTCCCTCTAAAGGATCACCTCTCTGCCAAAGGGGGGAAAATGTGCTTCATCATCACTCTTCTGGAGTGCTGATTATTCACTGCATTGACCAGAGTTTTAATTCTTGATATTGTCTTCCTTTACATTGTTGTGATCACTGTAAATATTGTTCCTCTGGTTTTTACTAAATTCACACTGCATCCTGTATTAACAATGCAATATTTACTACGCCTATGGCAATTATAAATAGGCTTATGTAGTTATTAATCACAAAATGTATCAGGCTCTCTATATGGGAGATAAATCCAGAACATTTATTAAAATACCAAATAACCAAGTCCCCAAACCAGAAAGTCAAAGCCATCAGAGTAGTTATGAAATTGGCACAAGTAGTTAATGTAGTAAACAACCACATTCTTAAGCCTTCAAAACAGAGCAGGCTACCTCAGGCAAAGGTCCTTCTCTCCCCACTCACAGCAACTGCTCAGCGTCCAGGAAGTGCGCTCACAACAGCTCTGCCCCTCTCCCCCTCCTCCCCCCGCCGCAGTTCTGGTCCCTGGCCATCCCCAACAAGAGTCCTTAGCAGAAATTCTGGCTGGCTCAAAAAGGGGTTTGTGCCTCCACCTCTACCTTGGCTGCTACTGCTACTGCTGCTGCTATTGCTTCTACCACCACTGCTGCTGCTGCCTCTGCTGCTGCTGCAGCCAAGGCCACCACCAGTCCCCACCTGAACTCTAGCTTCCCCCCCCTTCCTCTTGCCCCTCCACTTCCTGCTATGTCAGCAAGTCCAATGGGACATGGAAGATCTTTAAATCCCATAACCCTTACACCTCCCTTCATACAAATCTTTCCAGGTTTCTTAGAATCTGTCTGCTTTTATTTTGAGACCTGGTAGTTTCCCTGCTTTCCACTTTTAAAATCTTTTCCCTTGATTCTCTGCCCTTTGTCCTTATTTCTCATGATAGAATTTGTCTCTTCTCCTATAGGAGTGTTCTTCAGTTCCCACCACAGAACTGGGATTTCTCTCTTTCTCCATTTTTCAGTCCCTCCCTGTCCCACCTCATCTATTCTCCTCTTCTTACAGGCATTATTTTTTCCTCCATTATTTACCACTGACTTGATTCAGTTCTATCACACTTTCATCTTTATTTTCTCCCATTGCACTCTGTTATGCTCCCACACAATCTGTTAACTTAATCCCCTCTGAGCTTCCTCCCTCTGCCCTCCCCCTCTTCATACCATGGAATCCCATATTGGCAGATTGTTGTGAGGTTTCTGCATGGTGTTTCAGAGTTTACACTTTTCTTTTCTATTTAAGTTGTGCTTGTCTCCCTGTGTACTTTTGTAAGGTAATCTCTTTATGGTCCCTCTATTATTATTTTCTAGGTTCCCTCCCCCTTCTTTCTCCTGGGGATAATTTATTTCATTATTTGAGACTTTTTTACACTCTATATTTATTTAACTTCATTATATTTCCATTGTCTGGGGTGTTTGCAAAGCAAATAATCTGTTCACATATGAAACTTTTATAGAATGCTTCAAATTCTTCTCTTTTATTGACTACCCATCTTTTCTTCAATGGTTATTAGTTTTAGTTTTGTAGGTTATGTCATGATGACTTGAATATTGAACTCCTTTGCTCTTTGATACACATTATTGAATCCCTTTTATAATTCCTGGTGGGTAAAGATAATCTCATGACATTCAAAATTACCTTCTTTTATATTTAAGACTTTTTTCTCCTGGTCCTTTGAAAATTTGCTGATTGTAAATGGAATTGTTCAATTTAGTCTTTGTATGTATTGGAATTTGCAGCATAGAGTATTTTTCTGGAGATGATCTAGAGATTCTATTAGCATTTTGAAATTACTTCTTAGAAGATGATGTTCAGGTTTTCTGACTGGTCATATTCTTCTGGGACACCTATAATCCCTAAGTTGTTTTTATACACCTTGTCTTCAAATTCAATATATTTTGTTTATATAGAGATCATATTTCCTTTTAATGTCACTGCTTTTTGTTTCTCTCCTTCCAGATTATACTTTACTTAAACACATTTGCATTTCCAATCAATTGCTCTCTCTTTTGTTTCTTTTTTTTGGGGGGGGGTGGAGGGGAAAAGGCAGAGCAATTGGGGTTAAGTGACTTGCCCAAAGTCATACAGCTAGTAAGTGTTAAGTGTCTGAGGCTGGATTTGAACTCAGGTCCTCCTCACTCCAGGGTTGGTGCTCTATTAACTGTGCCACCTAGCCACCCCTCTTTTGTTTCATTGGTAAGACTGCTGTCATGACAACTCAGTGTGCAGTGGGCAGTGGATAGAGTACTGGACTTGGTGTCAGGAAGACCTGACCCCTACAGAGATTACAGTCATGCCACCATGTCAAGCTGTCCAATATTGCCAGTCTCAGTATTGTTGCTATGTAAAGTCATTTTTAGGGCAACTAGGTGGTGCAGTGGATAGAGTGCCAAGCGTGGAGTCAGGAAGACTCACCTTCCTGAGTTCAAATCTAGCTTCAGACACTTACTAGCTGTGTAATCCTGGGCAAGTCACTTAACTCTATTTGCCCCAGTTTCCTCATCCGTAAAATGAACTGGAGAAGGAAATGGTAAACTACTCTAGTGTCTCTGCCAACAAAACCCAAATGGGGTTATAAAGAGTTGGACACAATTTAAAAATGACTGAATGACAACAAATTCATTTTAATTTGTATAGATGTAGTAGTTTTATATGAGAGGTAGTGAGCTAGCTTTTGTTTCAGGAGGATCTGTGTTCAAGGTATCTCTGACATATACTGACTGTGTTATCCTAATCAAGTCACAACCTCTCAGGCCTCAGGAAATTCTCTGTGACTATAAGTTGCAGAGAAGATACCCTTCTGTATTTAGGGAGGAAGTCCCTCATCCTCAGTCCCCTATACTATCTGTCTGTCTATCTATCTCTATCTATCTATCTATCTATCTATCTATCTATCTATCTCTCTCTCTCTCTCTCTCTCTCTCTATTTCTCTATCTCTCTATCTCCCTATCTACTATACTCCTTTACTATACAGTGCAGAAAATGCATGTTATTCCTTATGTTCATTTTATATCAATTCATATAGGTCTTTCCATATTTCTTCAAATTCTTCATATCCATTGCTGTGATAGCAAAGGGATATTCTATTTTATTCTCATTTTGCAATTTTTTCAGTACAATAGTAATGAAATCTGAAGATCCCTTTGTATTGGCAAGCTAACAGGTACTTAGCACTTACTTTCAAATTAATTATATCAAGCCTCTGTTAAGAAACAGAAGGTATGACCCCCTATTGCTGATGTAACAGGAAGGGGCTGAAAAGGGAGGAGCTAATACCATATATAAGGAAAAGCCCCAGCTGGCAGAGTCAGAACTTCTTGGGGCAAGCATCATGGAGGCAGAGCAGCTATTGCTGGAGAGAAACAGAATTTCTCTCAGCAAGCATCTGGAGGCTGGGCCACTAATGCTGGACTGAAGATTGAACTGAGAATTGAGAAGGACTGAGAAGAGAAATGAGAATTGAGAACTGAGACAGAATTTCTTGGAGCAAGTCATGTGGAGGCTGGAGAAAGTGATTTTGATTTTGAGAACAGAACTTGTGGTGGTAGATCTTCTTCTGAGAGCCAGCCAAACTCTTGCTGAGAGCTTCCAGAGAACCAGTTGGAGCTGCCAAAGACTTCTGAGGGCCAGCTGGAGCTGCTGAAGACTTCCAAGGGCCAGCCAAGCTGTTGAGGACTTCTGAGGGCCAGCCGGAGCTGCTGGAGGAAGCATAACTGTGGTGTTGGTACTTTGTCTGTCTGTTTTGGGTCTATGATGATTTCACAAGCAGAAAGTGAATTGAGATGATAGTGCCAATCATGTATGTGAATATTGTTGTAATTCTGCTTAGCTTGATGTGTGTAGATGTTGTTGTGGCTCTGTTAAAGTTTTCTCTTCCCAGAAACAGAAACTGTGAAGGACTTGAGGTGGACTGGACCCTGTGAGCTTCAATGTGGAGCAAGAACTGCACAGAGAACTGGATAAGGAACTAGGGTCTGCCTTTGAACCCAGGAGACAGTTGGTTAGATTTGGGCAGGAGCTGGGACCATGGAAGAGGAGCCATGGAAGCTGAGAGCCTGCCTTGAGTCAAGATGAAAAGACCTCTCTTTGAGTATTTACTGTTGACTGATGAAATTGTAACTTACTTGTGACCTAGGGGTGGATTGCCTTTGTGCTTTCCACTACCCCTTATGAGAGTACTAAATAGTGACTGATGAAATTGTAACTTACACGTGACCTAGAGGTAGATGGCCTTTGTACTTCCCACCACCTCTTAAGAGAGTACTGCGGGGCAGAACCAAGATGGCGGAGTAGAAACAGCTCTTTCAAGCCACTCTGCCCCCACATTACCCCCAAACGATGTAAAAGGGGACTCTGAACAACTTCTGGAGCCCCAGCACCCACAGAACGACACAGAGAAGCAAAACTCCCGCTGAGGACAGCCCAGCAGCCCTGCAGGAAGGACCAGCGCAGCGGTCTGGGACCTGGCAGCGTGCAGCGTGCAGAGCGCAGGAGCCGAGCCGAGCCGAGCCCAGGTCCACATGAGCTGAGGTTTTAGCCCCAGGGCGGCAGGGCCAGCAGCCAGCTGGAGGAACCCCAGAACACCAGGAGCTGTTTGACTCCAGAATTATCAACATAGACTTGCCTGGGACAAAGTAAGAGGTTAGTGTCCTATGGACTTTGGGACTGGTATTAGGGAATGCGTCGGCTCCCTCCCCTGGGGGCTAGAAGCCGCTGAGGACAAACGCCATTTTGTAGCTTTCAGAGGCAGCGCCCGCTCCCAGCCTGCAAATTTGTAGGGAGATCCAGCGATCAGTCTTGGGGGTAATCGCTCTTGCTTTAACCTCCCTGGATCTGGATTGTGATCTAGGGTGGAAGTCGTGGGTGGGTTTACAGCTTGCCAGAAACGGAAGTTGCCCCCCACACGTTCGGGACGAAAATTCCTCTATCTGGACTTAAAGCCATAGTGTAGCAACAAGCCCAAAAGTCAAGTAAGTAAGTGGCAACATGCCAAGGCAAAGGAAACAGAAAAATGCAACCCTAGACTCCTATTTTGGGGGCATAGAGCAGGAAAAGGACTGTGAGGTCAGAAGTCCTGCTCCAAAAGCCTCAGGGGAAAACATGAGCGGGTTGCAGGCCATAGAGGACCTTAAGAAGGTCTTTAAAAATCAAATGAGAGAAGTGGAGGAAAAATTGGAATGAGAAATGAGAAGGATGCAGGAAAAGTATGAAATGAGGGTCAACAGCCTGACTGAGGAAAACAACACCTTAAAAAATAGACTAACTCAAATGGCAAAGGAGGCCCAAAAGGGCAATGAGGAGAAGAATGCCTTAAAAAGTCGAATTTGCCAGATGGAAAAGAATCTCAAAAGTTCACTGAGGAGATTCATTCCTTCAGAGTTAGACTGGAGCAAATGGAAGCTAATGACTTTATGAGAAATCAAGATGCTGTTAAGCAGATACAAACAAATGAAAGATTAGAAGGCAATGTGAAATATCTCATGGAAAAAACCACTGACCTGAAAATAGATCCAGGAGAGACAATTTAAAAATTATTGGACTACCTGAAAGCCATGATCAAGGAAAGAACCTAGAAATCACCCTTCAAGAAATTCTCAAGGAAAACTGCCCTGATGTTTTAGACCCAGAGGGTGAAATAGAGGTTGAAAGAATCCACCGATCACCTCCTGAAAAAGATCCCAAAAAGAAAACTCCCAGAAATATTATAGCCAGGTTCCAGAATCCTCAGATCAAGGAGAAAATACTACAAGCAGCCAGGAAGAAACAATTTCAATATTGTGGAAACACAATCAGAATAGCCCAGAACCTGGCAGCTTCTACACTGAGGGATAGAAGGGCATGGAATATGATATTCCAGAGGGCAAAAGAACTGGGAATGAACCCATGGGTCACCTACCCAGCAAAACTGAGTATTTTGTTTCAGGGGAAAATATGGTCATTCAGTGGAATAGAGGACTTTCAAGCATTCTTGAGGAAAAAACCAGAATTGAATAAAAAATTTGACATCCAGACACAAGAAGCAAGAGATGCCTGAGAAGGTAATCAGGGAAAAGAAATCAAAAGGAACTTATCAAAGCTGAACTATTTACATTCCTATATGGAAAAGCAATAATTGTGACTGATGATATCTTTCTCACTATGAAAATAATGGAAGAAGGGGGTGTGGTCATATGAATACATATGTGAATGTGTGTGTATATGGTTACAGTTATATATGGATAGAGGGCATAGGTTGAATTTGTTGGGAAGGAGAATACTCAAGGGATGAAATTATGAGGTGAGAGAGGAAAGTGGCAAGAGGAGATGGGGAGAGACATGGTAGGGTAAACTATCTCATGTAGGGGAAGTGGTTGCAAAGGAGGGGGAGAATAAGGAAGGCTAAAAAGGCAAAAACCACATTCACATTGAATTTGGTTCAGGGAGAAAATGACATACATACTAAATGGGATATCTCAACCTGCAGCAGGATAGGGGGAAGGGGGATGAGAGGAGGGATGATGGATGGGAGGGCATCCTTGGGGTGAGGGGAGGTTGGAAGTACCCACTATAGAAGAGGGACAGGATCATGCAGGGAATGGACCAGGTGGGGGGTGGGATGAGTGGGAGGGAATTATAAGCAGCCTTGTACAATATATCTACTATGATAATGTTTTGCATAGCTAGACATGTACAACATATACTGAATTACTTATCTCCCAAGAGGGAATGGGTGACAAGGGAGGAAGGAAATGGATCTGAAATTCGAGGTCTTAACATTAAATGTTTCAAATATATATAAATACTATTATTAATACTCTTGCTTATAATTGGGAGATAAGATGTGCAGGCATTGGGACACAAAGATTCACCTTCCTCTAATGGAAAAGTCGAAGGGGGTATGGGAGAAGGTATGGGAGAGAGCATATTGGAGGAAGCGATATCTTGTGGGACTGCTATTCTGGGAGGTTGGGTAGGGGAATAACAGGGGGAAAATGATTGTAACTCAAAATCTGGCGGAAATGAATGATGTAAAACAGAAGTTAATAAAGCATTTGCTTAAAAAAAAAAAAAGAGAGTACTGCGTACTGACTGATGAAGTTGTAACTTGCTTGTGACCTAAGGGTGGATGGTGTTTGTACTTTCCAGTGCCCCTTAAGAGGGTACTGAGTAGTGACTGATGATATTGTAACTTAATTGCACCCCATGGGTGGAGGACTTTGACTTTTGTACTTTGTGATTGAATTAAGGACTTTGTGATTGACTAAATGAATGTACTTTGCTGAAAACTATGTAACCACTTTGGAGAAAACTATGTGGATATTTTAGTGATAAGTTGTGAAGTTATAACATTCTGATTTTGTACTTCATTTTCTGTGAATGTTTTGCTCTGGTTTGTTACTGAATAAATAAAGTTCACTATACTGTGTAATCAGAACCTTGAAAAGCTGTTCACAGCAGCTGTCTTCTGGAAAGCTGCTTGGCTTTATGCTCAGTCATCTACAACTCTCTGGATATATGATTTGTTTTCAACTTTTTTCTCTTAAAAAGAGTGATCCCATGAATATTTTCACAAGAGGAATCTTGTCTTCTCATATTCCTTGGACCATAAAACCAATAATTATATTACTAGGTCAAAAGGTATCAACAATTTTGTAACTTTTTCTGCATAGTTACAAATTATACACTAATGGTTAGACCAATTCGCAACTCTATACAATGAGTCAGTGTGCCTATTTTCTTACATCTTCATTATTTTTGAATGTTTAAAGTGCATATCAGGAAGGGGAAATGAGATCCTCATAGCAAATTGATCTCTAATGATATTTCAGCTACCTTGACTCTTCTGTGGGAAAGATGCTTAAGGAAAGAGGGTTTTTCTGTTGCCTGTCAAATCACCATATTGCCTTGATTGTCTATATGTGAGTTTGTCCACATTGCAAAGAGCTATGTGTACAAACAGAGCTTATATTTATCACTTTGGTTTCTTGTATTGCCAACTGGTAAGAGATGTGAGCAAGAATACTTGATTTGCTGATGATTCTCTGTGAATTGTCAGCACAGAGTATAGTGCTGATATGTTCAAGGTACCAGCTGTTTCAGGACCCATATACCAAAAGAAAATAAATTCAGTGGAGGAAAAAGGAATGGATTGTAGACATAATCTAGAATTAGAATTGATAAGAGTTGGAAATAGATCAGATATGGAGAACAAAGTAGAAAGAATAGTTGAGTATGGTGCTGCAGTTAAGAACCTTGTTGACTGGAAGAATGGTGGTACCCTTGACAGAAATAAGGAAATATGGGGAAGGGAAGGCTTAGGGGAAATAATGATGTGTTTCAATGTGGACATGTTGAGTTGAAATACTTATGTGGTATCAAATGGATATGTGTGATAGTTGATGACATAGGACTAGATCTCAGGAGATTAATTAGAACTAGATATATAGATCTGAGTGTTATAGGAATAGAGATGATGATTGAACCTATAGCTGCTGCTGAGATTACCAAATGATAGTTTATAGAAAGATAATAGAAGAAGGTATAGGACAGAATCTTGGGGGAAACCCATGGTTGACGGATGATCTGGCAAAAGCAACTGAACAATGGCAGGTAGCAGGAGAACCAAGAGAAACTGGTATCACAAAAGTTAAAGGAGGAGAGAATATATAAGGGGAGGGAGTAACCAGCAGTGTAGAAAGCTGAATAAAGATTAAGAAAAATGAGGATAAAAAAGGACTATCAGATTTAGTATCAGAAAATCATTGATAACCTTGGATAGAGTAGTTTCAGTTGAATGGAGTCTGAAGTCAGACTGCAAGGGATTGAGAAAAAAATGAGTTTTAGATATGGAAATCAGAGCAGTGAATATTGACAGTCTTGACTAGTTGAATCCATAAAGGAGATAAAGTTCAACTTCATACTTAGCCTTCAGGTCAGGTCTTTACTTAAAAAACTCCTCTCTTTGTCATAATATTCTTAAGATTTCACTCTTTCTCAGTAGCTTCAGAATTATGGAATTACAGAATTTGAGTTGAGAGGGAGCTAAGCAACTACCTTGTCTAACAGATGCCAAGAAAGAAGTCCACCATATAACATACCTGAAAAGTAGTCATTCATTCCTTTCTTAAAGACCTCTAGTGAGAGAAAACCTAATATTTAGTAGAGAGATTAAAACACAAAATAGTCATTATTATTTTTGATCAGGAATTCAACTAAAGACACATAAACCAAAGTAGGTAAAAAGTTCTAACTTAGCAAAGGGGGAGTTCATAGAAAGAGAAGAAAATAGTATCTATGTTAAATTTCTTTCTTTGCTTGTTTGTTTTCACGAAGAGGTTGTAGACCTTGAGTATTATCAACCCTGAAACTAAGTTTAGAAGGAGATGAATGTATAATGTCAGAAACGAGAGAGAAAATTCAGCATTATCTAGTGTGCTAATATGTTGCCTGGCCAACCTTTGCAACCAGTGCTGTTCATAGATCCCTGGCTAATCTCCAAAGGTGGAGTCTAGACTTGTTCCATTTGCTGTATTTGTGATTTAGTCATTTGGCAAAATGAGAGAAAAATTAAGGAGCTGTTATACACATCAAGAGTATCCACTTGGTTATTCAGGGCTTCCCATTCCAGAAGCAACGAAGTGACAATAATATGAGACAATTTATGTATTTCAAAATTCCCTTTTGAGGGTGGGGAACAATTCACATGTTCACCTCCTCTACTGTCCTATCTGTCAGTTGTCTGTCTTTCAAACCACAAAACTATAATACTTCGATATGGAGTTTAAAAAACCCCACAACAATTCTGGATATGATTCATTAAAATTAAATGTGTCGCTTCTTACATTTGAAAACACAATTTTCAGATGGATGATGAAAATGCTTTTTCCTTATATTCTGCTATTATTGCTCCTGCTGCCTCAAAATTGACAGTCTTGACTTTTAAAGGACATTTAGCACCCTTACACACAGAATTCAAATTCACAAGCTTCAGAGTAAAAAAACAAAAAACAAAAAACAAAAACAACAACAACAAAAAACAGAAAGAAAGAAAATGGATGTTCTGGGAGGAGCAGGATTATGGAAAGGAATCATGGTCTCTCTGAGCAAATGCCACTTTTCTGGGTGCCGTGCCTGGCTGAACATTGACTTACTTAAGGGAAGCCGAATCGACCCACAGCCGAGGCTTTAATAGGTTTTGTTCTGGATGCTGTTATAAATGAAAGCTGCTGTGGGCTGCCTTTTCAGAGTGATCTTATTATTGTCCCTCCTTTTTGCACCTGAAGACAGAACTGGAAAGGACTTATTCTGGCCACCAGGTTGCTAGTGGCAGGAGGGAAGAAGGAGCAAGGGATTGATTCCCTACTTTCATTCAGATAAGGGAGCAGAGGCAGGTGAGAACTTGGTGCACTTCATTCTTCCCCACCCCCATTTTCAGCTCTGATCATTGCTTCCCAATCCCATGTTTGTTCCCTCTATTCACATTCATAGGCACCATAGTAAATGCTTAATAAATGTTTGTTGAAATGAAATGGAAATGACATTTCTCTACTACCACACTCCTCATCCAGACATAGATGAAGTAAACAATTGAAGGAAATCACTGTGGAGAAGGAAATAATAAAACAACCATTTTTTTCTATTTTGAAGTCTTGACAAAACTCCAGAACATATAGCAATGTGCATCTCTGAGAGGCTTTATGGCAGAACACACAACACACCACTCTTTGAGCTAAGATAGACCTGGGCTCAAATCCCAATGCTGACATCTTTTTGTGACAGGGGGAAAATCAATTTCCCTACTTGAATCTGTTTCCTTATAACAGCACCTGCCTTAGGGGATTGTTGTGAGGTTCCGGTGACATAATGCAGTATAGTGGAGAGAGATCTCTGGGTCTCAGGTTGCTTACTTTAAAATAAAACAAAAACTTGAAAAATAATTTAAAATATAAAAAAACAACTTTAAGATAATTTTTAAATTGGATTAGATGGGTTCTAATGTCCGGGTCAGCTCTACAATGTGTGAAGCACTTTGCAAAGTGAAAGTGCCAAATGAATATCAGTTATCCTTATCAGTCACTGCTTTTTACCAGAAGCTCACTACAAGATGGGATTGTGTTATTCTGCAAGATCTTTAAAGTGTTCTTCATTATAACTATCACCATTAAGTTTATTAAGTGCCTACCATGTGCACCCACTGTGTGCAGTAAGCACATAGTCAGTGTTTTGATCTTAATGAGTCTAATTCTTCTCTTTGAACTAAGGTAAGGGAAAAGTGGGGAATAGAGCCCTATGGTTTAGGGGAGAGGTTTCTAGTAAACCTTAAGAGGGGCAGTTTTTGTATTTCTCCCTTGGCTTCATGAAGAAGAATTCAAATTCTTCCTGTGTCTGTGGTTGTGACTCTGACTACAATTTTTTAGATCAGGGGTAGGTAAAGTCAGTGTGATCAGGGGGCAGTGTTTAGGGTCTAGGCGAGTGGTGATTATTCTCATGTTTGTCTTCATGGTGGGGCTGCTCCTAGTTTTTTATGAACAAGACCAGGGCTAGCCCACAGATCGGCATCATAAATCACCACTTGCTTAGGGTGGTTAAGAGGACAGTTGAAAGACTTCACTTGACTGATACCACATTCTCCCACTTCCAAAAGAACAACAACCACCATCAACCTTTATCACCGGCCTAAAATTCACATCTTCATCATGGCTTTCAGTTAAGACATCACTCACCGTTAAAATACAAATATGTTATCTGTAGCAGTGACGCATTGTCATTATCATCCATTAACATCTAAGCTCAAATGACTTTATCAGATCAGCTAAAAGAAAGCAGGGTCCTGCAGTAATTAGACTCAGAGCAAGGGTATTCTAATGGTACAGAAGAGCAAACAAATGTCCAGAGCATGGGCCAGCTGGGTAGGAGGTAGGCCTGGGCAAGGGCCAGAGCAGTAGCTCCTAGGTGGGTGGGAGCTGTGTGAGAGTACTGAGTGCTTAGCAGCTGAGTGATGGTAGGAGCTGCCTGGGACACTAATTCCCCAGTGCTGGTATTTAACTGTGTACATGCCATTGTGCTGAACATTGTACTGCCAGGAAACAGAATCACTCCATTTGAATTGTCTTAGGAAGATTCTGAAGATCACCTGGCAGGATAAGGGGACGTCCTTACTGGAACTAAACTGCCAAGCATTCAAGCTCTGCTTCAGAAAGCACAACTCTGATGGGCTGGCCATGTTGTTCGAATGTAAAATGTATGCTTGCCAAAAAGACTATTTTATGGAGAACTCACACATGGTGGTCAGAAGAAAGGATACAAGGATAGTCTCAAGGTCTCTCTCAAGAACTTTGGAATTGATTGTGTGGCATGGGAGACACTGGCATAGGACTGCTCAGCATGGCATGCCCACATCAGAGAAGGTGCTGTTTTCTATGAGCAAAGCAGAATTGAGACAGTTCAAAGGAAACAGAGGATGCACAAATTTGGAGAATCCACCCCAAATGTTCACAAGACTATTTGTGCCCGACCCCTGCGGTAGAGCATTCTGAGCTCCTACGGGTCTGATCAGCCACAGTCGGACACATTGAAACTTAACTCTAGCAGAGTGATGTCATTTTGGTCCTCTTCGAGTATGAAGGACAGCAACCAAACTGAACCAAACCTACTGTGCTGAACAGATGAAAAAGAGGTATGTACCACCTAATGACAACGGCAGCAACAATGACATTTATACGCTATTTGAAGGTTGGAAATGCACTTCATATTATCTTATTTCTCCTCACAACAGCCTTATGTGGTGGGTATCAACATTATCTCCATTTTTACAAAGGAAGAAACTTAGAGGAGGAGATATTAAATGATTTGCTCAGGTCACTTTTCTAGCAGGTTTCTGAGGTGCAATTCCAGCCCAGGATTTCCTGACTCCAAACCCAGTGTTCTATCCATAAAGCTATATTGCCTCACAGGACGTATTCAAAGGAGTATTGAGATACAGAAGCACAGAGCACAGATAAAATAAAACAGCAAAGCCCATTGATTCAATTCAATTTTAGTAATTTACTGCTGCTGCTGCTGCTACCACTGCAACCAACACTACTACCACCAGAAACATCTGTATATTGCCCTACTGTGTGTCAAACACTTTAGAAATACTATATAATTTGATCCTCACTACAATCCTGGGAAGTAGGTGCTATTATTACCCCCATATTTTTTTATAGATGAGAAAACTAGGGCAAAATGAGGTAAATGGATTTGCCCAAGATAATTTAAGTAGCAAGTGTCTAAGGCTGGATTTGAACTTGGGGATTCCTGAGCCCAGGTCTAGTACTCTGTGCACTATGGTACCTCCTAGCTGCCTACATATCTATCTATCTATTTATCTATATCTATATCTATCTTTATATTTTGCAAAGTTCTTTCTTAGCACCCCTCTAGGCAGGTAGGGCAAGGATTATTGTCTCCATTTTATGGATGTGGAAAGTGAGGTTCAGAGAAACTAAATTAAATTAAAACTCATGATAAGAGAGCTAGGAAGTGTAAAAACCAGGATCCAAACCTTTCTGGGCACTGAATGTAAGGTTTCTTTTTCTTTCATTACACACTGTCCTTGCCACAGAATTTATGGTATTTTCCCATTAGATGTTATGAGTAACAAAAGGGAAATGTTATACTTGAGCCCTGCCTCAGGAAGCTAGCACTGTTCTTGGGGAGCAAGAAGTTACACATGATAATAATACAAGATATTATCTAACTCACTGGCAAAATGAGCGGTACAGATTGTTAGGGGAGTTTAGAAAAGACAGGCCTCGGGCCAGATAGGCATGGGAAAGAAAGAAGCAAGGAAGGAAGGAAGGAAGGAAGGAAGGAAGGAAGGAAGGAAGGAAGGAAGGAAGGAAGGAGAGAAGGAAAGAGGGAGAGAAGGAGGGAGGAAGGAAGGAAAGGAAGGAAGGAAGGGAAGAAAGAAAGAAAGAAAAGAAAGAAAGAAAAAGAAAGAAAGAAAGAAAGAAAGAAAGAAAGAAAGAAAGGAAGAAAGAAAGAAAGAAAGAAAGAAAGAAAGAAAGAAAGAAAGAAAGAAAGAAAGAAAGGAAGAAAGAAAGAAAGAAAGGAAGGAGGGAGGAAGGAAACTTGAACTAGATCTTGAGGAGTGCCTGTTATTTGTATGGGTTTAAGGAGAGGGGAGGGTATTTAAGATAAGGAGAAGGAACAGTCCTAAGTCAGTAATGATAATGATATATTATTGGGACTTTATGGGGACTGGCCAAACTAAAACAGAGAGTTTATAGTAGGAAGTAATAAAGATAAGGCCAGATGGCAAACCTTTGCACTCACTGCTCCCTATTCTGTACTACTAGACTGTAAACTTCCTGAGGGCAGGGCTTGCGTCTAACCTCAACCTTGATAGACAGTTGTAAGAAAGCTTATTTCTTCAGGTAGTTTATCAACTAGCAATGCCTACCACATTAATATCCTCACAGTAAACTCTTAATAACTTGTTGAATTGAGATAAGATTGTAGAAGACATTAGAAAAAGACTCTGTGGAGTTTGGATTTTATCCCAAGGACAATGAAGAGCTACCAAAGATTTTGAGCTGGGGAAAGGGATGACAGAAATGACATTCCTGGAAGGGAATCTGACAGCATTATAGAAGATAAATTGGAGAAGGGGGAAGCTAGAAGCAGGGAGAAGAGTTCAGACGTACAGTAATCCGGTTGTGAAATGATAAAGGCCTGCACTGAGGTGGAGGCGGATGGAACAGAAAGGAACAGATACAAGATATGCCTTGAAAGTAGAAATGTGACAGAAAGACCTTTCTCTTATCTCTGTAGGAATTGCCTTTATTAGGTGAAAGCTGTTTTTCTATGGTAAAATTGTAATGGGACCTCCTTGCTGTAGTGGGAAGAGCCTCAAACTTTTAATAAAACTGGTTTGCATCCAGGCTCTACAACTTTCCCCTTGTGCAACCTTGGACCAATCTGTTCCCCATTTTAAGTTGTTTCCTCATCTGTAAAATGGTATTAGTGCCATATACCTTATTTCAGAGGATTGTTCTGAGGATTAAGTTTCATTGAATTGATAAATTACAGTCCTCAGAGGGGGCTGTTAAGTGAATACTGGCTCTAGAGACTGACTGATGGTGTTGCCCCAAGGGGTACAATGGCCTACAATGGACTAGGCTGAGTGCTAGCAAAAACTGTAAGCTCCTTGAGAGTGGGGAATGTTTCATTATTTTATCTTTGTATCATCAAACACTTTGAATACATGATACTTAGCAATCAGATTAGCTTCTTTCTTGAGTCTTTCTCTCCCTTCAGGCACCTGAAGAGAATCTGGAACCTGTCTTGTTTCTCAAAGGTCTTGCTAACTTCATTCATCATGTTGGTAAGGAATATTAAATGACCAGTTTCTAATAGTGAGAAGTGTCTTATACAAATGGGCTGAGTTACATATTTAGTTCATGTTCATTGAATTGTATTGAACAGCAGGTGAAAGAGATGAACTTTAGAGTGAGGGGAGAAGAAGACCAAATAACTGACTAGACAGAGAAAAATGAGTCAAAGGTGTAATAAAACTTCCAAGCAGAGATCTGTAGAAACCTCTAGGAAGACAATCATAGAATCAGTGCAAGATTTCCTAAAGCTTTGGGAGAAAACCTCTGGGACCAGAGAGAGAAATGTCTTTCTCAAGTAGGTGCTCTGCACTCAGTGATAAAATTAGGGACTAGGTTCTCCAAGGAACTAAGAAGTCCAACAGCAGAGGCAGAACTAGGAATTTTTGTTCTTGGGGCTGTATATAGGAGAGATTTTTGTGAAAGTAGAAATAATGAGAAACAACAAGTTTTAGTAACTGATTAGATAAATGGGGTGAATAGGAATGTGAAGTCAAGGGTGACAATGAGGTCACAAATCTGGGTGATTGAGAGGACGGGTGGTCCTCTAAATAACAAGAGAAAAGTTCAGAAGAGGAGGGGGCTTGAGGTGGAAATAGGGAAGGGAGAATAAGCATATATGTGGCACTGTGCTAAGCACTTTACAAATATTGTCTTACTTTATCCTCACAACCCTGGGCAGGGGGTGTGGGTAAGACCATTTTGCAGTTGAAAATATTGAGGCCAACAGAGGCTAAATGACTTGTCCAGGGTCACATAGCTAGTAAGTATCTGGGCCCATATTTGAAATGTGTACAATACATATACACACACAGAGACATACACACAGACACACACATCTGTACCTTATTGCTCTTTCCTGTCTTAGAGCACCTTTGCTATTGTTTATTCTCCATTATCTACCCCACTTAAATAGAGGATATGGGAAGGACCCTCCAATGTCCAACCTTCACCTTCAATCAGAGGGAAAGAGAAACCACAAAGGCAAGAAATACTTAGGAATGTGAGTTTTCGCCCCCCTTTCCTTCTTCTAACTTAATCTCCTTCCTCAAAATCACTACATGAGTAAATCTTCCTGATGTGCAACTATGATCATGATGCTCCTCATTGGTTCTCCATTGTCCACCAAATCAGGCATAAGGTGCCCATTCCTGCCTGACATTCAAGGCCTTTTATGATATGACGCCAAATAAGACTGATCCAGCTTTATTTCAGGCTGGATCTAGGTTGTGAAGGGCTTGAAATTCTGAGTTAAGGAGTTTGAATTTCATTTCCTCAGTTTCCTCTGCTATAAAATAGGGATCATACTAGCACCCACCTCACAGAGTTGTTGTGAGGATCAAATGAGATGCTATCTGTAAAGTGCTTAGCACAGAGCCAGAGGAATAGTAGAAGCTTAATAAATACTTGTTCCCTTCCCCACCCTCCCCCCACCCCAGGGAGAGGCTCCCACAGAGAGGCACTGAGGATTCCTGAGAGGTAGAGTAACATCATGAGTTAATAGAGTTGTGACATGGTTAGACAGTGATTTAGAAAGATTATTTCAACAGCTCTATGGAGTGTGGACTAGAGAGGGGAAAGACTCTTCTCCTAATTAGAAACATTCCAATTAGGAAGCAACAGTGCAGTCTGGAAAATAGATAAGAGGTGATGAGGACCTGAACTAGGCAATGGTCATATAAGAAGAGATGCCATAGAGGCAGAATCTATAAAACCTGACAATTGAATGAATAGAGGAGATTGGAGGATGATATTGAAGTTGTGAACCACAGTGACTCTAAGGATGGTGACATCATCAATAGAAATAGGGAAATTTTAAAGGAAAGATAGGTTTTCTGGTCGATGGAAGATAATGTTTTGCAGTAATTGAATTTGAGGTGTCTAAGGGCATCCATTTGGAGCTATCCAAAAGGAAGTTAGTGCTTTAAGACTAGAGCTCAGAAAAGAAATTATGGTTGGTTATATAAAGTTGGAAGTCATCTGCAAAGGGATAACAATTGAACTCATGGGAACTGATGAGACCACTAAGAGAAAGGGTATAGAGACATAAGAGAAGATTGCTCAGGACAATGTCTTGGGGAATCTCCACGGTTAGGGGATGTGACATGGATAAATGATCCAGCAAGGAAGATTGAAGAGTCATTAGACAGGTAGGAAGAGAAGTAGGAGTACATTGTGTCATGAAAGATGAGGGAGGACAGATCATTCAAGTAAAGGTAATGATCAACAGTGTCAAAAACAGCAGAGGGGGTCAAAAAGGATAAGAACTGAGGAAAGGCATTAGATTTATCAATTAAGAGATTTTTGGTGACCTTTAAGAGAATGGTTTCCCTTGAATGCTAAGGTAAGAAAAGATTATAGAAGGCTGCAAAGTTAGTGTAGAAGAAGTGGTGACAAAGACTAAGAAGAGAAAGGTATATAATATAGAGAAAAGAAATATATAAATCAATTGCTTACTTTTACAAAGTTATCTGTGTTGACTTGTTGCTAGTTAGGTCTTGTGTAATCTGTCTACGATTTAGTCTGGGAAGAACACTTGATAGTCTTCTCTACCTACCTTCTTCTTTCTCCCCTACCACTACATCCTTATCTGCATGCAGGCTTAACCTGAGCCCCCATCTCTCCTTCCAAATCAGAGTAGGTTAGTATCAGTGTTAGGTTGTAAGAATGAGATTACTTTCCCAAGTGATCTTCACAGAATGGATGAAAAGCTTTACTCCTACTATGTGGAGAAGGGAGCAACAGAGGAGCCCATTCATTATTTAAGTCCATATGGGATCTCCTTGTGTCAAGTATCAACTTAGATAGGCATTGCAGTAGTTCTACTTTGATGATCCTCTGGTCCTTATTTCTAGCTGGCTGAATAGGAGGCTAAGAATTAAGCCTTCTCTGGGAGGCAGGGTAATCCCACACTTTCCCTTCATCCCACCTCTGTGTCTAGGTCCAGAGAACGGCACCAGCAGGGAAGTTTAAATGTTGGGGTTGCCTATTATTCTAATTCCCATCCTTATATTGCATTCTAGGTCTTTGGATAGGAAACATCTATAATGATTTAGCTAGTGCTGCCATTCAAAAGATTGGTGCTTGGATCTGAACTTGCCCAGATCCTAGAGGAAGGGCAGTTGGAGAGTGGGCAAGCCTATCTTTTCTCTGTGCCCTCTTAATTTTGGAACTTAGTGGACAGTAGCTGTCTTCCCACTGGAGAAACTCATGACAGTCAATCTACTCTCCCAGCTGGAGATACTGTCTGTCCCCTATCATCAATGTGTCACTGCCACTGTCTATAGCCCTATGCCACGTCTCCCACTCTCCCTAATCCCAGATTCAGCTCCAGCCTTCTTCATTAGAAGCATGTAAACTAGCAATGTAGGCATTCTTTTACATTTCTTTGCCTAAGGAAAAGACCCAGTGACCAGGATTCTACCTCATAGTCTTTTATTGGTTTTGTTTTTTTTTTCCTTTTTTCCAGCTTTAAATTGGAAGCAAATTTTAAAACAACCCTGAACTTAACAAACATCAAATAAAATGAACACTTTCCAGTATAAAGTAAAATAGAAAAAGCAGCTTGAACATGAAACTACATGTTTCTTATGAAATACAGCTTGCTTTTCCTTTTATGAAAAGACTAGAGCTGGGTTGAAGCTTTGAAATGCAAACATAGGAGTTAAGAGAAAATTAGGAAAGAAAATACATTGGAGAATTTAGAAGGGGTTAGTCAATGACCAAAGGCTTGCATTCTAAAAGAGGAAGAAGAAACAAATGTCCCTTTTGCCAAGTAGTCTTGACAAAGGAAATCTTTGAGTTAAGAGTCTGAGAGCTCGACTTTATTCTTGAACCTATGAGAATTAGGGCCAGCTGACTCTGTGAATAAGAAACTACATGATAAAGTCACTGAAAAAAGAGGGAAGCTAGTAAGAACAGGTCTAGTGCCATTTGTATTTTTCTTATTGATTTGGATTATTTTCTAAAATGGACTGTAATTTTGCAACTCCCTCACTGACATTTTTGTAGGAGGAATGAGATTACTTTCAAACCCTTACCCTCCTTTAAAGTATTACCCTGGCCATATCAAAGCATGAAGGTAACTTGGCTCTTGAAGGCAGTGCCAACAGAGCACAAATATTGAAAAATCCCAGCAAATTGAAAAAATGAGCATGTGCTGAGCAGTGGACTTACTGTTTTCTGGTCCAAACAGTTACCTGGCTAAAAGTAGAGGACCCCATCCCCCCAAGGTTGTCCACTACCAAAGGATGGAAGATTTTGCATTTTGCATAGATGGGCATCATACACATATTGATGAAATCATGGATTTAAATATTTAAGTAAATTCCTCCCTATAGTCAGTAGCAAATTACAAAATAAACAAATAAACAACCCTTTATAATTTAAAGGAGTATTGCAAGCTCATTTTAGAACCAGAAGGGCTCAAGAAAAGTTGGAAACCTTTTTTATTTTAAATATTTTATTTTTCCAATAACATTTAAAAACAAATTTTTACATTTGGTTTTTTTTTATTTTGAATTCCAAATAATTTTCCTTCCTTCTATTCCCCCCCCCCTTCCTGGGGAAGGCAAGGAATTTGATAGTGGTTATTCATGTCCATATAGGTGATTCATATTTCATATTGCATGTTGCAAAAGAAAACATAACTACTCCCCAAAAAACTCCAAGAAAAATAGTTTAAAAAGTATACTATGATCTGCATTCAGACCCAATCAGTTCTTTCTCTAGATTTGTATAGCATTTTCCATCATAAGTTCTTCAAAATTGTCTTAGATCATTATATTGCTGAGATTAGGTAAGTTATTCACAGTTGATTATTGTACAGTATTGCTATCACTATGTACAATTTTCTCCTGCTCACTTCACTTTGCATCAGTTTATGTAAATCT
Source organism: Gymnobelideus leadbeateri (assembly GCA_011680675.1). Taxonomy (NCBI): domain Eukaryota; kingdom Metazoa; phylum Chordata; class Mammalia; order Diprotodontia; family Petauridae; genus Gymnobelideus; species Gymnobelideus leadbeateri. Next base: position 47,663 of record WOXC01009627.1, on the reverse strand, counting down.
TTCAAGTTTTTCTGAAAGCACACTGCTTGTTATTTCTTATAGCACATTGCTATTCCATTGCAGTCATATACTTTAACTTATTCAGTTATTCCCCAATTGATGGGCAGCCCCTCAATTTCCAATTTTTTTTGCTGCCACAAAGAGAGCTGCTGTAAATATTTTTGTATACATAGGTCCTTTTCCCTTTATCTTTTCTTTTTTCATTTTTTGATCTCTTTGGAATACAGATTTACTTGTGGTATTCCTGGGTAAAAGGGTATGCATGGTTTTATATTCCTTTGGGAGCAATTTGAAACTGTTCTCTAGAATTTTTGGATCAATTCACAACTCTACCAGGAGTACTTCAGTGTCCCAATTTTCCTACTCCTCCTCCAAAATCTGTCATTTTCCTTTTCTGTCATGTTAGGTGTGAAGTGGTATTGTAGAGCCATTTTAACTTCATTTCTCAAATCAGTAGTGATTCAGAGCTTTTTTCATATGACTATAGATATCTTTGACTACTTCATCTGAAAACTGACTATTCATATCCTTTGACCATTTATCAATTGAGGAATTATAGATCCTTATAAATTTGACTCAGTTCTTTGTATATTTGAGAAATGAGAAATGAGTATCAAAGAAAGTTGCATTTTTTTCAGTCATGATTACTGTGTATTTCCCTCCATCCTATTTTCCCTCTATTGATCCTTCTCTCTTTGTTCTTTCACCCTACGCCTCCACAAAAGTGTTTTGATTCTGACCACTGTCCTCCCTTCTATCAGTCCTGCCTTCTCTTATCTCCTTCCTCTCCTACTTCCCTAGAATAAGATTTCTATGCCTGCAGCAGCAACCACACTGGCATACCCAGAATGGGGGCTAGCACAGGTTCTTAAATCTGCTTTACTAGAAAAAATAGCAGTCTAAAGGGGTCAACGAAATTTTAAAAATTGAAAACATAGAAGAAAATGTGAAATGTCTCATTTGAAAAACAACTGACCTGTAAAATAGACCCAGGAGAGATAATTTAAGAATTATTGAAAGCACCAATCAACAAAAAAATCAAGACATAATCTTTCAAGAAATTATCAAGGAAAATTTCCCTGAAATTCTAGAACCAGAGGTTAAAATAGAAAGTGAAACAATCCACCAATCACCTCCTGAAAGAAATCCCAAAATGAAAACTCCCAAGGAATATCGTGTCCAGATTCCAGAGCTTCAACATCAAGGAAAAAATATTGCAAGCACCCAGAAAAAAAATAAATAAAAGATTTAGCAGTTTCTACATTACAGAATAGTGGGGGTTGGAATATAATATTGTGAAGGGCAAAGGATCTAGGTTTATAACAAAGAATCACTTACCCAGAAAAATCAAGTATTATTCTTCATATGGGAAAATGGACATTTAATGAAATTGAGGACTTATAACCATTCCTGATGAAAAGGCCAGATCTGAATAGAAAATTTGATTTTCAAATACAAGACCCAAGAGAGCATAAAAACATCAACAGGAAAAAGAAATCATAAGGGATTCATTAAGGTTAAACTGCTTACAATCGTACATGGGAAGATGATACTTATAACTCCTAAAACTTTATCATTATTAGGGCAGTTAGAAAGAGTACATATAGACAGGGGACATAGATGTGAGTTTTGCAAGTAGCTGTTTTGACTTTGCTATCTTCTTCTGGGTTTGTGTTTTGACCTTCACTGTTACCATATTTTTATCCTCAGTTTCTTTTTTTGTTTGCTCATTTTCCTAACCTATTTCTTGACTTTTAACTTCATGTTAAAGCTAGCCTCTGCTCCTGGGATAGAAGGAGCACTGTCACAAGCTTCAGCATGTTTTGTGTAGCTGCTTTCAGAGCTAGTTCTAGAGTGAGTGTCCATAAGCTTTCAGATCTTTCAGGGTGGTATAATCTAATAAAAGGTGTGGTCACTGCTTTCCTGACCTGTACTCTGGTCCATGAGTAACCAAAAGCAATGTTTTTCACCCTGGAACTGTGACCAGTGTCCACACTCCCCTGTGGCAACAGTGTACTAGTGTTCCTCCCCACTCTGAGACTACAACCTAGAACTGTATATGGGCAGTGCAACAGAGTCCTATACCTAGTGCTAGTGAAGGGTCACCTGTAATCTCCTTCTGACCAGTAATCTGATGCCTTCTCCTTCTGACCAGTAGTCTGATGCTTCTACTAAGCTCTGGAAACCACTGCTGCCAAGTCAGTTGCTCCCAAGGCCTGCTCCTGGCTTGCCAGAGTATGACCTATACTGAACTGTTCTTCACTCTCCAGTCCAGTGAGACCTTTCCTGCCAATATTCTAAATTGTTTTGGGCTAGAAAATCATTTTACCCCATATCCTTTTGTTGTTTCTGCCACTCTAGAATTCATTTTGAGACACTGTTTTAAAGTTGTTTGGAGGGGAATTTGGGATAATTCAGGCTAGTCCCTGCCTTTATTCCTCCATCTTGGCTCTGCTTTCCCCTCAAGTTGGAAATGTTCTGCAAGAGTGAGCTGGATGAGTGAGTCATTGTAATGGAAATGCAGATTTAAAAATCTTCCCTGCCCCTAGCTTAAGTGCACCTGGAGCTTGTGGTGGGAGGCTTGTTTTTCAGGAAAGCCCATACCTTGATACTTTGTGATTGGGCAGTGGGTCCAGAAGGTTATTACATTCTCTGAGCCAGGAGAAGGCTATATAAACCCTTAGGAGAGGCTTTGCTTTGGGGGCTCACTTTGAGAAGTGTTGTGTGATTTGACCAGATGAGACTCTGGGAAGCCATTGTTGAGAGCCCCCCGGCTTTGAAAACCCAGATGTTGATGCTTCCCTCTCTGGTAACTGTGATTTGGTATTGATATAATGGTTGGACAGTTTGGAAGCCTGTCTGTTTGATCTGTAAGTTCTGTAACTCTGAAGTTTGGGGTGCTGACCTAGGTAATGTGTGTTTGTTTGATTAAAGTAAGCTTGTTAACCCATTTTGAGTTGCTTTCCTTTTGAAAAGCAGATCTAAGAACCTGTGTTGGCAGTCACCCTGGGGATATTGGGGTGCTTGCCGCTACAGTCATCTAGAGAAAGAATATGCTTTATATAGGGGAGCAAGTAAGAAAGGCCTTGGGATTTCAAATGAATGGACCAATGGGAAGCAATCATAGAATCAAGTTATATCATTGGGATAATTTAACAACAGTAGGAGGCCCCAAATGCCCTTACATGAAGAGATGAAGACTTGGTAATAGTTTGGATATGAGTAGTGAAGAATAGGAAAGGAATTTTATAAAAGTGACTCCAAGGTTTTGAGACTAGGAGAGGGAGAACCAAGGAAAGAGTAGTTCAAGAAATCACAGAATTTGAAAATTGGAAGGGAGTTCAGCAGTCATTGATTCCAACCCATAAGCCAATAGAATACATACTCTAACAAAGTCAACAAATGATTGTCCGGTCTCAGCTTAGAGACCACCAAGGAGGGAAGCCCATGGCTTCTTGAGCTCATCCATTCCACTTTGGGAGAGCTCTCATCATTATCCAGTTTTTCTCAATAGTAAGCCTAAATTTGCCTCTTTGTAACTTTCACATATTCCTCTTGACTTTACCCCCGGAGACAAATGAGGCACGTTCAATCTCTTCCAGCCTTTCAGGTACTTGAAGAAAGATAACATGCCTCCTGTGAGTATTCACTTCTCATTACTCACTACAGGGAGGCATTTACTTAAATGCTCAAATCATCCATGATTTCATCTGTAATCATAAAAATGTAATGTGATTAGCCAGGTATTACTTGTTCTTGTTGAAACTGTGCTTATTCTTTATAATTGTTGCTTCCTTATCTAGGTCTCCACTAATCATCTCCTTAATCATTTACCCCTGCCCCTGTAATAAATATGTATAAGGAAGCAAAGCAGATTTCCTCATTGGCCATGTCTAAAAAATAGAAAGTCTGAATTCGCATTCTGAGTCTATCACTTCTCTGTCAAAAATAGATACCTTTTAATGATCTGTTCTAGAATTTACCTTGGAGTTGAAATCAATCTCACTGGTTTGTTTGCCTTATTCTTTTATACTTTTTGCAATGGGTTTTGCCATTCTCCAATTTTGTGAAATATCTCCCTCCCTCTTTCCATGATCTTTTCAAGATCACAGACAGTGACTCACATCTGCCAGCTCTCTCAGGACTAGAGAATGAAGTCCATCTGGGCAAGGTAACTTGCTTTCATCAAACATAGACAAGTGCTCCCTTGCCATCTCCCTATTTCTTAGGTATCAACTCTATGCTAGTCATTTTGTGCTGCCATTTTCTGGTGTAAAGGTGATTTCTCTTTGTAGAGAAACCAGACACACAGTAAGACATGGGTAGTTCTGCCTTCTCTCTCTTCTCAGTTTTCATCATCCACTTTACCCCAATCCTGTTGGGCAGGTGGAATAAAGAGGGTTGGACACTTCCCTGGGAGTTAGGAATGGGGAGAGAGCTTTGAGAGGAGTGTAGTCTACTGTGTCATAAGCACTAGAAAGGCAAAAGAGAATGAAAATTGATGATGGGATATTAGATTTGTAAAATTGTTCATTGGAGATGGTAGACACTCAGAAGACTTTGCCTGCCTGCTTAAAGAATTCCCTCACATAACAGTGACTACTCTATACCCTATAATTTTTCTTTTCTCTGAATAAAACAGGTCTTTCTTCTTCCCTTCCCCCTTGGGCTACCCAGATCTTAGTTATTCAGTAAGAATTTTCTCTTATAATTTGCTGAAAGGCATTATAGGGTAGTGAATATAGAGCTAGCCTGTAGAGTTGGTAAAACCTAGGTTTGAGTTCTTCCTCTCACATAAATTATCTAGCTGACCCTGGGATTTGCTGAAGTTCTTGATTTTGATTATTTGGCCCACATTTTAAAAGGCCACATTTTGTTAGAAAATTATTGTGTTTGTCATTTCAAGTCACTTAACCTCTCAGTGCCCCAGGCAATTCCCTTAAGACTACAAGTTGCAGAGGAGGGGCCAATCTGTAGGGCTAGAAGATTTTCCCTCACTTAACTATCCCTACAAAGATGAAATTACAGAGCCATGCAGAAACAAACATAATGATTCCTTATATTTCTGTAGAACTTTAAGATTTTCAAATCATACTTTCATAAGGAAGGTTTGGTCTTCACAACAGCCCTTTGAGACATGAAATTGTTTGTATTTTTTTCTAGCTTTTGTAAATAAGGAAGCTGAGGACCAGAGAAGTGGAGACAACTCCCCAAGATCCCTCAGGGGGGATTCAGGATTAGAATCCCTTCTCCTTTATAACTCAGCCAGAACTCTTTGCCTGGCACCATACATGCTACAGTGCCACATTCATGTATTCCCTACAGGTAATAGGAGACTTTTTTAAGTCATCAGGAGTTTCTGTTCTGTTTGGTAGTCTGCACATCGCCTTTCATTTTCTGCTGAATTGGATATTGATGTTGGCCACTCCGCTAGGGAGGGCTGCGTTTCATTTTCCCAATGTCTCAATTTTATTCACTTAGCTGGTATCTGTACTCTTCTTATCCATATTTTATTCACATTAGCACCATCTTGTAGGGCTGAAGCATCATTTAATATGCACCGGCAGGTGTGGTCTGCATGCTGATGCCTCCCAGAATGTCTTGCTTGTAGCTTCCTCCCTACCCAGCTCCCCATTTCATGGATCCTTTGTGCTGGTCAGGTAGCAGGGTCCTCAGTCCTGTCAATGTACTTAAGGTGCTGTCCTGTATATTGTGTGCAAATGTGACCTTTGCAATGTTTTAAATTGGCCCCTTTTACTAATGAAGAGAGATGTCCCCTGTGTCTAGAGCAGGTTGAAAATAGAAAGTCTTAGAGACAGAGCCACAGGCAGTGTCAGGCCCTGGAGGTGATTGTGGTATTAAACAGGTGGTCTTCAGATAGGAGCCACAGGGTTAAGAAATGCAGCTTTTGAAAATATGAGGAGATTGGGTTTGGTTTGCACTTGAGAGTTTAGCTGGAGAAAGGACATTTGATTTTGTGGCTTTTCACAAAGACTTCAGCAAACTTAGCGACAGAATATTAAAGCCAAAGGATTTCTTAAAGGCCAATTGAGTTCAACTCTCTCATTTTACAGATGAGGACACTAAGGCTCAAAGAGGTTAACGAATTTCCCAAATTGCAAATGATGTAAATAGGTATAGAGCACAAGTTCTCTGATTTCCTCATGCAGTATTTATTCTACTATACCATTCTACCTCTGAGAGTAGTTAGTTAGCAGTGCAAAGTCCCATGACTCCTCATCTCTTTCCCCTGTACAGCTTTCCTCAACAATATTATCAATATGTGCATAGCAGGATGTTAAGCACAGCTTGACAAAACCAATTGTGAAATTCTTAGCAGGAACATTTATGCCATGGAAGTCAGCAATTTCTAGAAATTAGGGTTATATTTAGCATTCTGTTGGTTGTCTAGATTTAATAAGTGATGGGAAAATGTTAATAATGCTGATTAAACTTAAAAATGTGTCCTTTTTTATACTGGGTGAGCTAGTTAAACATTAACTAGTACAATGTGAATGATTAGTATTAGTAGACTTTGGGATACCATATATATTTTTTCAGAGTTTCCTGAATGGTGACTGAATTATCAGTGACAGTATGGCATAGTGGATAGAGTGTAGAGTCAGAATTCTTGTCTTGAAATCCTGCCTCAGAAATGTATGAACTATGTTACTTTTGGCAAGTTGTTTGAACTCCCTGAACCTCACTTTTCTCATCTGTAAAAAAAAGGGGTTGAACTTGATGACATCTGAGATGCTTTCTAGCTCTAGGGCTGTGGTCATATAAATGACTAGGACTGATTTCAGTACTTTTAGTGGACCTGATCTCACTAGCATGTATACTTTCTTTGATGATGTACCCATTCATGATTGTCTTTCCTGTGCTACTCTTGTCCACGTTCTTAAACAAATCCAAAATAGGATCCATCTAGTGTTCCAGGAGGCTTTCCTTTCATCCTCTTAATATTACAAGGATATAAATAGCATAGAAGTACAACACATGTATTGTATAGCATGTATCCTGAAATAAAATACTTGATAATAACATGTTCCACATAACTCATGGACACCATGTGTGCCTTTTCATTGACTTTTAGGTAATTGTCAACATTATTATTATTTTTGACACTATATTATTCCAAGCAATTTCACTGGTAGAATATTGCTTTATCAATTATGATCCAAGAGAGTAACAAAATAACTCAAAATGTACCTGAACTCTTACTGTTCTGAGAGAGTCACAGGGGTTATATTTGGGCAAGAAGGCTCCTCTAGGGTTGCTTAGTTGAAATTATCTCCTATCTGCAATAGATGAATCTTAATAAAACCCCTTGAAATCACCGAAACAGATTTGGAAGATTACCTAGTGGCAATTTTACTATAGTAGGGGCATGGATTAAAGTTGGAACAGACTTTAGGGACTGTAATAGTAATGGAATTTGAAGATCCCCTTGTATTGGCAAGCTAACAGGCACTTAGCACTTAGTTTCAAGTTAGTTATATCAAGTGTCTGCTAAGAAACAGAAGGTATGAACGCCTGTTGCTGACGTAACAGGAAGGGGTGGATCAGGGAGGGGCTAATACGTTATATAAGGAAAAAGCACAAGTTGGAGAGTCAGAACTTTTTGGAGCAAGCTGCATGGAGTCTGAGGAGGAGAGGACAGAAAGTGATTTTGATTTTGAGAATGGAGCTTATGGTGGTGGAGCTTCTTCTGCAGTCCTCTGGAAAGCTGCTCATGCTTGGCTTTAGAGGGACCAGCTGATACAATTTTCTCATTTTATAGATAAGGAAACTGAGACCCAAGGAGATAGTGGTATGAAAGTGAGCTAAGGAAATGACATTTAAGTTAGAAATGTTATCTAACTTATTGGAAGACTGGTACACTAGAATAAATGTAGGCCAGTGCCATGTGTTATTGGGTGTGGAAACTATTAAACTGGGATGAGGGCCCCATTGAAAGAACCTTATGGTCTGCTTCAGAATCTCTGGGGAGGTATAGAATACTGGTTGGAATGCTCAGGAGAGAGAAGAATACAGATTCTGTCCTGTGTGTTTTCTGAGGCAACAGGACCTTCCATATATCCCAGGAGTACCTAGGGAGGGGAGCACATGAAAAGGGATCATAAAGTCCTCTTAGATACTGAGTTCTTGAAGAAACTGTTTGCCATAGAAGAGTGCCATATCAGCCCTGTCCATGAATATGTTACTACAAATATGGGCACAGGTCTTTAACAAGACACTAAGACAGAACTTAAAATTGCACTTTGAATGAAGAGCGTGTATAAAGTTTCCATTACTCTCAAGAGATGCTGTTGCCCTAGCAGGAGAGGCACCACTCAAACCATTTCTGGTTGGTGTTACTAATGTGCTTTAAGAATGGCAGGTGTCAGACAGAAAAAGCAGAGATGATTTGCTCGAGACCCTCAGAGTGCCTGCATTTGATGTGTTGTATATGTTAAAAATGGAAAATCCATCTGTTCCCTTGCACTAGTGCTTGAGGACACTGGCTAATCATTTTGGGGGGTATGGAGGGTGCTGAGGAATGGTTGAGTCAAATTCCAAACTACCACTCAAGTAGAGGGGGAAATAAGCTTCCCACTGCATATGGTGGTTAAAAAAGGTACTGCACAAGGCACAGTGACCTTAGAGAGTATGAATTGTGATAGGCTTACTCAAGTCTTCAGAGAGACCTTAGAAGGTGAATTGCTCCTATTGGAACAAATGGAGACACACACGTATATGTACATATGCGCATATTTACATATATACATATATATCTGCATATGCATATATAAATAAGAAAATAGGACTAGCCTTCCAGTTACTTACAATTAATAAAGTTGATCAGAAAAGAAGATAGATAAATCAGTAAAGGGCATTATGTGAAAGAAAATGGCATTTACTTGAAGGAAACTTCTATACTATTAGCCTAAATATCAGTAATTAAATGTTAAAAAATATAAGAATAACCTATAGAAGTGATATGGGTGGGAGAGAAAATTAGGATATTTGGACTACTGAACACTAAATAAAAGAATTAAAGGGATTAAAGATAGATTTGTATAATGAGGCAGGAGCTCATGATTCCTGGGGTTATTCCTGGGAAGTAAGTGTTTTATTTTTTTATTTTTTTATATGAGATCATTGGAATAGGTTCTATCAACAATCCATAGTGGAAGAAGACAAAGAGAAGACTGCTCTCATTTGCATGAGGGGAGGAAGGGAGGGAGGCCCTACTAATCTGAGAACACAGAAAGCAGTAAGGGACCAGCAGCTGCTTTTGTGGATAACCTCATTATATGTGGGAATAAATTGCAAGACAATGAACTTCAATAGTACCCTAGAGTATAGCCTCTAAGGAAAGCCTACTGAAGGCTTTCTTGATCCTCTAATAATTTGTGCCTTCTTCCCCCCAAATTACCTTGTCTTTATTTGGGGTCTACCTATGTATGCATATCTTGTCTTTTCTGCTAGAATGCCAGTGCCTAAAGGCAGAGATTGTCACTTTTGTTATTGGGTATCTAGTATCTATCCCAGTACCAGGTTCTTAATAAAGAGACAGTGTTGTTCTTTGTTTTTGAAGAGAACCAATGACATCACTAGTTGAGCGATGACTGGAGTGTAGGTTGGATTTAAGTGAAGCAGACTTGCTCAAAGTCATCAGCTTCACTCCCTCTTCCAGAGTCACGTAACTTAAGTAGCAAGACAAAAATCAGGCTTGCCTGGAATACAGCAGGTGACCTTGACATTTCTGCTATCTGGCCAGACTCTAAGCCACCTCCATTGTCATTGGAACAAATTGTTCTTGTTTGCCCACTCAGCCTGAAATTTTTGCATGCTTGAGGAAGGCATTGGGTTTAAGTATTTGGACTACTGAACACTAAATAAAAGAATAAAGGGGATTAAAGGTAGATTTCTACAATGAGGCAGGAGCTCATGATTCCTGGGGTTATTCCTGGGAAGTAAGTGGTTTTTTTTTTTGTTTTTTTATATTAGATCATTGGAATAGGTTCTATCAATCCATGGTGGAAGAAGACAAAAAGAAGACTGCTCTCATTTGCATGAGGGCAGGGAGGGAAGGAGGCTCTACCAACCTGAGAATGAAGAGAGCAGTAAGGGACCAATGAGTTTAAGGTCTGTTGGCTACCCTCAACCTGGTTTAGTCTGTCTGCTGTGACAGTTTCACTGAGCTGTAGCCACTGTGCATGCTACAGCTTCTTGGAGCCACAGGTGATAATTGGGTGGCAAATGGACACCAAAAGTGGGTAAGTAGCCCTAAAGAGGACTCAAAAAAATAGGAATGTATATGTAGAGCCTATATCAGATTACATGGCAAGGAGAAAATTTAAAACTTCTGGAAGTGAATGTTGAAAACAAAAAATAAATAAATTAGCTTAATTAAAAAAAAATATTTGTTGGGGATAAAGGACTCAGCCAGCCCACTCAACACAGGTGCTTGTCCTCCCTGAACACTCCATATGTCTCAGACGCTGAATATATGATTGTTGGTTAATTAAATGGATTTTGGTCAGGTGGTCTAAAGTTGAGCATTAACACATGGCAGTTGTGCTGATAGTCTGTCAAGTACGTGGGCCATTCATAAGGTGAATATAGACCCTGAGAAGACTGAAATATTCACTCCTTGAATATTTTGAAAGAATGAAATGAAATGAAAACATTTCTTAGGGTCTGGTAGTTATTATAGGAGACTTATGAAAAACTAGGCCATCATCATAGAATCCTTCTGTGTTTTTGCCTGTGGATAACTTGTTAAAGGAATCACAAGCAGAAGGATAGAAGGGAATTTGAAAAATGGCAATCCAGTCAAAGGGATCAATATGAACTAAATTCCCTTGGTATGTTTTTCAAGAATGCTGGAATGAGAAATGTGACCAAGACTTGCAAGGCTTAACTTACCACTTTGTAAATGCATTTGTGTTGCTTTTTGCAAAATAAATATATGTCCTTTTGGTTACACATGGGTACCAACCTCCATATCTTGAGAGCAGTTTTGTACCAATAAAATTATGACCCCCAGAAGCCTGACATATATTGGCTAGGCAGGTATTTACTCCCAGTGACCCCTTCATTATAATTTTTACAACCTAGACTTGGAGTCCTTAAGAAGGCTCTCATTGATATGTTTTAGTATGTAGTACAGTTTATAGGATCACAGATTTAGAGCTGGAAGAGACCAAATCCCTCATTTTAAAGGTGAAACACAGGCACAAAGAGATGAAGGGATCTGCTCAGGGTTACACAGTTAGTAAGCATCTGAGGCAGGATGTGAATTGAATTCTTCCTAATTCCTTTTAGGGCTCTATTCATTTCACTATGCTGTCTCTTCCAAATATCCAATGATCTGCTTATTCTGTATGCTAATGAATAATAAAATAGAAAGATACTATTAGCTTTTGCTCACTATAGTTCAGGGAACAGCATAGATCAGGCTAGTTGCCTCAAGTGGATAGAATACTCAGGAAGGCCTGAGTTCAAATTCAACCTCAGACACTTACTAGTTGTGTGATCCTGGGCAAGTCACTTCACCTCTATTTGCAAATGGCAACCACTGCAGTATCTTTGTCAAGAAAACCCTATAATGAGGTCATGAAAAGTTAGGCAGAAGTGAATGACTGAGCAACAGTAAATAGCTTAGAAAAAGACTATGTGAAAGTACATTCTATTGGCACAATTGATAGAGCCCTAGACTGGAGTCAGAAAGGCCTGAGTTCAAATCCAACCTTAGATACTTATGAGCTATGTGACCCTAGGCAAGTCACTTAACCTCTATCTACCTCATTTTTCTCATGTGTAACATAGGAACAATACTAACACCTATTTCTGAAGGTTATTGTGAGGATAAAATGAGGATATATTTTTTTATAAAAATTTATAAAGTATTTAGCAAGCCCTAAAGTACTATGTAAATGCTATTATTATTGGGTTTTTTTTTTACCTACAAAGGAGGTATAAGTAATTTGTCATCCAAAGGGAACAAGGCTTCTGACATAAGAAAGTAATTTAGAGAGTCTGCAACTTCCCCCAGGAAATGAGAAATAAACCCTCAGTGGCAGTAAACTACACAACCCTGAACAAATCTGTCATGGTTTGAGCAAGGCTGACTGGCAGCATACTCAGCTGAATGAAGAAGAAGGAGGAGGAGGAATAGGAGAAGGAGGAAGAGAAGGAGGAAGAGGAGGAGGAAGAGAAAGAGGAAGAGAAGGAGAAAAAGGAGGAGAAAAAGGAGGAGGGTCTGATTCACTGGAAGCAAAGAGAGGGAAGAAACTGAGCTCCTAAATGGAGAACTAGATGATGTACATCCATTAAAGATAGTCTGTGCATAGGGTATGAAGACATTTTCTGTGATTTCATTGTCATCAGGAACTAACTCCCTCTATAAAAGCAGTACAAAACCTTCTAGAACTGCAACCTTTAGCCTCCTGGTCAAGTCAAGACCTAAATAGGTCACAGAGTTAGTGTTATGGGCTGAACTTGACCCCAAAGCCTTCTTAACTTTGAGGTCAGCTCTCTGTCCACTACATTACTAAATGGAGGTGATTGGTATGACTCTGACCTTACTTATCAATAAGAGAGATGATAGGGGAACCTAGTCCTAAAAAAAGGAAGAATTCCAGGCATCATTTGGTATAGGTTCCACTAGTTCCAATTGGCAGGTAACATATATAAGAAATGTGAGGCATGGACTAGTTAGGTTCAAAGAAAGGTTCATTCCATTGTGAGCTTCCTTCCTTTTCTATAAGCAGTGGGAACCTCTGGAACATGTGTATATGTACTTCTTGTCTTTGGGGTTGAACTAGAAAAAATACTAGTAATATTCTAGTAGTGACTGAGTATTCCACCTGCTAGGCAGAGGCCTTTCTGATCCAGAATCAGAGAGGCTTCCAAAATGGCCAAGGTGTGGTGGGAGAATGGATTTTCAGGTTATGGCTTCCTTTCTAGGATCTACCCTATGAGGGCAAAAAATTTTAAAGCAAGTTATGGAAAGAAATACTAGATCTGGAAGGAATTAACAATCCAATTCAGTAGGATCCAATAAGCATATATTAAACATCTATCATGTGTAAGGCCCTAGAATCATACCTTATCAACCCACAAGAAGACTCCATAGCCATAATCCATTATGTTAGGAAAAGTGAGACCATAACAGAAAGTTCTGAGAGGCCATCAGATACTTTTCCAGTACTTGCTTACTCTGCCACAAGGAATGTTGCTATGGGATTTTCTCAGTAGATGTTGACATTTGGTCAAGGTCCCTGGTAGGCCTTGGACTAGTATTTTGGATTGCCAGGCAATGATGGAAGCCTAGGTACTCATGCCTGTTATGTTGTTTGACTAAGACAATCTTGTTAAACAGGAAGCAGCTAGGTGGTGTGACAGAATGCTGGACATGGAGTCTGAAAGACTTGAGTTTGAATCCAGCCCCAGATTTTTACTAAGTGATTAGGTTACTTTAGCATCTGTCAGCCTCAATTTTCTCATCTATAAAATAGGGATGAAAAAAATTACACCTACCTCACAAGTTTGTTATGAGGAAAATTGATAATAAAAATAATATATTATAGAAAGTGTCCCAGAAGTTTATTTTAAATCTTTACTGGCTTAAAAGTTGTCCAAGATTTTTGAGAGGGCATCTGGTAGCTCAGTGGATAAAGCACTGGGCCTGGAGTCAGGAAGAACTGAGTTCAAATCCAGTTTCAGATACCTTCTAGCTCTGTGACCCTGAGCAAGTCATTCTATCTTGGCCTGACGAAATGGATCCACTGAATCTACCAGATAAGGAAATGGCAAACCCCTCCAGTGTGTCTGCCAAGAAAACTCCAAATAGGGTCGAAAAGGGTTAGACATGATTGCACAACAAGATTTTTGAGACACTCTTTATGTAAAGTGTTTCTGTGAACTTTAAAGCATTATTTAAAGCTATTATTATAACTGCTATTTTGTTGTAGTTTTCATGGAAACTACACAAATCTGACCAACAGAAAGCCAACCAAATCTAATAAATGAAAACCCAGGAAGTCTGCCAGTCTTTAAAAATAGGAACAGAAATAACTTGCTGCTAATCAGGAAACTGGTGTCCTCTCCTTAGGCAGCCAGTAATCCCTATCAGCTGTGAGGCTTAGGTGGGTGGGTCACTTGATCTTGAGAATTCTAAACTTCAATAGGGCTGAAGCCAAAGAATGTTCGTATTAAGTCTGGCACTGATATAGTGAGTCCTCAGGAGGTGGGTAGTTGTGAAAGATGTAAAAGTGGGGCCACCAGGCTACCTAAGGAAAGGTCAATCAAAGCTTCTGTGTCCATCAGTAGTGGGATCGGGCCCTATGAATGGCCTCTATGTACATATGACCTGTGCAAGATATGGAGACTCAGTTTAAAAAAAATAAAAGAAAATTAGAGAATTGGATTAGGTAAGATCTGAGTCTCCTCCTGGCTCTAAATCTATGATCCAATGAGATCATAGGACTTATTACTAGGGTTTTACTTTCAAAGAAAAGAACAATTTGGTTTGAAGTTATCACCAAGGCTTTAATTCTTATTCATTAAAGTTTCGAGGAAAACTGAAGTCAGCCTCCTACCACATTTCCACTTCTCCACAGAAGGAATAGTTTCAGAGAAGCTTTCAAAAGCCAGAAAAACAACAGGGAGGTATAACAAAGGAACTGTAGCAGAAAATAAAAGGAGGGACAGGACCCTTGTTTGGGGTGAAAGGATGAGGACAGGTAAAATAGAGACCGCAGAACTACTTAACTCTGATTTGTGCTTTGTTTTTTGTCTGTCTTGGAAAGTAAGTAATCTGAAGACTGGAACAAAAATAGTTACTGGGGAGTTGAAACCAAAGATAAGAAGGAAGATAATAAAAGAACATCTAACTACCTTGAGTCACTAGGACCAGATAAATTACACTCCAGGATACTGAAAAAAATTGGTATATGTGATTACTGCCAGTGATCTTTGGAAGGTCATGGTGAGCAAGAGACTTGGAGGAGGGCAAAAGTGACCTGTTTAAGAAAAAAAAGAGAAGAAAGCAGTACCCAAAAAATAACAAAGAGCTGAAAATGACTAGAGCTCAATTTAAATTTTGACAGCATTCTAGAATGTTATTAAAGGGATGCTAAGTGAAAATCAAAAAAGGAAGCAGTGATCATAAAAAGTTGGTGTGGTTTAATCAAGAACAATGTATGCCACATGGACCTAATTTATTTTTTGACACTTTTACTAGATGGATAGAGCAAGGAAATTCTGAGAGCATAATTTGGCTAAATCTTAGCAAGTCATTTGACAGTCTCTCATGATATCCTTGTGGAAAATTTGGAGAGCTACATGCTAGACAATGATACAGTGATGTATATTTGGAACTGAATAGATGACTGGGCTTGGAGAATAGTCATTAATGACTGACTCAATGTCAGTTTGGGCCAAGGTCTTTAGTGGAGGACCTGAGAGTCTGTTCTTAGATCTGTGTTTAACATTATTTTTGTCAGACTTACATAAAAGTACCTGCTTATCAGATATGTGGATGACAAGGAAGTGGGAAGGTTAGCTAACAGTTTGGTTGATGGTACCAGAATCCAAAAGTGATCTTGACCAACTAGAGAATGTTAGATTGAATCTAATTTAATAGGGACCAATATAAATATTTATAGTGGTTCCAAAAATCAACTTTAAAAAGACAGAATGGGAAAAGCCTGACTATGTAACCATTTATCTGAAAAATATCTGTGCAGTGTTAGTGAGCTACACACTCATTTTAAGTCAGGAATATAATACAGCATCCACAAAAGGCAAATGTAATCATAGGCTGCACTGAGAGAGGTACAATGTTAAGACAGACTCCATGTATTTAGTTTTGGGTACCACATTTTAGGAAGCACACTGATAGTTTAGCAACAGGCTAAAGGGTGAACAAAGGTAGTGATCAGTCCTGAGATCATGTTACAGACATTTTTAAAAAATACGGTTTTATTGATAACTTTTGTTTTTACGTCAGCCATTTTGGGATATGTCCTCTCCCTATCCTCCAAACAGCGAGCCTTCTTATGTTACAAAGAAAACAGTAAAGCAAAACCAATACAGTTAATATTTTATGCAACATTCATACCCATAGTGCCCTAATCCAAGGAAAGAAGAGAAAGGCATTTGAGGCTTATTCAATTTCTCTTTATAAGACCTTGAGTTGTTTAAGCTCCCTATTTCTTGTTTTGTGTAGTTTATGTTTTTGTTGGGTAATCACATTCATTTCAGCAAACATTTGTGAAACACTTACTACGTGCAAAGTGCTGTGCTAAGATCTGGGGATACAATAAACATGGGGCAGTTCTTGACGTACCGCAGCCTGCATTCTACTGGAGAGATGCAGTAAAAACAAAGATTTACAAAACATATTCCAACTGGGGCAGTGACTGGACCTGAGATGTCAGTGCTATGGGAAGCTCCTCCCCATAAACAATTCAGGTCTGCATTGTCTCTCCAGCTTGTAAATTAGCAAATGACACAGAGAAGTGAGAGGTTAAATGAAAGAAATGATGAGCATTGGTTAATCTTCTACTATGTACCAGGTCAGATCACATATCTCATTTGATCCTTATGGTGACTCTGGGAAGGAGGTGCTATCGTTATCCCCATTTTATAGTTGTAGAAACTAAGGCAGACAGAGGTTAAAGGACTTGCTTAGGGTAACAAAGCTAGTAAGTTTCTGAGTTTGAATTTGAACTCAGATCTTGCTAACTCCAGGCCCAGTATGTGTCAAGAGGCAGGACTTAAATCCTGGTCTTTCTGCCTTTGAATTCAGTTATTTTCATGTTTTTTATTTCCTTCACATTCTCTGCTTTTCAGTTCATTTTTGTGTGTTGCCTTCCCCATTAGAATGTGAGTTCCTTGACAACAGGCACTGTAGTTTGATTGTATTTGTGTCTCTAGCACTTAGCACAATGCCTAGCACACAGTAAGCATTTAATAAAAGCCTCTTTCCTTTCCTTTCCTTCCTTCTTATCCATTATACCACATCACCTTTCTATTGTTGTTCAGTTCTTTTCAGTCATGTCCAACTCTCTGTGTGGGGTTTTCTTGGCAGAGATATTAGTTTGCCATTTACTTCTCCAGTTCATTTTGTAGATGAGGAAACTGGCACAGAGTGACTTGCCCAGGGTCACATGGTAGTAAGTATCAGAGATCAGATTTGAACTCAAGAAGATGAATCTTCCTGACTTCAAGTCTGGCACTCTATCCACACACCCATATTGGCCGCTCTATCCAGAGTAATAATGAGTAATCTCAAAAGGGAAAGTACTTGCAACTGGGTAGGATCAGAAAAGGCTTTCCATAGGAGATGGCACCTGAGCTGGGATTTGAAAGAAGCAAGGGTATTCAAAGTGAGGAGGCAATGCATTAAAAATAGACAAGGGGATGGATTTTTTTTTTTTTGGTCTGAGAATCACCTTAGCTGATTTTGGGTAGGCTCATTACCAGTAGTTTGGTTCACAAGTGGTGCTTCCTACCCCCCCCCCCCCCCATCAGCTATAGCAAATGAAGAAACCTCTTTCCTGAGGCACAGAAGGGTTGTAGTACACATTAACTGGAATGCAGTGATGAAACCACACATCCTTGAAATGCTCAACCATTGGAATAACTTAAACTTATTGCTTCTCTCTATCACTTTTAGGGTTGTGATGGTAACAATTAGAATTTTCAAATCTCTATTAGAAGAGCTGTTAGCCACTGAGAAAGCAGGAGAATTAGCACTGCTTTGGGATTGATCACTGGGGACCTGGGGCAGTGTCTTCAGCTAGCCACTAGGAGGTTTTCCTTTTTTTCTTCCCATCATTCTCCTTTCACCACCTTGCTGTTAATTCTACTTCCATGAAATCTATTGCTACTTTTCCCCTTACTCACTACAACACTATAATAGCTCTCTATTACCACTAAGTTGACAGTGGGCAAATTGTCCTTTGTTGAACTGGACCCAAGCCTCATAAACCCCAGGACTAATCTCAGGACCAAACTCAACTATCAGATCTTATCTATGATTAAGGCCATAGATATTAGCATTAACCTGCCATTTCTATGGCCATCTTTACATTATTTGTTCACATTACAGCCTCCACCTTCAACCCAGTAGTAAAGTTCTTTCCATATAAACTCCTCCCAGAGTTTATAATTTCTACTCCAACCCAGAATCCCACACTGCTATTCTTCATCCCATTTTCTTGCCATGCTTCTGCTCTCATACCTCCTTTATCTTTCCATCTCTCTTTTGGAGCAATAATGAAATCAACACTGGATGTGATATGGAAGTCAGGTTCTCCATGACTTCATTCATCATCCCTGTAACTTCTCTATTCAGAACAATCTCTGACCACCACTCCCCTATATGTACTGTCTTAGTCTATTAGAAGGTAAACTCCTTCGCATGGACTACGTTGCCTTTTCTATTTGTATTCCCAGCCCTTACCAAAATGACTGGCACATTGTAAGTGCTTAATAGATTCTTCAGTGATTCATTCATTCATTCTTCCTTACTACTGGAAGAGAACTGCTCTGATAATCACAGAAGTCCTGAGGTTGGAACTCCAGTCAAAAGTTACTACATGTCTACTTATGGCTAGCAAACTTCTATCTATTTCTTTTGAAATCTCTGATGATATAGAAATGACAACTGCCTGTGTGAAAATTGTCTCTTTCCCTTGTCACTACTCTGTTCTCTCATCCACCATCCATCTCAGTCCTTCTCCTTTATCGGAATTCAGTTCTGTCCCCTTCTTCCATTGTGGCCTCTGGGACCCCTTACACATTATTGACAAGCTTTCTTACATCCTAGATGCTTTGTTCCTAACCTTCTGTACTCATAGAGACCTGGCTCCTCTCAGAAGATAAAACATCCTTGGTCATTCTCTCTAGGATTTTTTTCATGCCCCTTGGCATATTAGGCATAATTATTGCTCCCCATTTTTACAATCACAACCTTCTCTGCTGCTATCATTCAGTAGTTTCCTCTCTTTTGAAGTCTGTTCTATCTAGATTTATCAACCTATCCAAATTCTTGTGGCATTTATCAGCAACTCCTGTGTGTCATTCTACTTTCCTAAAGAGTTAGCTGTCTGACTCATGGTCTCCTTCTCCACCACCATCACTGACCTTTTGTTTGGAACTTCAATGTACATATTGATGTCCCCTCAAATACCTTATATTTGGGATACTTTGGTCTCCCAGATCACTAATATTTTCAATGCATAGAATGCTGGATTTGGAGTCAGGATGACCTGAGCTCAAATTATGGCCATGCCCTTCAATGGGCAAGTAATTTGGCTTCTCTCAGCCTCAGTTTTATCTGTAAAATGGAGCCAATGATTTACTGTTGATTACACCTACTTTTTAGGGTTGTAGTGAAGAACAAATGAGATATCACATAAAAATGCTTTGCAAATCTTAAATTGTTATATAAATGCTAGCGTTATATTTTTTCTTGTCACACCTTCATTATACCTTAGCCCCATACAGAGATGGTCATACTCTTTTTTTCTTTTTTTTGGAAGGGGAAAAGCAGGGCAGTTGGGGTTAAGTGACTTGCCCAAGGTAACACAGCTAGTAAGTATCAAGTGTATGATACTGGATTTGAACTCAGGGTCTGTCTCCAGGGCTAGTGCTGGTACTCTATTCACAGCACTGTTAGCTGCCCCAGAGATGGTCATATTCTTACCCTACACATGCTCATGTTCTTCCCTGCTCATGAACTCAAATTCCTTTATGAGTCATCTTCTAGAATGAGCTTGGTGACACAGTAGATACAACATTGGAATTAGAGTCAGGAGAATCTAAATTGAAATCCTGATTCAGATTCTAGCTGTGTGATAGATACTGGGCAAGTCATTTAACCTTTCTCAGCCTCAGTTTTCTCACCTATAAAATGGAGATAATAATAGCAACTATCTCCCAGAGCTTTTGTGAGAATGAAATTATATGTGTATGTGTGTGTACGTAAAACACCTTGTAAGCCTTAAAGCACTATATAAATGCTATTGTTTATTATAATTATATTTGTATAATTGTAATTATAATTATTATTCCATCTTTCTCTGTGCTTCATTTCTCCTAAATCTATTCTTCTTCCTCACTGAGACCTCTGACCCTTCTATCCTTTCATGCTCTTTTAGGCCATCTCCCGTGGTCTCAATTCATTTTCCTCCTTTCCCAATCTTGACCCTATTGTTAGCTAGTTTAACTATAATATACATTGTTCTCTGTGTTGGAAACCCTTTCCCCTTGTCTTAATCCCAATCTTGCTTTGACAATACATCCTATTGATGTATTGCTGGACTATGCTGGAGGAAGTCATATAACCATTTTGAGTGGGTCTTATACAAGTCTATGTTACCTGCTCTAGGTGATCCTTCACTGAAGCAAGGTAATCTTTTCATGTATCCCTAATCGAATAGATTGTACTCCCCACTGAGGCTGTTCCAAACCTTTCTTTATTTACCTTTGATGCCCACACCACACCTTCCTTCTCAACTAAGGGCTTCTCTTCATAGTTTCCAGAAAAATAGTAGCCATTCTTCATGAACTCCTTTCTCTCCCCTATTCTGTATTTCAAATCTAGTTAACAGATCCCCTCAAACACCCCCCACCTGCTAATTTTCTTCTCTTTTGTTTTAGATCCAGATTTAGAGAATGCACTTTTCTACATCAATGTCATTCTCTTTATTTGTGTCCTTTATTGCCTGGCTTTCCTTCAGCTCTGGCTGCTTGCTTCCACAATTACCCATTTTCAATCTCTCTTCATGTAAAATCTCTTTCCCTGAAGTCTACCAACATGCCCATCTTCCCCATTCTTAAAAATATGCTCACTTGCCTGACCATCTCCTCAAGTTATTTTAACGTAATAATCCTTTGTATTATGTAATGAACTCATGTAATGTATTGTAATTGTAATGTAATGTAATTATGTAATGTATTAATTCTTTGACAAAAGCTGTCTACAGTTTTATATCCGTTCCTTCCTCATTCATTTATCAACCTCTTAAAATGTGACTTCCAACCTCATCACTTAACAAGAACTGCATGCTTCAAGGTTATCATTGACCTCTTCCCTGTTCTCATTCTTTTAGACCTTTCCAAAGCATCTGACTCTGTTGATCTCTTCCCTTGAATAATCTTTTCTCCCTGGATTTTTAAGGACATTTCATACTTTTGATTCTTCTACTTGTATCTAATCTCAGTCTCCTTTGTTCTGTCCTGTGTTTTTTTTTAACTTTCTCCATAGTCTATCTGCTAGTCATTTCATCAGCTCCCTTAGGTTCTACTATTATTTTAATGTGGATGTCTTCCATATTTATGTACATATACATAAATACATGTACATACACACACCCATGATATATGTACATATGCATATGTACTTATACATAATATATATACATATAGTATAATACACATACATCATCTTTTACCAGAATACTGAAATAGCTTCCTAACTCATCTACCTGACTCTAGTCTCTGCTGTTATCAGTCTGTCTTGTGCACAACTGCCAAAGAGATATTTCTAAAACAAAGGTTGCACTATTTTATATCCATGCTCTGGAAACTCCACTGGTTCTTCCTTACCTCTAGGATAAAATACAGAATTTCCATTTTGCTCTTGGAAGCCTTAATAGTCTATCTTTAGTCTAGTATTCTAGATTGGTTTTGTATGATTCCCCTTAAAACGCTATGGCTTACTTGTTCAGTATACATAGCATTTAATCTCTTTATCTCCATGCCTTTGCACAGACCATTCCTCATGCCTCAAATGTGCCTTTCTTACATGATCTTTAACTTCATTCAAGACTCGTCTTAAATGATATCTCCAGCATGAAGCTTGTCCTGATACCCTAAAGTTGCAAATATCTTTTCCCTGGAAATTACTTTTATATTTATTTACAGTGTGTGAGAGTATCGTGTGTGTTTGTGTGTATGCCTATCTATGGACTTGTTGCTTCTTCCCAATAGAACACAAGGTCATTGAAGGCAGATATCTTTATTTTTGTCTTTGTATCCCAAGTACTTTGTACAAGATTTGACAGATGATAGGCACCGAAGAAATGTTTGTGAATGAATGAATATAGGAGATGTAGGGTGGCTGAAAATAGGAAAGTGAGGGAAGTATCCTACTTTTTCTCTATGAATCAATGAAAGCATTTGGTATATCTCATCTTGACCTAGGTTAATGATGGTTATGAATCCAGTATGTGATGCTTTAAGAGATTATTTAAATCTAACTCTAACTCCAAAGAACTCTTATCTGCAATCAAAGAGGTTCTGTTGGGACCTCTGAACGTACAGAGGCAGATTCTTGTCATTGAATTCTGTCCTAGGATTTTCCCTGTTGAGTTCAATAGTATAAGGAGATTTTCTAAGTGTAGTTCTGGTCTTAAAAAATTCCCTGCTTCAATGATCTTAGGTGAAGCTATTTGACTAAAATGGCTAGCTGTTATTTTTAATTGTTGGCAATTTGTATTTAATTAGCATTTTATTGCGATTATGTGTCAAAATGCACAGTTCATAGGAATGGGTAGACATTCTTGGAAAGAAGATAATTATATCTACAGCTTTAATGAATTCTTATAGCAAATATATCCTTATAAATATATAAATTATATAAATCCTTCTTATATATAAGAAGCAAATAGATCCTTATAAATATAAATTTATATTTACATTAGGACTATAACTTCCTAATATATATTTTCCAGCATGTCACTACAAAACCTGTCTGACATAGTAATGAGAATGGGGAGAAAAATGCCAATAAGAACAACCAAAATGACTGATGAAAACATAAACATGAGCACCAAAGAAATCATATCAATCCAGACTTTCACATCTAACTTACTCAAGACTGAAGTATTTGTTTTATTTTTAAAATAAATTTTCTTTTTTCTTTTTCTTTTACCACTTTTACTATCTTATTTTTCCAATATCTTGTAAAATATTTTAATATTTTTTTCATATTTAGAGTTCTAAATTCTCTCTCTCCTTTTCTTCTCTCACCTTTCATTGAGAAGGCAAGCAATTTCATATAGGTCATCAATGTGCAAAGACTGGAGCATTTGTGAAGCACATCTTAATAACTTATTTATTCTTGAGTGTAAAGGATTTTGCCCTTAGTATAATGAGGGCTGGGCTGGCAGAGTTGATCAGATTTTGATTAGATCTCACAGATACCATTATACCCTTCCCCAGAATCAGGACAAAAGATGATACCTGAATGTCTACAAGATTGATTGAAACATGCTTGCTGGAATCCTTTGTTTTAATACCAATAATTATTATAGTCAGTTGTGTCAGGGAAAAACAGTTTAAACTTCTTTTGAGGAAAAGAAGAGAAACAATGAAAAACAGTGTAAAGACCACTTGGGTGGTAATGATAGGGGACTACGTATAGAAGGCAGAAATGCTCAACTATTTTGTTTCTGCTTTCTCTACTAAGGAGAGTAATCATAAATTTGAAACAAGTACATAGATGAGTATACTTAGCAGGAACTGGTGAAATAAAGAAACCAGGCCTAAACAAGTTGTATCTGACAGAAGTATTTAAAGGATTTTCAGATGTGATCACTGATCTACTACCAGTGAAAAATCTGATAGTTCAGTTATTGGATATTTTGTAGAAAGAATTTTTGTCCAGGAACAAACAGGATAGATTAGATGGCATCTGAGGTCCCCTCCAACTCTGAGATGCAATGATTCTGTGGAGTTCCTTGAGAATAATATGCCTCTTTCCCTTAAGTCCTTAAATGAACTGTTCCATTCCAGTGATGAGGATGGAAGTAAAGGACAAAATCCATTTTCTCATTGGGACTGAGAAAGGCTGGAGAAAGGGAGTGTCTACATGTCATTTTTAGCAAATATAGACTCAGCTACAGCAGAATCAGGGAGACTTTGACATACAGAATAAGAGAATGGAGAAGAGATGTTGACAAAAGCAGCAGGAGGCACACAGTACAAATGACCATTCTTCCCCCATAGGCCATTAACCAGATTACAGAGCAGTCACAGAGAGCTGGTGAGAGGAGGTAGCTGCAGGGGACCTAAATGATTTGGCCCAGCAAAGGAGAGGGAAATGAAGGTCCTCATTTGGAGTCATACCTTTATGTCAACTAATTGAAGTGCTTGGGAAAGGAACAATGTAGAAATAACTTTTCTCTCCATCCCGCATGGAGTATAAGGTTGTGGGACTGGGGAAGATGAAGGAAGAGAGGAAAAAATCAGGAAATGATATTAAATAGGTAATGTTACAAATTCTGATGTAATTCCAACAAATGCATCTTTGTTGTTTTGTTTTCTTTGGAGGGACCTAACATTGTCACTCAAGCAAGTGACCAATTGAACAACTTTCAGGATTAGGTATTAAATTTGTATGGGGAAATGGCCAGATTTGTATATTCATGTACCTTTTATCTGTTTAAGTATTTGTGTACTAGTCTATCAGGATTACCTTGGTTTGGGAAAAATGCCATGTCTTTCTCTAATTGATGCAAAGTGAAAGAGAATTCTTAAAAATCCTATAAAACTTATGGCTTTGGGAGGGGAGTCAGAAACACATTTTCCCCCAGTGAGAATAGGGAGAGAAGAGCTATAATGAGACTCTAGCAGACTGGAATGAAATGAGAATTGATCCTCTAGAGTTAGAACTTTTGTTGTTCTTGAATCATTTCAGTGTCGTCCAACTCTTTGTGATGACTTTTGGAGTTTTCCTGACAAAGATACTAGAGCGGTTTTCCATTTCCTTCTCCAGCTAATTTTATGGATGAGGAAACTGAGGCAAATATGGTTGTGACTTGCCCACGATCACACAAGTAGTAAGTATCTGAGGGCAGATTTGAACTCAGGTCTTTCTGACTCCTGGCTGGATTCTCTATCTACTGCTTCATCAACTGCCCAGGAGCTGGAATTTAGAGAACTGTTATTATTATTTTGTCAAGGATTCAATGGACCTACCTTTTCCACCAGAAGAGGATGATAAATTTATATTTCTGAATTAATTTTAGTAAAAAGCTACAGGGGGAGGTAGCTAGGTGGCTCAGTGAATAGAGCACTGACCCTGGAGTCAGGAGAACCTGAATTCAATTCCAGTCTCGGACACTTAACACTTAATAGCTGTGTGACTTTGGGCAAGTCACTTAATCCTAATTGCCCTGCCTTCCCCACGCGAAAAAAAAAAGCTACATGAATGTTATACCTGTCAGCTAGTTAACAAACATGTATGTGTCAGACACTGCTAAGTGCTGGGGCAACAAAACAAGGCAAAACCATAGTCTTTGTCCTTAAAGAACTCCTGTTCTAATGGAGGAGAAAACATACAAAGGATTATAAGAACAAGATACATAGAGAGTAGATGGAAAGTAATCTTAGAAGGGAGATACTATTTGTGTTTTGCTTAATTTTCATTCTTTTACAGGCACAAACTTATCCAGTATAATTTGATGCACTGAAAATTACAATGGGATGGTAATAGAGTTTGGATATGATTCTTAATATCATTTGAGAATTAAATTATCTATCAGTAGTATATTGGATAGGCTATCGTTGACAGAAGAAGTGTGTTCCACACATGCAGAAATGGTATATATTATTTTCAGGGTAGATTTCTGGATGCATTTGGGCTATTAAATTGGGGAAAAATTCAGGCATGCAGTGAATGAGTTGGATGTTTGTAATTTAATGGAATTTAATTTGAAAAGGAATATGGCACGAAAAATATAACTTTTCAGAGAGGAAAGGCCACAAAGAGACAAATGGAGAGCTTTTATTATAATAAATTGGAAGTCTATAATAGTGAGGTGAGATGTCCTGGGATAAAACTGGGGCTACTCCATTTGGACACAGAGGGGTTTTAAAATGAGAAGTATGTCTGGAAAAAGGCAATAAAAAGTCATAGACTAATTTTGACTCTGTCAAGTGCTTCTGCTGAAAGATTCCATTGCTGGTAGGTGGGGGCTGGGTGAGGAAAGCAATACTCCTACTGCCTTTTAGCTTTCATTTCTCTGGGAGTCTGAGCTACCCATTTAATGAAGCAGTCTATCAGTTGAACAGTCAGCCTTTCTATATGGCATCATCCTGCTAGCTGAAGAATATGATGAAGAAAGGGAATGGGGAGAAAGTCAAGGAATGGATGCAGGTGGTGGAAATAATAATTCAGCCAGTAGTCTCGAATGGTTCTTCAAGCCAAAATAAAGCATATAATATCATTAAGTGCTTCCTATGTGCCAAGCTTTGTGATAAGTGTAGGGGACATAAATACAGGAAAGCAAGATAGTCCCTGTCCTCAAGGAGCTTACATTCTAATGGGGACAGTCCATAAAGGGAAGCTAGAAAGGAGAATAGAAATAGCAATGGAATGAGAACTTGAATCCATTAAAACTTCTTTTTAGATTCTTTTTTTTTTATTTTTAGAGGGGGGAAGGCAGGGCATTTGGGGTAAAGTGACTTGCCCAAGGCCACACAGTTAGTAAGTGTTAAGTGTCTGAGGTCAAATTTGAACCCAGGTCCTCCTGACTCTAGGGCCAGTGCTCTGTTCATTGCACCACCTAGCCTCACCTTCTTTTTAGATTCTTGCCTAGTATTGTGGTTGATGATGACTTTAATATCTTCAAACTAGGATATAGGGTATCTAAGAACAAAGGAATATTCATATACAATATGGGGATCCACTGTCCTAGTTGGGTACTATTTACAGAGTATGAGTAGGGTGGGTCTAGCAGCTCAAGGGAATGTTGCCTTCAGAAATTATCATTTATCCTGACTGCGTAGGAATTCTTTGAAATCTTTGGGTTATCTCATTTGAGTAAAGGAAAGTGATGGAAATAGCCAACAACTATGTTTCAGAACTCCTTTGCTTAATAAAAGGATTTGTTATTCTAGTCCCAGGACTCAAAAAAGGAGGACATTTTGGTGAAGTAGGCCTTGATTGCACTGAATTGGTGGTGGTGGTGCTGGTGGAAAGTAAATTTGTAACTTATTCTTCATAATAATCTAAAGTAGTTGGACCTCTACTTCCTCCTCTTCTCAGAAACTTGGGAATGTCACCTTAAGAACACACCTACCCTTCTCCAAGGGAGACTTTTAAACTAAGGAGATTAATGACAGAGGGCAACAACTCTGTTCTCAGAGAATGGATATTGGACTAGAATATATCTATATCCTTCCTATCCCCTACCAATATTATCAGTCTAGGGGAAATGATTTTTAGGTCCAAGCTGAGCTCCTGATCACAATCCTTAACAGGGAAAGAGTATTTGAAGCTATATATTTAATTCTTGGCTCTCTTCTACCAAATTCTAGTTCCACAAAGACCATGTAATATCAAATAGCAAATAAACTAATTTATTCAAGCCAGTAGGAAACATAATTCAGAGGTAGAAAGATAAGAACATACTAAATAATACACAGAGTGAATGATCTTCCTACTGGGAGTGAGATATATCAGCTCAATGAAGAGAGAAAATCCCAGATCTCACCTCAAAGGGAAATTTCCTAGGGCCTTTAGTGTAGTAAGTGGAAGATCAAGGCATGATTCAGGTGCCAGTTGCTCTATTTGTTGTTTTTTCCCCTGTCTTTTCTGCCTTTCAGAAACCTCTGTTAGAAAAATCTGGAGCCATGTACCCCCCTCTCTTGAAGCTGGAAGCCAGAAGACCAAGATCTGTCTTCTCAAGTTCTCACCTATTCCATTCTTCACATAGGAAATATCCCTCAATGAAAAGGGTCTTGTGCAAATGAACTTTGAGCTGTGGGTCACATCAAATTGGCCTAAAAGACAAAGAGAACATTTATGTGAGAACCTTTACTTTGACACCATAGATTTCTGTATTTCAAACAGCACACTTGTACTAAATGCCATGTTTGATATATGACTTGGAAAATGCTCACACACATGAGATCAGGAATGCTGATTTGTGGAAATCAAATTGTAAGACCTCAGTTGTAGCGTAGCATGTAGTTATTGACCGAATATCTGGATAGTCAATGTCTTTATGTCTGCCTAGGCTGAAAAAAACTTCTCTGGGATAGCAAGTTAGGACTAATTTAGGAGTATTGTACTAAGTGAAGTGGGCTAAGGCTAAGACTAACTTTTCCCCCTTTCCTTTTCTTCAAAAATAATGTTTTATTTTTCCCCAATTACATGTAAAAACTATTTTTATATTTTTAATTTTTTTTAAGTTCCAGATTTTCTCCTCACCCGCCATCCCCTCCTTCCCATTGAGAAGTCAAGTAATTTGATATAGGTTATCCATGTGCAGTCATCCAAAATATGTTTCCATGTTAGTCTTGCTGTGAAAGAAAATATAGGCTAAAAAACAACTCAAGAAAAATAAAGAAAAAGAGTGCTTTGATCTGCATTAAGACTCCATCAGTTCTTTCTCTGGAGATGGATAACATTTTTCATCTTAAGTCCTTCAGAATTATCTTGGATCACTGTATAGCTGAGAATAGTTAAGTCATTAACATTTGTTCATGGTACATTATGGTTCTTTCATATAGTTCTTTCTTTCTATGGTATAACCATGGTACATACATGGTTCTTTCTGTATACAGTGTTCTCCTAGTTCTGCTCATTTCACTTGGCATCAATTCACATAAGTCTCTTCAGGTTTTTATGAAAGCATACTGCTCATCATTTCTTATAGCACAATAGTATACCATCACAATCATATAGCACAACTTGTTCAGCCATTCCCCAATCAATGGGCATCTCCTCAATTTTCAGTTCTTTGCCAACACTGAAATAGATGCTTTAGATATTTTTATACATATAGGTCATTCTCCCGTTCTTTTTTTTAACCTTTGTTTGATACAGACCTAGTAGTGGTATTGTTGGTCATACATAGTTTTATAGCCCTTTACCTCTAATTCCAAATTGCTCTATAGAATGGTGGAATCCATATACCACCTCATTAACAGTATATTAGTGTCTCAATTTTCCCACATCCCCTCCAACATTTGTCATGTTCCTTTTCTGCCATATTAGCCAATCTGATAGGTGTGGGGTGGTAACTCAGAATTGTTTTAATGTGTATTTCTCTTATCAATAATGATGTAGAGCATTTTTTCATATAACTATAGATAACTTTGATTACTTCATCTGAAAACTGCCTGATTATATCATTTGACCATTTATCAATTAAGGAATTGCTAATATTTTTGTAAATTTCCCTCCATTATTTATATATTTGACAAATGAGATCCAAAGAAACTTGCTGCAATTTTTTCATATTTATGATTAGTATGTATTTCCCTTTATCCTATTTTCCCCCATTTATACTGCTCTCTCTTTCACTCTGTTCATTCTCAAAAATGCTTCGTTTCTGAGTTTTTACCTCCCTTCTATAAGCCCTAGTCTTCTTTTATCCCCTTCTCCTCATAATTTCCTGTAGTAAAACAGATTTCTATACCCAATTGAGTGTGTATGTTATTCCCTTTTTGAACCAATTGTGATGAGAGTAAGGTTTCTGTGCTCCTCCTTTCTCACCTCCTCCATCTTTTCTTCCACTGTAAAAGCTTTTTCATGCCTCTTTTATCTCAGATAATTTACCCCATTCTACCTCTCCCATTCTCTTTATCATCCCTTAATTTTTTTCATATTCAGTTATTACCTCTGTTATATATGTATACTCCTTCTAACTGTCCTAATAATGAGAAAGGTTTTAGGAGTTGCAAGTATCCCCCATAGTTCCCCCATAGGCATGTAAACAGTTTAACCTTATTGAATCTTTTATGATTTCTCTTTCCAATTTACCTTGTTATGCTTCTCTTGAGATTTGTATTTGAAAGTCAAATTTTCTATTCAGCTCCGTTCTTTTTTTAATCAGGAATAGTTGAAAGTCCTTTATTTCAGTGAATGTCCATTTTCCTGTAAAGAATTATGCTCGGGGGCGGAGCCAAGATGGCGGAGTAGAAACAGCACGTCCAAGCCACTCTGCCCCCAGATTTCCTCCAAACTATATAAACGGGGACTCTGAACAACTTCTGGAGGCCCAGCACCCACAGAATGACACAGAGAAGCTAACCTCACTGAGGACAGCCCAGCAGCCCTGCAGGAAGGACCAGCTCAGCAGTCTGGGAGCTGGCAGCGCGCAGAGCATGGGGAGCCAAGCGCAGGTCCGTTCCGCCTGAGTCACGATTTTAGCCCCAGGGTGGCAGGGCCAGCAGCCGGCTGGAGGAACCCCAGAACACCAGCAACTGTGGGGATTCCAGAATTATCAACATAGACATGCCTAGGACAAAGTGAGAGGTTAGTGCCCTATGGACTTTGGGAAGTATTTGGGGAATGCGTTGGCTCCCTCCCCTGGGGGCTAGAAGCTGCTGAGGAGACACGCCATTTTGTAGTTTTTCAGAGGCAGCTCCAGCTCCTGGCCTGCAAACTGTAGGGAGATCCAGTGATCAGTCTTGGGGGGTAATTGCTCTTGCTTTAACCTCCCTGGATCCGGATTGTGATCTAGGGTGGAAGTTGTGGGTGGGTTTACAGCTTGCCAGAAAGGGAAGTTGCCCCCCACACGTTCGGGACGAAAATTCCTCTGTCTGGCCTTAAAGCCATAGTGTGGCAACAAGCCCAAAAGTCAAGCAATTAAGTGGCAACATGCCAAGGCAAAGGAAACAGAAAAATGCAACCCTAGACTCCTATTTTGGGGGCATAGAGCAGGAAAAGGACTGTGAGGTCAGAAGTCCTGCTCCAAAAGCCCCAGGGGAAAACATGAGCGGGTTGCAGGCCATAGAGGACCTTAAGAAGGACTTTAAAAATCAAATAAGAGAAGTGGAGGAAAAATTGGAAAGAGAAATGAGAAGGATGCAGGAAAAGTATGAAATGAGGGTCAACAGCCTGACTGAGGAAAACAACACCTTAAAAAATAGACTAACTCAAATGGCAAAGGAGGCCCAAAAGGGAAATGAGGAGAAGAATGCCTTAAAAAGTCGAATTTGCCAGATGGAAAAAGAATCTCAAAAGTTCACTGAGGAGATTCATTCCTTCAGAGTTAGACTGGAGCAAATGGAAGCTAATGACTTTATGAGAAATGAAGATGCTGTTAAACAGATCCAAACAAATGAAAGATTAGAAGGCAATGTGAAATATCTCATGGGAAAAACCACTGACCTGGAAAATAGATCCAGGAGAGACAATTTAAAAATTATTGGACTACCTGAAAGCCATGATCAAAGAAAGAACCTAGAAATCACCCTTCAAGAAATTCTCAAGGAAAATTGCCCTGATGTTTTAGATCCAGAGGGCAAAATAGAGGTTGAAAGAATCCACCAATCACCTCCTGAAAAAGATCCCAAAAAGACAACTCCCAGGAATATTATAGCCAGGTTCCAGAATCCCCAGATCAAGGAGAAAATACTCCAAGCAGCCAGGAAGAAACAATTTCAATATTGTGGAAACACAATCAGAATAGCCCAGGGCCTGGCAGCTTCTACACTGAGGGATTGAAGGGCATGGAATTGATGTTCCAGAGGGCAAAAGAACTGGGAATGAACCCAAGGGTCACCTACCCAGCAAAACTGAGTATTTTGTTTCAGGGGAAAATATGGTCATTCAGTGGAATAGAGGACTTTCAAGCATTCTTGAGGAAAAAACCAGAATTGAATAGAAAATTTGACATCCAGACACAAGAAGGAAGAGATGCCTGAGAAGGTAATCAGGGAAAAGAAATCAAAAGGAACTTATCAGAGTTGAACTATTTACATTCCTATATGGAAAAACAATAACTGTGACTGAGGAAATCTTTCTCACTATGAAAATAATGGAAGAAGGGTGTATGGTCATGTGAATACATATGTGAATGTGTGTCATTAACAAATGACAAGTGTACTTTTAATTTTTAAAGTTAATATGTTAATATAAAGTTAATATAATAATAAAATTAATATAATAATAAAAAAAGAATTATGCTCAGCTTTGCTAGGTAGGTGATTCTTGTTTGTAATCTTAACTTTTTTGCACATCAGAGTATCATATTCCAAGCCCTCTTTTCCTTTGAGATAGAAACTACAAATCTTGTGTTCTTGTGACTGTGGTCCCATGATATTTGAATTGTGTCATTTTGGCTATTTGCAATATTTTATCCTTGACCTGGGAGCTATAGAATTTGACTTTAATCTGGGGGTTTTCATTTTGGGATCTCTTTCAAGAGGTGATCCACGGATTCTTTTACATTCCATTTTACCCTTCAGTTCTAGGATATTAGGGCAGCTTTCCATGATAATTTCTTGAAATATGATGTCTAAGTCCTTTTTGTGATCATGGCTTTCAGGTAGTCCAATAATTATTAATTTTTTTCTTCTGGAACTATTTTCCAGGTTAGTTGTTTTTCTGGTTTAATATTTCACATTTTCTTTAATTTTTTCATTTTTTTTCATTTTGTTTTATTGTTTCTTGAGGTCTCATGGAGTCATTTACTTCCAGTTGCTCAATTCTAATTTTTACAGATTCATTTTCTTCATTGAGCTTTCATACCTCCTTTTCCATACAGCCAATTGTACTTTTTAAGTAGTTCTTTTCTTCATTGAGTTTTTGTAATTCTTTTTCCATTTGTCCAGTTCTATTTTCAAGACATTCTTCTCTTCAGCAGATTTTTGTGCTTCATTTACCATTTGGTCTATTTTTTAAGGTTTTATGTTCTTCAGTATTTTTTGTGATTCCTTGAATTTTCTTGAATCACTCTCATTTCTCTTCCCAATTTTTCCTCTATCTCTCTTGCTTGATTTTTGAATCTTTTTCAAACTCTTCCATGGCATTGTAAAGTCAAGCACAAGCAGCTTTCTAG
This sequence comes from Gymnobelideus leadbeateri, assembly GCA_011680675.1. Lineage (NCBI taxonomy): Eukaryota > Metazoa > Chordata > Mammalia > Diprotodontia > Petauridae > Gymnobelideus > Gymnobelideus leadbeateri. Next base: position 14,853 of record WOXC01009627.1, on the reverse strand, counting down.
AGGACTGCTGCTGTGTACCGCTTAAAGGTTCTGATTACACAGTATAATGAACTCTCTATTTATTCATCAGGCAGTAAATTAAAGCAAAACATTGACAGAAGTCAAAGTACAGCAGTCACAATCACATAACAACTTATCACTAAAGTATCCATGTAGTTTTCACCAAAGTGAACACATAGTTTTAAACAAAATACATTCATTTAGTAACTCAATCATTTAGTAAGTCCTTAATTCAATCATCCTTAAGGGGGCTTATCTCCTTAATGGACACAAAGTATAAAGGTCAAAGTTCTCCACCCTTAGGTCACATTGTCATAATCTGTGAGTCAAAAAGTCTTCTTACTTCTTAATTGGAGATTAGTTTCCAATCATCCTTAATTCAATCATCCTGAAAAGGTACAGGATACAGAGTACAGAGTTCTCCACCCCTAGGCCACTCAGTTTGAGTTAAATACCCAAGAAAAGATCTTTTCATCTTGACTCAAGGCTGGCTCTCAGCTTCCATGGTTCCTCTTCCATGGTCCTAGCTCCTGCCCAAATCTACACAACTGTCACATGGGTTCAAAGGCAGGCAGCTCCCAGTTCCTTGTCCAGCTCCTTGTCCAGTTCCTGTTCCATATTGAAGTTCACAGTGTCCAGTCCACCTCAAGTCCTTCACAGTTCCTGTTTCTGGGAAGACAAAGCTTAACAGAGCCACAATAATATTCATGCACATTGCCAGCACCATCATCTATTCACTATCTACCTGTGAAATTAGCTCAGACCCACCAACAAGGTCTGAGAACTCAACACAAATCATCAGTATAGAAAACAACACAGACCCACAAACAAGAGGTCAATACAAATCATCAGTAAAGTCCCAGAACCTCCAAAACCCTCCTTCAGGACTTCTGTAAACAGGCAACCAGAAAATCCTCTTTGAGGGCTTCCAGTAAGGTCCCAGGGCTTCTGTACAAAGTATCACAGACATCTACACAGACAGAACAGACAAACAGCGTGCCAGGGCACCATGAGTTTTCTCCTCTACCACAAAGCTCCTTACTCAGTTCTGCTCTCTCCAGCCTGGGCCTCTCCTTATATATGGTCATTAGTGCCTCCCCTTCCTGTTGCAGGATTTCTCAAGTTCTAGGGTTCACAAGTTCTGAGATTCACAAGTTCTTGATCTTAATGCTTGATAGAAACATGAACTGAAACAAGGTGTTAGCTACTTCTGTGTTAATTAAATAGCTGAAACCACTTCTTTGCTTTGCCATTACAGGCATGAGACCAATTTATATTTTATTCTGAGGCTTTTGATGCAGCAGTTTTGACTTTGTTGCCTTCTTCTGAGTTTGTGTTTTGTTCTTCTCTGTCACCATAGTAACTTTCTGTAATCAGGATCTTTTTCTGCTGTTTGCTCATTTTTCAGACTATTTTTTGGCTTTTCACTCTATGCTGAAGTAGGGCTCTGCTTTTGGAGTGTTCCTGACTTAAGGGTTTTTGTAAAGTTTTTTATTCCCAAAGTAGTTCTGAGGGTTTGTAAGTTTTCATTTTTTTCAAGGCAGTATGATCTAGGGAGAGGAGTGTTTACTCCTTTATTGGGCAGTGCTCTGCTCTGAGAGCAACAACAAGCACTCTTTTGTACCTTGGAACTGTGACTAGAATTCCAGTAACCCTGCAGCCACAGTCTGTGGTGTGCAACTGCTTCTTCTTACCCTGGCACTGAGAACCAGGATAGTGACCCAAATGCAAGTATGGACAATGCCATAGAGAACCGCCCCCAGTTCTAGCAAAGTTACTGCTGTAATCTCCTTTTGATCTGTTGTTGGACCCCTTTACCATCAATGTGTTGAGAGGTCTGGAACCTTGACTACTACCCCTGATTACGTTGTCCCCAACATGTACTCCTGGTTTATTGGCATGCATCCTGTGTTGAGGTGTGCTCCACTGTCACCCTGGTGCAACAGACCTTTCTTGCCAAACTTTTAAGTTGTCTTGGACTTGAAGTTTGTTTCACCTTGTCCTTTTGTGGGTCCTGCCACTCTAGAAATTGTTTTGAGGCATTTTAAAAAGTTGTTTAGAGACATTTGGGGGAGAGCTTAGGTGAGTTCCTGACTTTTCTAAATACTGGGCAGATTGACTCATCACTGCTAATATAGACTTTTGGTGGGCAACTAGATGTGGATAGTGGATAGAGTGCTGGGCCTGGAATCAGGAATACTTATCTTTCTGAGTTCAAATCTGGCCTTGGACATTTACTAGGTATGTGATCCTGGGCAAGTCACTTAATCCTGTTTGCCTCAGTTTCCACAATTATGAAATGAACTGGAGAAGAAAATGGCGAACCATGCCAGCGTCTCTGCCAACAAAACCCAAATGGGGTCATGAAGAGTCAGACATGCCTGAAAATTATCAAACAACAATGATAATGACATAAAAAATTCTAGCCCATTGCAAAAAGAGCCACCTCATTATCAATAACAGGTTCAAATCCTGCCTCTGAGACACACTAGTTGTATGACCCTGGGCAAGTTTTTTGCCCTAGGAAATATTCCCAGCTGGCTCTCAGAAATTGTGAGTTTGAAGAGAAATAATACTTGTCTAGTCTAATCCCCTCTGAACTTCTGAGATGTGAAGGTACCTTCCCAAATCTTTGAGATCAATGGCTACTCTCAGCTTGGCAAGTCATTGCCTGTTGCACAGCTATATAACTGGGGTAAAGAATCTAGTTTTATAGAGCTACCTAAGCAGTCTAAAAATGTTCTCAAGGCAGTATTCATAGTGCACCATAAGGCTCCTTGACCCAATTCATGACAAAACAACATAATTTCAATTTGAAAGATGCTATAGAAAATAATTGTCCTCTGAAACACATCACAGACAATGTAAGCACTGAGTTAATTTTTCTCCATCTCTACTATTATTTATGAGTGAGAGAAAGGGAAAGAGATGTCTTTTAGATGAAAGTTGAAAAATTCTATTGTCAAGTATGTTTTATGAGGGAGAAAATATTATATATAATTTTGTCTTTGGGTTTGCATAGGCACCAGATATGTTTTAAATTATAGCCTCAACACAAATTATTAAGACTCTTTTCTTTGAGCCCTTGAACTCTTAGTTTTTTTATATAAAGTTTTATCATTCACAAGATTAAAAATCTCCCTTCATAATAACCACATACTACATAGAGTTTTATTTGTTCATGTATGTTAAGGAAGGAGTGGGAGAGGCCTTTTAAATTTAGAATGCATTAGGTGAAGCTATATCATTTGGCTAAATACATGTACATATAAATGTGTATTTGTGAATTATTATAATTTATTTTTAAATAAATTGAGACTTATGCTTAAAACATACATAAATCTTGATAATGAAAAATTCGACTTTTATGGACAATTATGCAGAATTCCATGTATTTCTATGGTTTGGGATCTTAAAGAATAGAGATCCATTCACACCTACCTCTAAATTAGCTGAGTTATCTGTATAATCTACCATGGTAACTGCTGTATTATTAATAACATACAAATCACCAGTGGAAACTAACTAAATAAAAGAGGCAGGAAAGGGAAATGTGCTTCTCCCTTATTGCCAGTCTTGAGTCCCAATCTTGTTCTAGTTTTGGTTCTAGGTATGATAACTAAACTTGTATTCATAACTGTATCCCAGTCAATGAGTTCTTGCAGGGCAATCTGACCCCATCATACTCCATTCCCTAATGCCAGTTACCTAGCAGGTTCTGAATAGCATCTACCATTTCTATTGTCATGTTCTCATGCCTTCTTCCTGGCCTTAGCTTTGCTTGCGTGGGGGATAACCATAATGTTGGGCCATTGGGTAGATGACCTTGAGTAGGGAAAGTACCTCCTTTTCATTCTCCATATTTCAGGGGAAGACAGCAGTGGACTTTAAATACTAGGATACAACCCTTGCAGGACCCATGTGACACTGCCCCCACCGTTGTGATAGGCCTGTCCAATGCCTCCTGCCACTGGTTCAGGATAAGATGGGATGACTGCTATAGAGCCTTACTGGTCTTTTAAAGGTTAGAGTTCGTTGGTGTGGGTAAGGGAGGCATAGGGAAGGAAACAGCATTTGCTAATTACCTTCTTAGTGCAGGAACTCTGCTAAGTGCTTTACAGATATTATCTCATTGATTTTTCACAACCTTATAAAACAAGTGCTATTATTATTATCACTTTATAGTTGAGGAAACTGAGGCAGAAAGAGCTTAAGTGACTTGTTCAGGGCCACACAGCTAGTACAAGACTGAAGTCAGATTGGAATTCAGGTTTTTCTGACTCCCAGGCCTCTAACCACTGCACCACAGAACTAGCTGCCTCTAAGGGGAGAGGTGCTTATGTTTTCTAAGCCACATCTGATGTGGGATATAGCCTGATCCATATACTTTTGTCTGCAGTATAGTTACCTAGGGCCGAAACTCTTTTTTCCACCTTGAGAATGGACCAGAGTACTAAGAGGTAACTAGCTGGCTGTTCAGTTATAATCTTAATTTCCAGAGTTGGATATTTTTCAGGTCAAAAGGTTCAAATAGTGATGAGGTTTGCTATGTGGTCATGGTATATGTGATGTGTAATGACCTTAAGTGACCAATATGGCCATAACTAGAGTTCAGGTCAATGAACTATGTAAGTCAAGGTGATCAACATGGATGTTGAAAGTACTGAAGATGATGATAAAAGGTGGAACAGCTGAATCAAGTATTGAAACCCCTGAAGAAGGCAGTATTTAGCATAGGATAGATGGACAGATAGATAAATAGAGCATATATTAGGCACTTACTGTAGGTCAAACACTATACTAAGTGTTGGGGATGTGAATACAACAAAGCAAAGATAATTCCTGCCCTCAAGGAGCTTTAATTCTTTTATTTTTTTAATTAGTTTATTAGTTTAGTTTCAGTTAACAAGATTCAATTCCATAGTTCCTTGATTTTCAAATTTCCTTTAATTCCCTCCCCCCTCCCCACACGACAGCATATAGTCTAGTATAGGATCTGCAAATGCATTCATATTAGACATTGTTCCAATTACAAAGGCGTATTGTACTAGGTGGGATTAAAGATGGTAAGGAAGAAATAAAACCAAACAATGAAAAGAACAAGATCATTTAGTTTGCTTCCATCAGGATTCAGGCTCAGTTCTTTCTAGTTATATCTCTGGATGGCGCATTTCTCACTTTCTTGAGTCTTTCGGGATTAACACTGCATTGCTGAAAAGAGTCCAGTCTGTCAAAGTTGGTCATCACAGATATGGTATGTCTGTGATTGTATACAAATTTCTTCTGATTCTACTCTTCTCGCTCAGCATCAGTTTGTATAAGTCTCTCCAGGTAATTATGAAATCCGTCACCTCTTTGTTTCTTATAGTACAATAATATTCCATTACATTCATATACCACAACTTGTTTAGCCATTCCCCAATTGATGGGCACCCCTTTAGTTTCCAATTCTTTGCAACCACAAAAAGGGCTGCTAAAATATTTTTGTACATATGGGTCTTCCTCCCACTTCTATGATCTCTTTGGGATACAACCCTAGAAGTGGTATGGCTGGGTCAAAGGGTATGAAATTATTTATAATCCTTTGGGCATAATTCCAGACTGCTCTCCAGAATGGTTGGATAAGTTCACAACTCCACCAGCAATGTATTAGTGTTCCAATTTGTCCACATCCTCTCCAGCATTTGTCACTTTCTTGTTTTGTTATCTTAGCCAATCTGACTGGAGGGATGTGGTATCTCAGAGTTGTTTTGATTTGCATTTCTCTAATTAATAGTGATTTAGAGCATTTCTTCATATGCTTATAGATATCTTTAATTTCTTTCTCTGAAAACTTCCTGTTCATATCCTTTGACCACTTATCAATTGGGGAATGACTTAAGGAGCTTTAATTCTGATAGAGGAAGGTAGTACATAAAGGGGAGCTGGAAAAGGAAGGTCAGGGAAGAGAGAACTATTGTGGCATGGTGTGGAAATGACCTGAGGGTTGTGTGGAGGCCTGATTCTGGTGAGGTAAGGTGAAAGCTCACCTATCAGAGCCTATCTCTAAGGGGGAGAGTCCAAGATTCAATGTGGACACAAAACTTAAGCTCAGACCTTACCTTTACTCCCTGTACAATTTAGGCAAGTCACTTCTCTTTGGGCTTCGACTTCTTTATCTAGAAATTGAGAGGGTTGGACTAGATGTACCCCAGTTTCCATCAAGGTTTAATAGTCTGTGATCCTGGGACCCAAAAGAGAAAGGAAGGAAAGCAAAATAGTCAAGGCACTAGTGACAGGGAAAGTCTTGGATGAATGAGGCCATTTTGAGGGATTCATTAGGTTCTTTTTATGTTGTATATATTAACTCAGAAATAATCTATTGTGTTTGTATGTATTACATATATTGTGTATATATGTATTGTATATACATATATTGTATATATTGACTCATAGAAATAATCTTTTATGGTCCACACAAGTAAAAAGTTACAATCAAAGGATAGACAGGCTAGACAATGTTCAGTTCTCATGCTAATGAATTCTTCTACAACCTACTCCATGATCATTACATTGGAATAAACAACACTGTTGATGCTCTATACTCCAAAACTGCTTTAAAAATTAAAATGTTACTGTTACTTATCTTTTTTTAACTTGGAGAACAGTTAAATTCTGTTTCTGATAGAGTCAAAGTTAGGCATATAGGGGCCTAGAACTGCTACTATGGAGTCCACTCTTCCATAGTCTTTGGTTTATTTTTTAATTTAATTTAATTTTTTCCACAATTACATGTATAAATAATTTTTAACATTTTAAAAAATTGTGAGTTCCAAATTATCTTCCTTCTTCCCTCCTCCTCACCCCATTAAGAAGGTAAGCAATTTGATATAGGTTATACATGTGCAATCATGTAAAAAACATTTCCATGTTAGTCATGTTGTAAAAGAAAACACATACAAAAATATTTGGTCAATCTTGTAGGAAATACTTGATAAGACATTTAGCTCATTAAATAATAAACCAAATCCAGTTCTAGTAAGAGAGCAGTAAGGAAAGCAGGAATGAGAGAATAAGCTGGTTAGAAAATAGACCAGAGGTACATGGTGAAGTATACCACAATTCTATAAAAATTAACTGGTGAAAGGGTAGAGATGTGTATTTTTCCTATGTCTTATCACACTTAAAATTAAAGATATTTAAAATTTATTTTTATTTGATAGCTAAACACTAATAAGACATTTGAAAAGGTTCTTAAACTGATAATTTACTTATTTTCTCCTTCCCTCACCCTCTTGCCATTTTATACTAACCAATATTTTTTCACATGACGTTCATTTCCTTTCCAAGACCACTATGGAGTTCTTTAGAATATGCCATCCTTAGACTTTATATTTTATGACTTAGAAGAGGCATCCCTAGATGTTTTGCAATCCATTTCTAAATGGCAATAATGAATCTTCTGGAATTTTTAACTAGGCATTTAATAGTAGACTTACCTTAAGCCCTAAACTCCTCTAGACAGTCATTAATTGATCTATAAAACTACTGGAAGATTCATTATTGCTGATGATAACTCTCTCATCCCCCAGACTCCACGATTCAGTTGGCTTAAAACATTTGCCTTCCTTACAAACAAAACTGAATAAATAAAAGAACATAGTACTAAATTAATTATTACTGCATTCCAGCCAACCAGAACCTTCCATTTTCATCGAAGTGCGGTACAATTTTAGAGTGAGTTGATTTAGTGCTTCCATCACCTGTTAAAAGAGTAAAAGGAGAAACAAAAGTCAAAGAATTCTAGAGGAAGCACTCTGAGTGTGTGTGGTCTCCTGCAGTAAGAAAAGCTTTAACAAGAAGGCAGGTTAGGGACTTAGAGAGCCCTGATACATAGAATTCTTGTCAGAGGTTTCTTCCTGGCTAGAGAATTTAGCTGTATCTTAGGGGACTTATGTGTTTTGGGTCCATTCACTTCCACCAAGGTAAATCTGGGAGCTTCCTGCCTGATATCCTCACCCAAGTATTCAGCAACTCTCTATATAAATATTCAACTCACTAAAGAATGGACAAGTTTATTTACAGGACACTGAAAACAAACATAACCCAACTTAAATGCAAAGAAATAATACCTACTATTGAATAGGTCTTTCCCTAATAGCATGTATAAACTCAGGCACTCAAAGGACATAATCAATAGACTTCCCATTGTAATTCTTATATGAAGCTTCTCGGTACATACTTCCCATCCAACACTTTTAGGGTCTCCTCTACAGTGGTTTCAGATCTTCCCAGACATTCAGTCTGAAATTGCCCTCAACTTCCAGCAGATAACACTTAGAATCATAGAATTTTTGTTATAAGGGACCTCAGTGTCCATCAGCTTTTGCTTGAAGATGTCCATCTGCTGCTTCTAAGGCTGCCCATTCTACTATGGGACAACTCTATTTGTTAGGAAGTTTTTACTTACATCTTACAGTTAACACAGTGCCTGACATATAATAGGTGTTTAATAAATGTTTCTTGATTGACTGATTGATGAAGCAAAAAATGTCCTCTTTGCAAAATTCATAGATCCTTGGACCAAATACAAGTCTGAGACCTCTTGTACATGCCAGTCTTTTAAGCACTTGAAGTCAACTATCATATCTTTTCTTCTTCAAGTCTAACACTCCCAGTTCCTTCAACTGAATGTCATATGGGATGGACTCAAGGGTCCAGCACCATCCAGGTTACCCTCTTCTTTTTGCTCTTTCTTATCATTGTTTTTTCCAAATGTAGAGTTCAGAACTGAATGCAATTCTTCTGATGTGGTCTGACTATATTGGAACTCAGGGGAACTTTAATCTCTTATTCTTAGAAGCTTTGCCTTCCTTAATACAGCCCAAGATCATGTTAGTTTGGGGTTTTTTGGGCCGCTTTGTCATACTATTGTTTTAATAAATCTATGTCTAATAAAACCCAGTTATTTTTTCAGATAAATTACTATCACTCTCTTCTTCCCCTATCTTGTCCTTGTGAAGTTATTTCATGAAACCAAATGTAAGATTTTCTCTTTTTACAAGTCATTTCCCAAATAATATGTGGCCAAACATCAAAGATTTTCAGAGGAAGAAATTAAAACTACCTATAGTCATATGACAAAGAATTCTCTAAGTCACTACTGATTGGAGAAATGCAAATCAAAATGACTCTGAGGTACCACATCACACCTATCAGATTGGCTAATATAACAAAATAGGAAAATAATAAATGTTGGAGAAGATGTGGGAAAATTGGTATACTAATGCACTAATGTTGGTAGAGTTGTTAACTAATCCAACCATTCTGTAGAGCAATTTGGAACTATATCTAAAGGACTATAAAACTGCACATATCCTTTGATCCAGCAATACCACTTCTAGGTCTGTATCCCAAAGAGATGATACAAATGGGAAAAGGACCCACATGTACAAAATATTTGTAGCAGCTCTTTTTGTGGTGGCAATCTTCATATGCAAAATGATGTCAGAAATCCGTCTTAGTTTGTCCCATAGAAAATCTATACTCTCCACTTACACTTTGCATCTGATATTAGGATTATCCTCTTACTTCCCTTGAGTGTACACAGACATCCGAATTCTTCATATTCCGTAGTCCCTCAGATTCAAGTTACTCTCCCACAAATTAAAGTACTTTTTCTTTTTCTATTTCTCTCATAGACTCACACTCAGAAAATGCAAGCAGAGCCACAACCAGCATGGAAAAACTGAGGTTTTGCTCCTAGGCAGTGACCTTCTGCTGGTCCTATCTCTATTCTGCCTCTCTTCCTAGGCATGTCTTCCCCTCACCATTTTTACTAGTATGGAAGTAACTAACATGGTTTTATCTGGAGATCGAATCAATATCAGATAGGGATCAAGGTTAATGATTGAATTTACAGATCTCAGAGTGGTCCAGGGTCCTTTTTTCATTCCCCTTTCAACAGATTTGGCCTAGTATCTGAATTCTCAATTATGACCCTGAATGGAGGAAAAGTTGTCTAATTCTATGTACCTTCTTGAAGTATCTAGTGGTAGAGAATGGCTGTGGGTGGGTAGAAAAAGCCAGCCATTCCCTCCCCCAGCCTCCAAAATTTTGGATTCTCTTCTATACAGAGGAAAGGAGGAGGTTGACACTCAGGGAAGGAAAAGAGGCTAATCTCCAACCCCCCCTCAAATTCAGTCAAACTATCTACCTTAGGCAATTGGGTCAAAATAAGCTCAGTAATTAGTTAATATGGTAAGAAAAAAACCCTGTAGGATATACTGTTTTCTGGATAAACTAATCACCCATTTCAGTAAATTTTACTAAGGGCATTTAATTCAAACAGCACATTTATAGCCTTTCTTAGGCAAACTTGCCATGGGGCTTGCCCTCAAGAATATTGTGAAGTTGAAGAAGCTTCTCTTTAGCTCCTCAAAACTCTTCATCCTGTGCTTTATATCACCTAACACTTCTATGATGTCTCCCCTTTTGTCGGATTTTTTTTTTCATTTTTTTCAAGATGTTAATGAAGGATCCAAACTTCACACACAGTTTGGATTCAGTCAAAGGGCTGCACCTTGAGGACCTAAAGGGACACAAGTGGCTTTGAGGTCACAGGTTCCCCAACCCTGATTTAAGGTATTGGGACCCTCCTGATACCTCTGAAATTCCATCATAGACCTAATCTGTCTGAATAAGAGACCGATCTCGCTTCTCCTCCTCCTAATTGGGCAATAGCTCTTTTGTCTAGTATATAGGGACTACTTTGATAAATGGAAGAGTAAGAGGGAGATTAAGCAAATCGGAATAAAATCACCATGATGTTGTCATTTTAGGATTCTTTGTTTTATTGATCTATTTCTATAGGATAAGCCTTCTTTTTAATATATAACATTTATCTGAATAGCCTAGCTGACAGAGATAATCACATATACTATAAAGTCAAAGGAAACACATTTGAGCTTGTCCTGGAGAGCTATTTATTTCCATTCTGTGCATTATCTTTTGCCCCTTTTGTTATGATTCTGTAGTCAACCCTTGATTATCTGTACCATGAATGGTTTGTGGTCTCCTTGCCTCCCCTGTTCAATGATCTGTGTTTCAGCCTGCTAACAGTAGAGTCAGCTGGGAGAAGTGGTTAGCACCTGATTATGGGATCAGTACTTATGGGAGGGTCTGGGTGAGACAGCCTGCTATAGTAGAAAGAGCACTGAAATTTTAGTCAGAATACCTGATTTGGGGACCTAGATCTTGCAGTTTTACTATGTAATCTTGGGCAAGTTGTTTAACACAACTGATATTTCTAAAACATAGGCCATTCCTTTCCTCCAGAAGTTTTGGTGGCTCCCTATTGTCTCTATGTTTCCAGGTTAGTTTGACATTAATCCCTCTTACAGACTCTATGCTTCAGCCAAATTGGACAACCTGCTATCTTCCTGTACCTATTATTCCCTGGGGGATGGGGAAGGGGAAGATATCTTCTTCCCTGTCCTTGGCTGCCCACAATGCATCCAGGTACAGGAGAGCCTCACAGAGCATGTATAAGATCTATAGGGGATAAACTGAAAATACTCAATAGAAGGAAGGCAATAGAATTAAGAGGGAACAGGAAAGGCTACCTGTTGAAGATGGGATTTTAGGTAGGACTTGAAGGAAACCAAGAGTCTGGGATACAGAGGGAACAAATTTCAGGCATGGAGGGCAGCCAGCAAAAATGCTTGAATTCAGGATATAGACTGTCTTATTTCAGGAACAGAAAGGAGACCAATGACACTGGATACAGAGTATGGGGGTGAGATTAGAATATAAGAAGACCAGAAAGGCAGGGGGAACATGCAGTTTATGAAGGTCTTTAAATATGATATATTATATTTGATCCTGGAATTGATAGGGAGCCACTGGAGTTTATTGATTAGGAAGGTAATGTGATCAGACCTATGCTTTAGTCCTCAGTAGGGTGGAGGATGGACTGGAATGGAAAGAAACTTGTGGCAGGCCTACCAACAAGCAAGCTACTGAAATGGTCGAGGCATGGGGTAGTGAGGGTCTGAAGTAGGGTGGTGGCAGTATCGGAGGACAGAAAAGGGTTCATGGGAATGATGTTATGAAAGTAAAAAAGATAAGCCTTAGAAACAAAGTGGACATCCTCAAGTGAAATAGCATAGTGGGAGAAGAGAATAATATAGAGGATGCAAGAAAGAGCTCTGAGTGATACCCAATGTAAGGCATGATGCATTCGCCACCAAAAAAAAAAAAAAGCCACCAAAAGAGAAGGTAGAGTAGTGGTCAGACAGGTAGAATGAGAACCAGGACAGAGCAGGGTCACAGAAATACAGGGAGAAGAGAGGATCGTGATGAAGAAGATGATTTGTAGTCAAAGCGGTTGTGAAGGATGAGGATTGAGAAAAGACTACTGTAAGAAATGACTACTGTAAGACTACTAGTAAGATATCAATGGTAACTTTGGAGAGAGCAATTTCAGTTGAATAATGAGGTTGGAAGCTAGTGTAGACAGTTAGGTTGAATGAGCAGAAAAGAAAGTCAAAACACCCATTGTAGAGTCTATAGGTCTACCCATTGTAGAGTTCTCAAGGAATTTAACTCGAGGAAGAGGAAAGATATGTGACTATAGCTGGTGGTAGAACTTGGAGCTCTTCTCAAGGCTCAGTTAAAGTCTTACCTCCTACCAGAGGCCTTTCTTGATTCTCTTAGTTAATTAGCTAGATTCACTTAAATCACTATAATTATTTCATATGTATCCAGTATTTTCTGTGAAAATGCTGTATCATTGGGGCAGCTAGGTGGCACAGTGAGTAAAGCACCAGCCCTGGAGTCAGGAGGACCTGAATTCAAATCCAACCTCAGACACAACACAAAAACTAGCCGTGTGACCTTGGGCAAGTCATTTAACCCCAACTGCCTTCCAAAAAGCAAAAAAAAAAAAAAAAAAGGAAAAGAAAAGAAAGGAAAGGAAAAGAAAAGAAAATGCTGTATCACCTCAGAAGAATGCAAGCTACTTGAGGAAAGGGACAGTTTCACTTTTATATCTGTATCCCTAGCATCTGACACATAATTGATATTTAATAAATGTCCATTGATTGATTGATTTCTGAGCCCAGGTTTTCCATAGATAAAATGATACCGATAATAAAACATTCCCATGTCCTGACAGAGGGGTAATGAACTTAAGATGTGGAATGAGACATGTGTTTTTAGACATAGCAAATGCAGAGATTCACTTTGCTTATGCACCTTTCTTATTTCCTTTTTCCTTTTTTCCAGCAGATGTTGGGGTGATTGTGGGTAAGGTAGAAAGAACATAAGTATTTATGCAATAGTATCTCTGTTTACTTGGGCAAACAAGTATTTAATGTTTTTCATTTACTTACTGGTTAGGTGACTAAATTTTCTAAAATCAATAAATTGCTTTGGCAAGCTACATACATAGCTCCATTCTCTCTGCTAAAATTAGCCACAGGGACAGAAATTTTGTTGGGGATCTTTAGCTGCTGGGAAACTTAAGCTAAGCCAGTTCAGTTCAAAGAGAATACATCAAAGTCTTCATTTTGTTCCTATTTAAGACTATGGAGGTGGGGCTAACCCACTTTGAATTATGCTTTCAGAAGAAAGTATGTGTCTCTTCAGACTTTTCAATTTGGTCTCCTTTCATTGTAATGACACACGAACTTAGGCTCACTGCATCTGAGCTTTCCTTTTCTACTTAGAAACAGATTATGGGCAGGAAATATAATCATGACTTTCTTCTTTTTTCACTTGTATGTAAAAATAATAAGATTTTCATGTATGAAGGAGAACTTTGTAAATATTAACTTTAAAATGACATGAGATAATGAAAGAAAGAACCTCCAAAATAACAGTAGGTATAGATCATGACACAGGAAAAGAGAGTCGGAAATTCCTTGCTTAATTAAAAGAACGCTTTTGAAAAAATACACATATTAATCTAAATTCAGTTAAATTGGTTTATTGTTGTTTTTTTAGTTCAGTAGTTTCAGTTGTGTCTGAATCTTCATCATGTGGCTTTTGACAAAGATAGTGGAGTGGTTTCCCATGTCCTTTTCCAGCTCATTTTACAACTGAGGAACTGAGCTAAACAGAGTTAAGTGACTTGCATAGGATCACAAAGTTAGGAAGTGTCTGAGATCAGATTTGAACTCAGAAAGGTTGAGTTTGCCTGACTTTAGTCCCAGAGCTCTATCCACTGCATCACCTAGTGCCCTCCTCACTTACGTTGAGTTATCATGTTTTATTAACTTGAAGTGTCCCTAACAGAATAGACAATAAAGTATGTATGGTCTAGATTCAATGAATTTACATTCTCAGTAGGACTACTGTCACAAGGATGCTAATGAAGAGTAAATTGACTGTGGACAGTGATGGTTCCACATCCTCCAAATATCTGGCCTGATGTTTGAGGTAAGTTAGGAGAATTATAAACTCATTGATATATGAGGGATTGCAGCAATCACCAAACTAGCTAGAGGTATGATACAATTCAAAATCAAATACCAGAATTTAAATCCTAGTTCTGTCTCTGAGCACATGTCATTTTGGGCAATCATTTAACCACTTTGTGCATCATTTTTCTCACCTATAAAATGAGGGAGCCTCTATGGTCTCTTCTAGCTCTCTCTCTATATGATTCTAAGATGCTGCTATTACATTCTCAATGATTCTGTTATGTATTTGGGAATCACTTGAAAGGTCCTGAAATAAGCACCCTGCTAGAACCTTAAATCAATAATGACTGATGCATGGCAAGAAAAAGATTCTCATGATACATATGACTAGGTTGAAAACTACTCAGAGAAAGTAAAAAAAAAATTATTAGTGATTGTTTATATATTT